>MKYO02023232.1:262883-366574 GCA_002013955.2 Citrus medica | reverse complement strand
ATGCGCTCGTGCCCATGTTTAGAAATTATGACAATCTCTTTTATCAATGTATATACATTAGATTTGATGTACTTTATTGATTTATTGTTAATATTGTGCGTACCTTAGCTCTATATCACTTATAAGAATAAAGAAATTAAATAATAATTTTTATAAATTTTGGTCCCAATAATAATATAACAAAATAAAAATTTCAGTTTGTATAAGTAATAATCTATTTAATGGCTTCAGCCATTTTTTAACATTTTGCAGTCATCACTAATTAATTTTTAAAAAATTATAGAGTATATACGAAATATTAAATTTAATTAATAGACAATAGATATAATTTAATTATATATAACAATTAATTATGATTAATACGGTAATTTTTTAAAATAAATATACACGTGGCATATATGTATTAATCAAGTATAGGACTCACGGACAATCTCTCTCTCCCTGTCATTCAAATACTTTATACAGTATACTTTCTCTCAGCACATTTGAACTCTGTGTAACTTGCAGCAGCTCGGATATCGATCAATCATGGCAGAAGAAGAAGCAGCGGAGAAGAATCAGAAGAGTTGTTTGAACCCTGCGGCTCCTGAGTTTTTGCCGGTGGCTAAACAAAGCCTAAGAAACACTTGTTTTGTTCATGACTTTAATTACCAAAACTACCCTCCATCTCCATATCTTCAAGCGTCTTATTACATGGCGCCGATTCTTCCTCATTATTCGTTTCGAACAAACCACCCTTTCTCTTCATCATCACCAACCCAACAACAACAAGTGGTGCAAGTACAACCCAACAATCTCTTGCTGCCACCGGCTACCGCTCCGCCTCCAGTGTCTGAAGAACCGTCAGCTGCTATTGTAGCTGATGATGAAGCTCAAGCAGTAGTTCAAAAGAGTAGAACTAATGATGAAAGAGTAGCTTCTGCAGCAAGGGGAAGAAGGAGAGGGAATTGCAGAAATAGGGTTTCTTGGAGGAGAAGTGATCAGAGTCAGAGAGAACGAAAGTTTAAGCAGCAGGTGCAATGGAGGCCTGAGTTTAATGATGGTGACTTCCATCGTCTTACAGCAAATTTGCAGTATACTAAGGCTGTGAATGTGAAGCCTCATCAGCAAAGATATCCTATTTTGCCCGTGAGAAAATATGGGAATAACACTACGGTTATGATCAGAAATATTCCCAATAGATTCACGTATAACCCTTCTATCTCTTTCCTCTTGGGGCCTTTTTGTTCCTTCTTTTTCTTTTTTCTTTTTAAATTCTTTTTGGGTAACATGCATTGATTTCATGGACAAGCAAACTAATGAGTTTTTGTACTTAAATATTTGATTTTGAGGTTCTTTTTGTTTGGTTTTGATCCCTGGAAACCCTATTCTTTTGTGGGTATTTTAATTCCTTTATTTTGTTTAACCCAAGACTCTTGTTGAAGTTTTGGGTTCAGGGATCAAAAAGATTTGGGGATGAACATGCATGTTAGATTCTTTTTTTCGCTAGATCATTCTTTCATAATTTTCAAGTGGGATTTTGAGTAATGCATATTGTGTACTAATTTTTGTGTGTTTACCTTTTTTTACAGTCGTGAAATGCTGATGAATTTCCTCGACGATCACTGCATGGAAGAAAATCAAAAGGCAGTGCTCGAAGAAGAATCCTATCTGTCAGCGTTTGATTTCTTATACTTGCCTATTGATTTTAAGTAAGTTGCTGCCAATACTCGAGATGCGCTTCAATATTATCAATAATTTGAGTCATTAACTCATTTTCATTTAATAGACATGCTTTTATACTCTCCCTTTTGGACTTTAAGAAAGCTAAAAATTGATTCTGATTTGTGGTTAATCAAAACTTCACTCATCCAACTGCTGTTTGGAAATTTTTCCTTGCTGCACATGACAAGAGCTGGAATGTTTTCCAATCAAAAAAGATATGTAAAATTGCCTATGCTAGGGTCCAGGTACATACATTTATCATATACGTAGCCCTAATCATTGTCTTGATAAAACAACAAATCTTTTACATGGATTTGATTGAGTTTAATTTCAAAGAAAAAAGTGCTTTTTTATTATTATATAGGGAAAGGAGGAGCTGGTGAAGCACTTTCGGAGTTTTGACTTTCCATGTGATGAATACCTTCCTGTTTACTTCAGTCCAGCCCGGGATGGTGCAGGAAAGAATGTGAAACAAAGCACTGTTGGCAAATGTAGAGGCACTAGCTAGTGTTTGGGAGGCTTCCAAGAACATGCGTCATCAAATCAAACCGTAACTCAGTGTTAAATTTTTGTGGCTTTGACATGACACGTGATGATGAGGATGGTGGTACATGCTTTGGTTTAATGGCTTGCTTGTTGCTGTCACTTTCATGGCTTGTGGTGGTGGGTTAGTGTTTGATGAAATCTCTTTTTATTTGTTTTAAAAGTTTAGTTAGCGTTATGGGTTTTCTGCGTGATCAGCTTTGAAGAGGGGGTGGGGGACTGAGGGTGGATCTTGCCACCTGGACCATTTGATGGTTGAGGTTGTGGGTTCCACCTCCAGATGGATGGATGTATATAACTGGGGGCCAGTTTCATTGTAAGCGTTCCCTGATCTTTTGCTGGAGAACTTCTGCAGTTGTGTGCTCGTAGTTCTTTTTCAACTGGTTGTGACTTTTAATGTTAATGTTTTAGTGTAGTAGAATAGCATGCACGTCTAGCAGGCTACCTGCTAATGTTCTGTTTTGTGCCATTTGCTGATTGATTTGGGTAAACTTCTGAAGCTTATTAGTTTGATGTATTTTTCATTTCACGTCTCAATTTGTAATGTCTTGCATTAATTGTTGGTTTTTTTTGGAATAAAAGAATGGGGAATTGGGACAAGGTCAATGCAAACCTTTTCCTCTTCACCAAACGATGAAAAGCATTATTCTTTTGACATTTTAAGATTTTTTTTCCCCTTTTTTTGAACTCAGGTGATACGAGAAATATGGAGACATGAAATGAAAAATTAGTGTTTAATAACAATTAATAAGTTGAGGAGTGCAATGAAAAATTTACAGGTCATGTCTGCGAATTGAATGCTGTACTGAAAGGATTTTTAATGGAGAGTTTGGTGAAATGTTTCTAGGGCAGATAATGTTACATTATATGTAATGCATGTAAACTTATGAGTTGTCATTTACGATAGTTTAATTGTTTCACATGCTGTAATTATTTTGATTTTATGTGAGAATTCAAGGATTACTGAATGTTATATATCGTTTAACATAACATGATGCTGATATATCATATAAAGTTATGTTGAAAACGTAATTTTTATTGATTAACTTGTGCTTATTTTCTTGGTTGAATTATCCACTAATTTTCATTTGACCCAATATATCTTCCAATATATGTATGGGATTTGCCAAAGTATCATTTTACTGCGAAACTTGTATTTCTTATTCTTTTTTTCTCATCTACAAGTATTTTCTTCTTCTTCTTCTTCTTTTTCAAATGACATAGCCTTTATTGACGTAGACTTACTGTTAAGTTTAGAAAAAAAAAATTAATTCATTGCACCCAAAAGTAGGGAAAATAACGTTAGTTCGGGTGCAGGCTCAGTTAGCTTTTGAAAATTTTTTTTATGACTTTACAAGATAATAGATTTTGTTTATTATTTAAGAAAATACTAGTTGAAATATAAAATTAGGAAAGTGTCTCAGTTAACTTTTAAGGATTTCGTGTAGTCTGTAGTTAAAATGTGTAATTCTAAAAAATTTGATTAACTATTAAAACAATATGAAACTTAAACAAAGTCAAAAGACAATAGATATTAAAATAAAATAAAAAGATTAAAAGAAAGAGATTTATTTAACTCTTTTTTTTTTTGTTTTTCTAGACTCCTTCCATACTTTGAATCAAACGAACTTTCTTTATTTGTTTGTTACGGCGAGAGTGGAGTATCCGAAATAGAGCAGTGTGGGTGCGTTGGTGCATGAATTTCGTCTTAGTTCCTATAAATCAAAAGCAGTTCTCTTCAATTATCTAGTCTTTCAACATTGTAAGTCCATCCAATTCTAATTTTCAAATACTCCGATTCATCTTTTATTTATTTTAAAAATTCTTAGTTTTATCATGCATTCATGTTTACTCTTTGTTTTGCAATTAGATCTATACTTTCATTATTATTAAAAGTTTTTTAAGAACAAATTAATTGATAACTTATTTATTTACATTGAAAAATATGTTTTTGATCGTATTGATAATGAGACTATCTTTCATTATTTTCAACACATAGTATATCCATTGGGGAGTCTTTGATGAAGACAATTGTAATAAGTAAATTTATTATCAATGAATACTATAGTTACGTTATTATATATTACTGTCAAAATTTTTAAAATTATATTATATTTTTAAATGAGGTGCTAGTCATGTGGGTGTAATTGCGCACATTATAGAGTAAAACTGTGTGTGGCAAGATCATTTTTTTTTTTAATTTTATGAGAAAGTAAAGCTTTCTATTAGATAAACTTTGACAATAACAACATAATTTGAGGTGGAAAATCTTCCAACAATAGAAAAGGATACTCATACTCTAAAGCAACTTTGGCTAGAGAGTGGGCAATAGTATTACACAGCCTTGGAACAAAATGAATTGATAACTTGATCTGGTTCTTCAAGCTGGCTTGAATTTCTTTGATTGTCCAGACTATTTCGGACATGTTGCCCTTCCTGTTCAATGAGAGCTCCACTACTTCCAACGAGTCGGATTCAACGATAAAGGGCACACACTCTGCTTGTTTGGCAACTTGAATCCCATATAACACAGCTTCGGTCTCCATGCAGGCCACATCTCCTTTATAGCCAATGCTCTGAACGGCTGCACCTATGATTTTGCCACTTGAATCTTTGATCACTACCCCCAAACCAGCTTTCAAGTCTGACATTTGAATAGCAGCATCCACGTTTACCTTGAACTAACCTTTTGGAGGAAAGGCTTGGCAATTTGACTTGATCATGTTTTTGGCTTGAATGATCCTAATTTTTAGGGTTTTGATCCGAAATTTTGGGTCTCGAGTCAGGGTCGGGCTAAAATTTTTAGGCCCGAACAAATTTCGGGTCAGGATCGGACTTAAGCCGACTCGACTTGATCATATTTGAATTACATTGTGTGTTTTTAATTTAATTGCATTGTGTGTTTTTCATGTTGGATTTTGGATTTGATTTGTGTGTGGGGTTGAATTGTTGGATTTTGTAATTGATCTGTGTGTGGGGTTGAAATGGTTGTGGAATTGAATTGTGTGTGTTTTTTTTTAATTTAATCGCATTGTGTGTTTTTAAAAGTTTGATTATGGAATTGAATTTTAAAAAAAATTCCTATTAATTAGTTGTTTCGTGAATTATTTTGTGATTAATTTTATTGTATATTTTACTTTTATCTTGTTAATTAAGGTGCATGTATAGAAGAAAATATTGAAATAACATGAATATAAAAAATATAAAAATAATTTAAAATTAAAATAATATAAAAACTATTTTGATAAGATCGGGTTGAAGCCCGACTCAATGTTGGCCCAATTTGAGTCGAGTTAACAATAAAATGTTCAAATTTATTTAGGCTCGGGCTTCAAATTCTTTTGAGCCCGACCCGAACTTTTGTCATTCCTATCGGAGGAGGCTTCCAAGTATGCTGACTGTTTATGTGGCGAGTTCAATTTAAGGGTCCTGAAGTCCACAATACAGCTCTTCAAATGAGAGCTTGCCACGCTTGCAATTGCGCACCTGATCATGTTACGTTTTGAAATGTGCCCTAGCTTGATCGAAATCTTGGCTACATCCCTGCCGACCTTTACTGCTACTAATCGGCTGTCATCCAAATTCTTGAGCATTCAAATATTCAATCAATCCCGTATTAAGTATTACACACATTATAATCCATGTTATATATTAATAAATATTTGTTTGTAATTGAATATATACAGCAGCTGCAAGCCTGCAACAAAGGGAAAAAAAATGTGATGGGGTAATACGACGTAATAATTAATTGTTAATTAAAATGTATAATAAATTATCACGCTAAACAATCGAATTTATACCGGACTGTCATGTGAAAGCTGAAAAGAGACATAATGTGGGGTGATGCGAGAATCGAACTCGCGGCCTCTCGCACCCGAAGCGAGAATCATACCACTAGACCAAACACCCGCAACACTCTTGCTTTATCTTATGGCTATTGCTCTTTTAAAATTAAAAAATAAATATTTCTCTCCACGTAGAGTTTGATTTGATCGAGAGCTGTGTCAAAAATCTTGGCCACCACAGCACCGCTGCAGCGACGATGGCGACAACAATGAGTTTCCTGTTGAGACCCCTCTGCATATCCACGACCTCCGCAATCCTCTCAAAATGCCAACTCCGTAAACCCCACCTCACTTCTATCCCCACTCGTCGGTTCTTCTTCTCTCACAATTTCTCCTCTCTGACTCTCACACCCACAACAGTCACTACTAAAGCCTTCACCCCAACTCTCTCTTCCCCACAGCTGCAGGACCAACAAGAAGAGCGAGAACAAGAGCCAGAGACCGTTGTTGAAAATGAGTTTCAAGAATCTGAAACTGAAGAAGAACACAAAACAGAGGAGGAAAAGATGACGGTTGTTGTTGGCAGTGATGCGGAGGACGAGGTGAAGTCACCGTCGTGGTCGCCGTTACCGTTACCGAAATTGACTGTGAAAGAGAAGAAAGAATTGGCGTCTTACGCCCACAGCTTGGGGAAGAAACTCAAGTGTCAGCTGGTGGGAAAGAGTGGCGTTACTGATGGCGTTGTGACTTCTTTCATTGAGACTCTTGAGGCCAATGAGCTCCTGAAGGTTAGCTTTTCAATATGTAAAATTTGCTTATTGTCATTATTAAATTTTTAACTTTTTCCCTTATTTTATTATTATTATTTTTTTTTTTTTTTTGGTTTTGTGGGAATTAGCTTGGTTCTTGGTTTAGAGAATATAGGTTTGGTAAGTTGAGCTCATGGATTTGTTGTTAAGGTTGTAGAGTAGTGGCTTTGAGTATGAATTTGCAGTTGCATAAGTTTGAGCTGTGTGCTGTTGGGTAAAGCTTAAAAGTTTTAATAAGATATTTTGGGAATCAAGATTAGAATGTATTTCTTGTGTCATCGAATTTGAGTCTTCAAGCTAGTAAAACCGTAAATTGGCCTTTCAGAAGCTAGTCTCATTTTCAATTAATAGAGAACCGATTAGGCTGGTTGAAGCATAGAGTTTTTTAGCCAATTTCCGCTTCCATTAATTGCATGAGATGGGCATTTAATCCATCTTTTTACTTGCAGAACTAAGATCTCCTCTTTACATTGATGTTTGTGCTGCCATGTCAACTTCTGATTCCATTTTATTATCTAAATGTCCTTTACTGAGTTAAAGTGCCGTATGCCATTTTGTTGTACTAGTGAAGAACTGAAGCTGCTTGATGTGTGAGGCTAACAATTGCTGTTGACTTATATGATCTAAATAGATTAAAATTCACCGGACCTGTCCTGGGGAGCTAGAAGACGTGGTGAAGCAATTGGAGGAAGCAACTGGTTCTGTTGTAGTTAGTCAAATTGGTCAGACTGTCATTATATACAGGCCTAGTCTCACGAAAATGAAGTTAGAGGAGAAGAAGCAACAAGCTCGTAGAGTTTATGTGAGAAAAGAATCAAAATTGAAGCCCTTATTGCTGGTAGAGAACAATGAGGAGAAAAACTCCTTCTCAGAGTTCCTTTTGACAAATGTTTGTGTTGCTGAAAATGATTGTTAGTTGCATTGTGATTTCGCTAACTTTATTTTAATGGTTGAATACAGAAGAAAGCAGAAGTTTCTCGACTTTCTGGACGACGGCGCAGGGGGAGTAGCCGATTCTCATCTCCTGCCTCTGATTAGCTATCCTTGAAACATTGTCAAGAATAGCGCTGGTGCTCACATATGGATCTCTTGCTCAACCCGTTAAGGTTTCTGCTTAGTTTCCCAAGTAGCTGTTTCTGTAAATAATCATCCTGGATTGCTGGTGGTGAATTTGAGTTCAAACAAAGATAAGACAAGACGTAATCTGAGGAGAATTTTGGTTATGGAATGTACTAGGTAGCATGTGGCCGACCCTATGTATAATTTTTTCCTCCAATCTTTAGCTTGTTTGGAGGACACCGATGCAGCTTTGAGGGAGTTCCTTTTGTGGAGATTATGTTCACTTAGATGCAGTTTGCGCTTTACTTGCTTATGAACTGTTAGAAGAATAGTCGGCAACTTGGGCATGATTTTAGTCTGCATTCTTGCTCTCTTTTAGAAAACACGCTCGAGTTTTGTAACAAAATTGAACTTATATGATGTCATTTTGCAGTATGAATTCCAAAATCTACATATTTGGCTCTTTCGGGGTTCACTAAGGTCGCATATGGTTTAATCATGACTCGTAGGATTTTGAGAGCATGAATCCAATAATAAGAAATCTTAAACGTATTCTGAATGCAGAGAAAGGCTTCAGCATCGATCTGAACACTAAGCATGCTAATTTATAAAACATTGATGATCACCAAAGGAAAGCATGGGGCACAAATTTTTAAATATTAGAAGCTGTTTTCCTTTCAATTACTCCCTGAGGATTGGGGCAGATAGAAGTGTAGCGTACAATTACAGTAATTGATCCAGCAAGTATGATACACCATGTAAGAATAACATATTACAGCTACACCTAGCTTGTGCGTCTCAAGTCTCATATGAGGCATCAAGAAATTACAATAAAACTATCTTCGGCAACGAGGACACGCATTCATTTATGCAGTAATTCATCTAATTCACAGGCAAAGAATGGAGCTAAGCAGCTTTCAGCTTCTCCAGTTGATGCTTGCTTACATTTTCGGAGTAAAGTATACCAGTCGGAGAAAGAAGGCGTTGGAAGGCGAGGAAAAATCGAGTCTATCAAAAAAGTTCTCATTCAGCTTAGTTGTTGACATTCTGTCGCAACAAAAAGAAAAAAAGAAGTAAAAAAATGCAGAGGGTGAAAGACTTACCCACTGAAATCCTACAAGTACATACCAGCAGCCAGGCAACCCATATCCCTTGCCGCTCACAAGCTATGCAGAGGAAGATTATTAGTCAATGAGATAATTAAACTACTTCTGGTATACATGCTAGAGGAATGAAGTTGATCTCTACCAATAGTGCTAGAGCTCCCAATGAAAAACATCCGCTCATAGAGAAACTAACGAATTTTAGATCTCGTCCAGCCTGCATGAAGAACAAATATTCCGAATTAACATACTGATTGATTTCAACTGGAGTGATCCAATTCAATAGGTTAAAAAAGCAGACATAATCTGAGGATAGCAAGATAAGTATTCTCATGCTTACTAGCAGCGTTCCCTCAAGACTCAGAATGGCTGGTGTCACGATTAAAGCCACAAAGTATGCTACCAGTACTTTGTGCATCTGCATGGGCAAAAGAAAAGTGTATGCAGCAGAGTCGAATTAAAGTTTACAATTTGCCAGATAATGTATTTTCAAATCAGCATTCTATATCAGTTGGATTTCTCACTTATGAAGGGCTAGAAGAAGTAAATGGTCCAAATTGGTCTGCTTAACAGTGTATTCAGGGTTAAAATAGAGCTTGCTTAGATTATCTAGTGACAGGTTCATTCTAACAAGGACTTTAGATTTGACCTTGTGTTATATATATATATATATATATATATATATAAGCTGCAGTGATTGCATGAAATTGAATGCTACTCATGACAGACTAGTTCAAGGTTCTAAAACTCAGTAAACCATATTGCTACTCGTAATTTGCAGTACTAAATGAATAAATAGGGAACAGAAATGCCTTTACAAGTACAAAAAGCAAGAACTAACCTCTTGTACGATCACCTTATCAGGCGTAAAAATGTTGGGAAACAACCAAGGAACAGATGTTCCAACAATCGCTAACAATACTCCAAGTATAGCACCAATGATTACAAGTGACTTTAGCAGCATCCGTGCCTGTTAGACATCATAAATATTATTGAAGATTGAACAAACAACAATTCAAGTAAAAACAAGTTTTGCAACAGAAATTATCTACCGAATATTTTATCAACACTCTCTAATCTCTATAAGCAGAGTTAAAGGTGTCAAATTTAACATGTGATGTATATACTCATTGTAGTATGAATGAAAACTCATTCCTAGTTTTTAAAAGTAAAAGACAGGCATGAACAAAATGTAAAGAAAAGATTGCCCTGTTGTTAATAAAAATGAGAACTACTAACCTTTGCCAAATTTCGATTCATCCCATATAAGAACTCAGGCATAAATGATTGCGCTGTTTGAGCTAGAGGCTCACCCCATACAGTACACATCATGAGAGTTTGAATCATGACCTGAGTGAATCATAAGTTGTTAATATGAATGAACACAACTTCTCGCACTAAAGGAGCAAAAGAAGTCGTCAAACTGACCTGATGAGCAGCCAAGGTGATTGTTCCCATCGATGTAGCAAAATATGTAAGGAGAGTGAAGAAAGCTACCTAGGATACCAAAAGGCCTCAGATGCACAGAAATTATTGATTGTAAACAAATAGAAGGTCCGAGATGAGGTAAAATGTTCTAAACCTTCGACATCATCATCACAAACACTGGAGCAGCAAGCTCAAATATTGCTAGAAGTTCATTGGGTAATGGAATGGATATCGCAAATGCATTATATCCTTTCTGGTTTAGATTAATAATCATCATATAAGCTGCAATCACCTGGGATGCATTCTGGTCAGTGGTGATACCCAAAAAAAAACAAAGGCAAAGATAAAATAAAAGATAGGTTACCTTGAATAAAATCCAATCACATGGGACTAACAATAAAAATTGATTATTAAGCTTACTTGTGATGCCATTGTTGCCCACGCCGCACCAGCTATACCATAGCCTAAAAAGCGGCAAAGAACTATATCACCAATGCCATTTACAGCACTGGCAACCACCAAGGCCTTTAAAGGCCCCCAGGAATCTTTCATGCCAAGACTATGAATCATTAAGATAAAAAAAAATAAGAATTTAAAGTCAGCATGGAGAAGTTTATCTGGCTTAGGCGAACATTGTAGAAAAATGCATTTGTAGAACCAGAATGACACAGAAAACTGAACAGATTAGTTTGATCTTAGAGAGCCTTTTAGTATTTGCATCAGTAAGTGGCCAATGAAAACAGCCAGAACGAAGTGCCGCTAGAAAAGTCAATTAATTATAAACGGGAAGTGACAAAATCTTTTTACCTTGCACTTTGAGCAACCCAGCCTGTAAGAACAGCAGGCCATGCTAAGCCTCGTATCTACTGACGGAAAAAATTTTGTTCTGTTAAATGTCTTAGAAAGAAATCTAAGCAGGGGAGAATGTCAAAATTTGAAATGGGTAAGAAAGAATCATTTCAGTAAGTAGCCAAGGAAGAAACTAAAGAAAAGGATATCTCACAATCCAAAAATACAAGTTGATAACTGATGGAGGCAAGATTTCATGGAGAATTGCATTCATTAAGATATATTCTTACATATTAAAAGAATACTAAACAAGCTTTAACAGAGAAAAACAAGTGTCAAAGTTTATTGAAAAGAAAATAAACCTGAACATATTTGTTTGCTGCTGGTAGAATATGAACATTCTTGGACCCAGTAAAAGCTGAAAAAAAGCAAGAATAGTGAATTTGTCAGGTGCTAGATGGCCCTGTCCTTGCATATTCTAATTATTTAAAATCTGGGGATGAAAAACTATGAAACATAATTTAAGTACAATTAAGTGGAGGGAAAAAAGGAAAAAAAAATACCAAATAGTGCCTGCATTCCAAAAAATTTTGTAAATATAAGCATCGAGAAGCCACAAGCCAATCCAACAAAGAGCAAGACAGAAATTTGATGTTGCACTTCATTTTTATCCTGCAAAAAAAATACTGCAATGTCAAACTATGCAATATAAAAGGTCAATCATAAAATGGTATTATCACTGCAGAAAACATAAAATAGAAAATGAAAAAGGCAAGAATGGTGCAGTATATAATGTTAGTATAACTAATGAAAGTAATTCATGCCATGTTCACATTCCCTAAATTATGCCGAAAGTAATTCATAGTCCCTAAGCAAAGCATGCATATCAATAATTTCCTCGAGTTGTAATGCCATTTATTGAACATCTGATATTAGTTCGGGAAAAAAAACAACTGCATTTACTGTCAAAATAACACTTGATAATAGTGATGCACAAGCACAAAAAACTCTGAGATATTTGAAAACTAACCTGTTTGGTAAGCGATGTGGCAACCAAATTTGAAGTTGCAATAGAGAGGAACATAAATATATAGCTCATGTTGTCACATAAAACAGTTCCAGGGCCTGCAACAAAAGCACAATCAAGACAAATCCACAGTCACTAGAATACCAACAAAAGACGGGAAAATGAAAAGGAAAAAATTGTTCCAATTTCAAGCAGAGAAATTATTAGCTTCACGCAGTTGCATTTTGTGACAATTGACAAAACAACAATCATAAATTTAGAATTTAAAAGAATACTTCTCTTGTTTTACGTTTTCCCAGCAACCAAACAGAAAATGACGATCAAGAAAGATCTTGAAGAGGTACCTAAAGCAGCAAGCTCAAGAGAGCTTCCTTGACCAATAACAGCAGTGTCAATGAGACTCATCAATGGCCCACAAATCCAAAGCCCCGTGGCTGGTCCTGTAAACTTCATAATCTCTTTTATTTGATTCCATATACTCTGATCAGCCAATCCCTCTGTCTTTACCTCCACTGCTTTCTCTTCTTCTTTTTCTTCTGATAAAGAAACTGAAGTATCGCTAATGTCGTTTTCACTTGCAAATTCTTGGCTTGAGCTGATGCAAGTAGTTATAAATCTTTTCCGATGATCTTTTGGTGCAAAAATGCATAGTCTTGAGGGTAAAAGAGAGCTGTGCCGTTGGAGGGTAGTTGAAATGAGAAATGTTTTGCTGCAAGAGGTTAAAGATTGAGAGAGCAGTTTCAGCCTGGAATTTGGAGAAGAAACAAAGTGGTTAGCAAAAGTTTTGACTTGCATTTTTTTCAGAAAGTTGAGAAGGGAGTGAATCAAGAAAGATAAAAAAAGGAACTTAAGCTAAAACTAAGAACCAAAGTTGGAAAGATAAGAAAGAGTGGCTTTTATAACTTAGGAAGCAGAAGTTTTTTGAATCTTGAGTAAGAATTCGAACAAGGTGTCCCACATCAAAGGATTGCCTGCTAACTGCTAAGATTAGATTTTAGAATAGGTCTGTAATCTACTATATTTCAGGTCATAAATTTTACATTTCACCTTATAACACCTTTGTTGTAATAGAATTGACTTTATAATAAACAAACTCATCAAGAACGAATGGTAATGAATCTCAAACTTGTCACTCTTCATCTCTGCTTCCCTTTTGGAGTTCTTGTTTTGTCAAATACCCATCATATACATGAATCTCTCTCTGTCCTCGTAATTATGCATTGTGAGCTGGACTTTCATATGTGGTTGTGTTTCAAGAAAAAGGATAGGCTGTTTTGTTGAACTGGGAGAACTGAAGTTATACACGTTATGATATGTACTTGTGGCGTAGATGTAAAGACAGTGTTGCATGCGTGAATATGACTGCTGTCTTGTGTCTCCATTTCTGTTTTTATTTTAAGTAAATTACGCTTATTATTACTGGCTTAGATTTCCAGGATTTCCTAGCTCCCTATTATTATACTATATTGTAAGAATCGAGTACAATTACTACAATTGATAAGCGTTGCTGCTCGCTGGCTGTGAAGAAAAAAATAGATTGAGGCTGCATGCCATTGACACGGTTAGCCACATTACATGATCTTTGATTCATTCAGTAGGTACTTCTAAGCAGCTTTCAGCTTTTCCATTTTATACCGGTTCAAGTCTTCGGAGTAAAGTGTGCCATCAGGAGAAAGAAGGCGCCAGAGTGAAAGGAGAAAGCGAGCCTGAAAAATTAGGATTTATCAAATGAAATGAGTCTAAATGCAAGTTGCTCGAATATCGGAGGGCTGGAGATCTTAGTCATACCGATTGAAAGCATACGAGAGCAAACCAGCAGCCTGGCAAACCGTATCCTCTACTAGCAAACTAGTGACAACGAAAACAGGAGAGTGCTAATCAGTGATTAGTAATCATGGAAGGGAAATCCCAATTAACATTGAGAATGAGTAGAAGAAAATTAAAGGTTAGATATTTACCAACAATACAAGGGCACCCAATAAAAAGCATCCGCTCATTGAAATGCTAAAGAATTTAACATCTCGTCCAGCCTGTGAAACAAAATAGATATTGCTCAGATTGTTAAATTAGTACTCCAGTGTGAAGACTGATAATATTAGCAAACTAGGCATATCAAACTAGGGCTATGCCCGCCAATGTGCCATATTTGTTTGTAAAATTTTGGAACTGCTCTTTTTCCTTGTTTGGTTTGGGTGAAGGGACAAGATCCTGTTGTTGAGGAATGAGGAATATTATATATCTCATTCAGCAAGACAGAAGGAGAAATGTAGACCAACCGAATTACACTGTAATCTCCTACTTACGTGGCAAACTTATTTTAAGTGAAACTCAGCAAAGAAGTAGCCAATTCATCGCCACCTTGAAAGCAACTAAGATGTCAAGGGAAATGGAAGGATTTTTCAGTTCTGTTCTTGCCAAAAGGAAGCAAGGGACACGTCAAAAAGACTCTAACAATATCAAATGCTATCTCACTCACCTTCCTTCTATCAGACATGATGTGTAATCTTCTGTTAGCAGCATTTGTCTCTTCTGCTTTATCCGTAAAAATCAATCAAAATTCTACTATGTTTACCAAGAAGGAGATAGTATAAGTCCATTAGGGAGGACTCTACAAACTGCCAGTTTAAGCAAACTCTATAACGTGTTTGATCAATTTCTAGTTTGAAAAACAGGCATAAGACATACCAGCAATGTCCCTTCAAGGCTATGAGTGCTGGGTGACACAACTATCGCAAGGATGTATGGTATTAGCACTTTGTGCATCTGCATGGATAGAAGAAGTATTATATCAAACAACCAGACACAGAAACTTTTGCCATAAACATAATTCTACGGAGATAGTTATCACTATCATGAAGAATTGACAGTTTACAGAATTTATTTCCTCCTCCTTTTGACTCAGATCTCACAGAAGATGAATAATATGCATGACGATAAACCATTAAAAATAACATAAAATAAAATAAATAATAATAATAATAAAAGGAGCTGAATAACTGTCCAGAAATTATCATATCAGAGAGAAAATGCCATGACAAAAACAGTCATCTTGTTTCAATTTCTTGGATTTATCTGTCACATGTTACATTTTTTAACACTGGGGAAGGGAATATTGAAAATTATCTCGAATCAACTTAGTGGTTTTGATACCAAGTGATCTTAGAATTTAAATAGAGCTGATGTAGATCAGAATGTTGAACTACCATTTTCAATGTGGAGCTCCAATTAACTAGAATTGCGCTATTTACAGCATATGATACAACTCTTGATTGTTCCCTTGCTCATGATTCCATACAAATTATAATAAACAGTAAGAAGAAGGTAGAAAAAAGAAGTCCAGATTATTTAATTCAATAAGAACTCACCTCCTGTATGACACTCTTGTCAGATGTAAAGATATTAGGGAAAAACCAAGGAACAGATGCTCCAATGGTCCCTAATACCAATCCAAGCGTGGATCCAATGAGAAGAAGTGACTTCAGCAGCATTCTTGCCTGTTCGAAATGATAAGCCTTTCAGAATATGTTGAGCCAGAGGGAAAAATTTTTTTTGAGACACCACAACTAAGAACTATGGAGGGAGGTGGTGTGATTCCACAACATTTATGTCACCAGAAACACATGAAGACTATTTGGATGTCACATGACTTTAGCTGCAGGCAACGTAATCTAGGTGAGAAATAAGATAAAGCTGGCATAAAGTGAGGTGAACGTAACTGACCTTTACCAAACTTCGATTGACACCGTATATCAACTCAGGCATAAATGATTGTGCAGTCTGAGAAAGAGGCTCACCCCATACAGAGCACATGCCGTATGTTTGAATCATAACCTACAGAGACCAGTTATTTTAATCAAGCATCCATTATGACAATATAAAGCTGAAGCAAAGAGATACTGACTGATCTAACCTGATGAGCGGCCACAGTATTTGTGCCCATAGAGGTAGCAAAATATATAATGAGCGAGTAGAAAGCCACCTAGAAAAAGGTTGAAATACCTCAGATTTAAGGTGACATAATCGTATGGTACTAGACATGACAACAAAGTGAAGTTATGTGTCACCTTTGCTATCATAGTTATAAAAACTGGACCAGCAAGTCCAAGTATTGTGGCAAGTTCATTGGTGGATGGAACAGAGAAAGAAAAGGCATTGTATCCTTTTTTATTCAGAGACTGAATCATCATATAAGCCGAAACAACCTAAAATATATAGTGTTAAGTAGTGACACAGAAAGGAAATCTAAAAGGAAAAAGTGAACGATCATTCAAACACTCAAGAGTTTATTGTGAAAACATAAGATAAAAAGATGAAACCATATCTCATCATTCAAACACTCAAGAGTTTATTGTGAAAACATAAGATAAAAAGATGAAACCATATCTCATTGATATCAAAATGCTAATTTTTCATACTTGTGACACCATTGTCGCCCATGCTGCCCCAGCAATGCCATAGCCCAAAAAGCTACAAAGGGCTATATCACCGATACCATTTATGGCACTGGCAACCGCCAAAGCTTTTAGAGGTCCCAGAGAATCTTTCATGCCAAGACTGAAATGACAGAATATTAAAAGAGACAACCAATAAAGTAAAGTTACTTGCAGTTTTGATAAATTCAGCATAGGAGGACATCATTGAAAATAAAGATGTTCTTATCAATAAACGGAAAAAAGAAAGAAAAGGAAGGGCGATTTTCAGTATTTCGGAGCCACAAAATTCATTCCTCTTCAACCACATTGACTGGTTCAGGTGCAGCAGTACCTCTTTCAAGACAAACAATCTTACGTAAGATAATATTTAACCAAGTTGCACTTTTAATTGAAGTCGCCAATGACAACTCATCATAAGGAGCCTAGGTAATAAAGCACTGATTTTATTAACACAGGTGAAACAGGTTTCTCCCTGCTCAGACGAATTCCCTGTGGAGAAAACTTATATGTAGCACCATATAGAGGTGGCATACTGTCAAAGTCACAGTTCTAACAGCTAATAAATATGTGTCCAGAAAGGCAAAAAGACTAGGATGGTGCCAGTGCATTCAGTAGATAGCTTGTGGAAAGAAATTTTGGTTTTCTTCACCTTGCACTTTGAGCAACCAATCCAACTAGAACTGCTGGCCATGCAAAGCTTCGAATCTGCCAAAGAAAAAGGTTCTGTTAAATTACAAAAGCCAATCAAACAAAAAAACCAAGGCAAAGTGCCATTCAACTGGTATTCACGTGATAAGCCAACTAAAACAGTGTGGAACAGCCGTCAAGTAATAATATAATTTGGGGAACAGAAATTATACGAATAACATTTGAGTCATGCCACATAAACTGTTTGACATAGTACATGTATAAGCATATACTTGTAAGACAATGCTTAGAGTTTTACCTGCATGTGACAGGTACAAGTAATGAAATAGAAAATTAAACATTCTTCTTTTGCATCAGGAATGAAATAGTGTCACCAACTGGTTAGCCACTGCTCTCAGGATTTACAACTAAAGATCATTCTCAAGCAGATATGATTTCCGTTAAGGAAGCAATCATAATAGTTTTTCGTATTCTAATAAGGGAGGAAAAAAAACAATTAATGAACACTGAACGACCAGCAAAACTGTCCCCTGGAAAAGGGAAACACAAAGATTCAGGAGAAAGAACATCAACCTGAACATATGTATTTGCTGCCGGTACCAAGTGCACATTCCTTGGCCCAGTAAAAGCTGAAAATATATAGAGAATTCATCATTTAATGCATTTCCACCGGAATTATTTTTCTGCTATTAAATATTAATTGTTTCTATCCTTATGTAGTTAATGCACAATACAACTGATCAAGAACAATAATCAAGCACTCAATATCTCCGCATTATGGAATTGATTAAAATCTTTACCAGTCTTTATTACCAGTTAGTGCCCATGATCCAAAGAATCTTGTAAACAAAAGCATCAAGAAGCCACAAGCCAACCCAACAAAGAGCAAGACTGATATTTGATGTTGCACTTCATTTTTATCCTGCAACAGCAGTATCTAGTTAAGAAGTACAGCCTAAAATGAAGAGGAAATTGAACAATCCAACCACCTGATATTCCATAATTTTTTTGTTGGAAGCGGGTGTGTTATTATTTATGGATGAGCGAGAGTCAGAGATGCAGTATGGGTAGTATGAGACCTGATAACGTAATGTACGTTGTAATAGACATAAAATTACAAACTATCCAATATATTTGGAAAGATTTAAGAGATTAAATGATGATCTTATAAGTCCTATTTGGAAATTTCCATGAAATATTATGTATTTACTTTTTATTCTCTCCGTATCAGTAAGATTTATTGGACAAAAAATGATGCAGAAGAGGTGACCATGAGATGATGCACAGACAACATTGATAGAATGAAGGCACGATGCATGGCCAAAATTATCATGTCGTTCATGCTTAGTTTGCAGTACCAACTGGAGAATGTATCAGTGAGCATTCCATTGAAAGCAGACGAGCAAGCACATCCGAAATGGGAAGTCAACATTGGTTAAGAAGATTACAAAGCAGTGCCTTCTTAAATGTATGTCCATCATGCTTGAACCAACTCTACCATATAAGCAATGATACTGTAGGACTGCTAAAGAAACTCACCTTCCTGGCAAGGGAAGTCGCAACCATGTTCGAAGTTGCAATTGAAAGGAACATGAACACGTAAGTCAAATAATCGCACATAACTGTTCCTGGCCCTGCTCATCCATACTCACAATCATCATTTAATCCATCACTAACCTAAGAAAGGCAATTATAAAGACCCCGCTACACAGATTTTGAAAAAAATAACTAAAGCATCTGAGTCAATAATGGTTTTGTGTACTGCATATTAGCTAAAGTCATGTGTCGTCTTAAATAAAGAAAACTTAAAATCAATTACAAAAAAATTGAATCTTTCGTTTCCAACAGGTTTTCAGGAACCCATAGAAGCACCTACGGCAGCAAGCTCACAGATGTTTGTAAAAGAAATACCTAGAGCAGCAAGCTCGACGGAGCTTCCTTGACCAATAACAGCAGTATCAATGAGACTCATCAATGGCCCACAAAGCCAAAGCCCTGTGGCGGGTCCTGTAAACATCACAATCTCCTTCATTTGACTCCATATACTCTGCTTCTCCAATCCTCCCCTCTTCACCTCCATTTCTATCTCCTCCTCCTCCTCCTCTTCCTTTTCTTCTTCATTCTTAGATAAAGAAATTGAGCCATTTCTATCTCCTCCTCCTCCTCTTCCTTTTCTTCTTCATTCTTAGATAAAGAAATTGAATTGTCACTATTTTCATCAAAAATCAGTTCTTTCCCAGGACTAATGCAGCTAGTTTTAACTCCTCTGTGAAGGATATTTGTTGTAAAAAAACGTAAACTTGGTGGTGAAAATGAGCTCTGAAAGCGAGCGAGAGCTGGAGTCTTGTTCAAGATAATCAAAGATGGAGAGCATCCCTGCAATGGGTGAATTAGGGTTTTGATTTGCATTTTTTCTTGAATTTTTAATTTTTTTTTTCCTTTTTTGAGTACGAAACCAAAACTTGAAAGAGGGAAATATTGATGCTGTCTTGTTGGTTACGTGAAAGTGGCTGGTGGCGACAAAAGTCAGAAACCTACATCACTAATTTAACTGATATAACGTCTTCAAAACCCATCTTCAAAACTGAAGTGTTTTGAGCCGTTGGATGTGCATGCTTTTGCTGAATTTGAAGACTAATAGTCTAAAATTTATGTGTTATTTTAAATAAAAAATTCAAGTTAAAATAATATATTCTTTTTTTTAAAAAAAAAGAGAGAAATCAATCCATCAGAGTATAGAATTAATTTATTATCTGATTATTGGGTAGTTCCAAATTTTCATATCCTTTATCTTTATTTTATATTAAATATAATAATTCTCTAATGCATACAGATTCAACTCTTTACAATGTTATAAAGAGCTTCTTCTTTTTTTTTTGTGTTATTAAGCCTTCACATATTACCTTCATAGTGCTGGAAAAGCAAGCATGAGTCCGCAGGAGGTTTACACCGTGAGGACTGAGGAGGACTCTTACTTAAGAATCATGTAATTTCCTGCAATGAAATTAGAATCCGTGTTTTGGGGCGGGGGTTGAAGCCAAGATATATGGTGGTGTATTGTTGCAAGTAACTAGAAAGCACTTTTTGGACAGAAGCCAAAAGCAGGGAGCTGGCGTTTTCAATTTGATTGCTGAAGACGTGTTCATTCAATCTGAACTAATTTTGTGACAAATGAGTGAAAATGAAACCAAGTTGATGCTTCTAAGAAACTTGTGACTCACAGCAGCTCCAAGTGTTCTGCTTGGAGACAATGAGATTGACAGAAACGGCCAGCTGCAGATTGCTATGTCCGTCCATTAATTGGCTTTTTTTCCTTTTTTGGCTTCTATTTCAAACTGGAAACCCCCTTGACAAAACCAGCTGTGTCCTTTGCTTTGATAATGCATTTGAGGCATCATCACCTTCCGAATGTCTTTCTCTAAACTTTATGTCTTGGGTCTGGTGAAAGCGGAGTGGTTCCTAATATAATTTGTATTTTTCCCTTTTTGGTTTTATTTTTCTTTTGTTTCAGATTTGATTAGGTGATGAAACTGCAGCAATAATTTAGTAAACAAAACAATGTGAGTATTGTGACAGTCAATTGTGAATCCATGAAGCAGTTTCAATTCATATATTGTGTCTACATATGCTACTCGTGATTGACTAAGCACTAAGCTAATGCCATGTTACCAAAAAAATAATTCTCTTGAGGAGCTACCTTCTGAGAAGATTGTTACGAAAACTAGAGCAGCTGTAAAAAAAGATCTGCAGAAACTCAATTTGGTGATGCAACAGAGATGACAAAATGGGTTGTATCCTTTCCTGTTTAGAGCTTGAATCATCATATAAGTTAGAAATAACCTTAAAACATATCTAGTAATTGAGGGAATTTTTTTTTTTGGGTCTTAATTTTTATATTTAACAAATATAAAAAAGGGATTAAATTAAAAAAAGAAAAGGGAAAAAGGGCTGCCGGAAAATGTAATGAGGTTTAACGAGTATTGAGTGAATTTATCAAATTAGCTTCGGCATTAAAAGGAGGTGTTAAAAAATTTGTATATTTTTTAGTTATTTTAACGAGAAAATATAGAAAAGGGAGTTTCATAAAAAAATTTATGATCAGATAAGTGAATAAATCCCCAAACGAATAAAACTTATACCTTGATTTAAAATTTTTTTAGTGTTGTCTTGTTCATTGATTTACAGTATCGAAATTAGATCATAATATACTCACAATAATAATAATTATTTAAGATGGATATCTAAATACAAACTTTGAATGAATCATATTTTATCTTTTAGTGTATCAGATATTTTTCACATTAGATAAAGATTGCTCACAATGATTTAGATGTTGCAATTGCATAATAAATTGGTCAACTAAAATGGGCTTAATGCGACCAATTTGGCATGTTACAAAGTGAGGAAAAGTACTACTAGCTGCTGGCTCCACATCTCTCCCTTTCATCCTCTCCAAAGTCTAAAAACTTTGGTCCATGATTGCACTCGCACATGTTACCCACGTTCAGTGTCCCTCCCCTGTGAAGAATCAGTAGAACCGTCAAAAAAATGGACAAATTATTAAATAAATAAACAATCACAACAAATTAATATAATTTGTGCTACCAAGACCTAAAAATGTAATTGAAGAGTTTTAGAAATTAGTGAATTATTGTTAACAATATAAACAATAAATTTTAGTAGACATAAATTAACGGAAGGATAATGTCATATTATTTACCACATGGATTATTACACACATGTTGCTAATTATTTATATAATAAAGGAAAATGAGTTTTATTAAATCTATTACTTAAAGCATCTACGTAATAATTAATATCCAATATTTAAGCAATGTTATTATTTTTTTTATTATTAAATTACACATACCGTATTAATGAGGATTTTGTTGAACATTTATTATTTGATCAATGTTTATTAATTTATTGAACTTTGTGAATAATCTATGCCATACTATTAACATGCATTTGTTTCCCTTTTTTCTTTTCAACCACACTAAAAATATTTGATTCAAAAAAATAAATAAATTAATAACCGGTTTGGTAGTGAGGCGTCGTGGTTTTAAGTAAAAAGATGCTATATATGAGATAAGAACTATATTTGTCAAATAAAAGCTTATAGTTGTATTGTAAACATTAGTTTTTTTAGGTTGATTTTGTTATTTAACAAAAATACAAAAAAAAAGGATTAAATTTAAAAAAAAAAGAAAAAAAAACAGCTGTTGGGCTGTGGATTTAATCTTCACCATCATGCACACTACATTTGATGCAATGAGTGACAATGTTTCCTTTGAATTGATATAAAACAAACAATCTCATAATAAATGGCAACAACCCTCAAAGTTGACCATATTTATGCCTTGTTAATTGAAGTGGCAACCATACTCGAAGTAGCAATTTGAGGGGGACGTGAACGAAAGATAAGTACGTGCAATATGCTTACGCTTTCAATGATGGATTTTTATGGGTAACAACCGCGACCATGATCAATAAACATAATCAAATCCAATGAAAAATGATAAAAATGTGAAGAGTACTGATAAATAATAACACGAGCATTGACTACGGGATCAAATAATTTCACTATAAAAATAATAATTTAAGAATTTAATTACGTTGGAATCATTTTGAAATAAAATAATATTTCATAACTATACAGTTAAAATTATAATAAATTTTTATTATTTATTATTTTATATATGTGGTTGAGATTCGTGATATAGGATAAATCCTCTTGAACGTACCCATAGTAATAATTTATTTATGTCTCGTAAGTTTTGTATTAAACGTGAAGTGACACCCGTGCCTTCTCCTATTGGTCCTTGTGTTGACTGAAGATGCAGATCGTTGAAAATGGTTGGTTTTGTATTATAGAATTTAAAAAAAAAAAAGATAAGAGATTATGAAAATTCACTAGTCTTTCATTTGATGCCAAATTAAAATAGTTGAAGGAAGTGAATAATTTTTTTGTTAAAAAGCAAAAACTTTTAAAGTTTTATTTAATGTAACTTTCGTTTGAGTCAAATTCATCTGCCGCTCACCTCATCTCATCGATCTGTTATTTATTTTTACATTAAAAAAAACCTGAATTGTAAATTACAATAAATATAAACTAAGAGAATTCAGAAATGAAATTATAAAGCTAAATATTTATCTCACAGCTCTGTTACTTATTTTTACATTAAAAAAAAAATAATTGTAAGTACCCTAAACCCTAAACCCTAAACCTAAGAGAATCCAAACGTGAAATTGTAAAGTCAAATATGTTCTAAGAACCCAGCTACAATGCATCGTTATAAAATCTTAGATTTGTGACTTTTAAATATTTTTAATATGCTCTGCATTTTGAAATGAGAAAATTTTTTGAATCCTTTCTACTTTTGATGTGGAAATCACTTAAAACATTAGAAGTAAATAACTTTAATCAATGCTTTTATGTTTTATCAAACGTACCCTTTTATTTAAAACACATTTTTTGTCCTTTTATTTTTTTAACACGTGTACTCCGCTGCAGCAAGTGCCTTGTCTCTTGCCATTAACGGCAAGTGAGGATCCGATACGTCATTGGAATATGCTGACAACGTGGCAGAGGCCAGTGGGGGCTTTTTCGTGGGAGCGTTTGGTGCTTCATCAAAAATTGATTTTAGTAGGTCCGGTCTTTTTTCTTTTTCTTTTTTTTTTTTATAAATTGTTGAGTTGTGTCCTATATTGGCTAGTGAAGGGGAGATGTTTGGGTTTATAAAGTGGTAGGTCACTATACTTAAAGTGCTAGTCTTTTAGGTTGGATACCTAGAAATCTTATGCTAAGTCCCCGCAACAAGTGGTATCAGAGCCCGACCCTAATAGTCAGAATGTGGTGGTGGAACAACTCAGGTGTGTCGGACGAAAGGACCGAAGTCCGGCGGTGGTTTCGTCCGAGGGGGAGATTATTAAGTTGTGTCCCACATTGGCTAGTGAAGGGGAGATGATTGGGTTTATAGGGTGGTAGGTCATTTGTTGTGTATTCAGTGAATCAAATAAAAAAGAGGATGAAACGACAGTGTTGGCTTGCGTTTTGTGATGCTCGATAACCTCAGCAAAACGACGCAAAAAGATTGCGTTTAAATAAGCAAATGAATTGCTTGTTACAACGACACACAACCTTGCCGTTTTGGAGTTAATGAAGCACAAGCAAAGCACGTGCAAATAAAAGGTTGTTAAAGAAGCCGTTATTGCACATGGCCCTCACGTGTGTTTCTGGAAAAGTCTCTTAAGGGGTTTATAAGCTGTAATACGTAGCAGAAAAATCAGAGAGTGTTGTGAGAGACTGAGAGCACAGCAACGAGAGAAAGAAAGCCAGAAAACCAG
This sequence comes from Citrus medica, assembly GCA_002013955.2. Lineage (NCBI taxonomy): Eukaryota > Viridiplantae > Streptophyta > Magnoliopsida > Sapindales > Rutaceae > Citrus > Citrus medica. The sequence continues at coordinate 341,899 of MKYO02023232.1, read as the reverse complement.
AAAACCAGGGGTTTTCTTGTTTTTATTGAGTGCTTGGTAATCTCTGTAAACAAGACTTGAGTCATATCAATAAAGCTGATAAGTTTGTTCCCCCGTGGATGTAAGTCAGTGCAAATTGGTTGAACCACGTTAGTTAGTTGTGTTATGTGATTTCTTGGTTTCAATTCATTTTCTTTGTTTGTTTCTAAACACCACCATAATCTTAGTCAATTGAACATCGATCATTAGCTTTCTAGTTATCTTTGTGAGGCATCTTGTTGATTCTAATCCAAGATCCTTGGGGAGTATTCTGTAAAGCTTCTTTGGTTGGCTTATCAGAATCTTCAATTGGTATCAGAGCTGGATTGAAAGATTAGATCCAAGTATGGCTGCTCCGAGAATTGATCTAGAAAAGTTTAATGGAAAGAATGACTTCAACATGTGGAAAGTGAAAATGGAAGCACTGTTGATCACACAGGGGCTGGGTGATGCCATTGAACCAGCAACAAAGAAAGAAGGAAAAGAGGGGTCTTCATCACGCACTCCTGAGCAAATTGCTGAAATTGACAAGAAGGCTAAAAGCACCATAATCTTGAGTCTCAGTGACTCAGTTATCAGAGAAGTTGCAAAGGAGAAGACAGTGGCAGAGTTATGGGCAAAACTTGAGAGTTTATACATGACCAAATCACTGGCTAACAGATTGTACATCAAGAAGAGAATATTTTCACTCAAGATGACTGAGGGATCCTCTCTTGATGAGCACATTGATGAGTTCAACAAGGTTTGTGATACCTTGGAAACTATTGATGAAGGGCTGAACGATGAAGGCAAAGCTCTACTCTTGATAAGCTCCTTACCTCCATCATACTCAAACCTTGTTGATGCTCTCATGTATGGCAGACAATCTCTATCCCTGGATGAGGTTAAAGCTGCTTTAAATGCAAGAGGGTTACAAGAGAAACAAGCAAATGGAGTACATGGAGAGGGGCTGACTGTGAAAGGAAAGATTGACAAGACTTATGGAAAGAAACAGAAAAAAGGCAAGACAAAGAACAAGAACAAAAATCTAAAGTGCTTCCAATGTCACAAGGAGGGGCACTTTAAGAAAGATTGCCCAGAGAAGAGTTTAAAGAAAAAATGACAGACTGGTGATGCAGCTATTGTTGAAGAAGAGGGATATGAATCAGCTGATGTGTGTGTGGCAACAGAAGAAGTGCAGAAGGGTAAGTGGATCCTTGACTCTGGATGCACATTTCATATGAGTCCTTGCCAAAATTTCTTTTCTGAATATCATAAGATTGATGGGGGAAAGGTTATGATGGGAAATAATGCAGTGTGCAAAGTCATTGGGATAGGAAATATAAGCCTTAGGCTACATGATGGAACCATTAGAGAAGTCAGGCAGGTGAGATATGTACCAGACCTAAAAAGAAACTTAATCTCTTTAGGAATGCTTGACCAAGTTGGTTATAATGTTAGGCTTGAACATGGAAAAATAAAAATCCTTAATGGGGCTACACTGGTTATGAAAGGAAGTAGAAAGAATGGTGTATATGTTTTAGATGGTGAAGTAGCAACTGGAGAGTCCAATGTATCCACTAAGGTTAACATGGATGCAACCAAATTATGGCATCTAAGGCTAGGACACATGAGCATTAAGGGTCTTAAGGAATTAGCTAAGCATGGTGTTCTAAGAAGTGATAAGATTGGAGAATTAGTTTTTTGTGAAGACTGTATTTTAGGGAAGACTACAAGAGCTAGTTTCAAGAAAGCAAAAGACTAGAGACATTCTGGAATATATCCACTCAGATCTGTGGGGGTTATCTCAAGTTCCATCTATGGGGGGAAATAAATTCTTCATGTCTATAATTGATGATTTTTCAAGGAGGGTTTGGGTGTATAAGGATTAAATTTAAAAAAAAAAGAAAAAAAAACAGCTGTTGGGCTGTGGATTTAATCTTCACCATCATGCACACTACATTTGATGCAATGAGTGACAATGTTTCCTTTGAATTGATATAAAACAAACAATCTCATAATAAATGGCAACAACCCTCAAAGTTGACCATATTTATGCCTTGTTAATTGAAGTGGCAACCATACTCGAAGTAGCAATTTGAGGGGGACGTGAACGAAAGATAAGTACGTGCAATATGCTTACGCTTTCAATGATGGATTTTTTTATGGGTAACAACCGCGCCAAGATCAATAAACATAATCAAATTCAATGAAAAATGATAAAAATGTGAAGAGTACTGATAAATAATAACACGAGCATTGACTACGGGATCAAATAATCTCACTATAAAAATAATAATTTAAGAATTTAATTACGTTGGAATCACTTTAAAATAAAATAATATTTCATAACTATACAATTAAAATTATAATAAATTTTTATTATTTATTATTTTATATATGTGGTTGAGATTCGTGATATAGGATAAATCCTCTTGAACGTACCCATAGTAATAATTTATTTATGTCTCGTAAGTTTTGTATTAAACGTGAAGTGACACCCGTGCCTTCTCCTATTGGTCCTTGTGTTGACTGAAGATGCAGATCGTTGAAAATGGTTGGTTTTGTATTATAGAATTTAAAAAAAAAAAAGATAAGAGATTATGAAAATTCACTAGTCTTTCATTTGATGCCAAATTAAAATAGTTGAAGGAAGTGAATAATTTTTTTGTTAAAAAGCAAAAACTTTTAAAGTTTTATTTAATGTAACTTTCGTTTGAGTCAAATTCATCTGCCGCTCACCTCATCTCATCGATCTGTTATTTATTTTTACATTAAAAAAACTTAAATTGTAAATTACAATAAATATAAACTAAGAGAATTCAGAAATGAAATTGTAAAGCCAAATATTTATCTCACAGCTCTGTTACTTATTTTTACATTGAAAAAAAAAAAATTGTAAGTACCCTAAACCCTAAACCTAAGAGAATCCAAACGTGAAATTGTAAAGTCAAATATGTTCTAAGAACCCAGCTACAATGCATCGTTATAAAATCTTAGATTTGTGACTTTTAAATATTTTTAATATGCTCTGCATTTTGAAATGAGAAATTTTTTTGAATCCTTTCTACTTTTGATGTGGAAATCACTTAAAACATTAGAAGTAAATAACTTTAATCAATGCTTTTATGTTTTATCAAACGTACCCTTTTATTTAAAACACATTTTTTGTCCTTTTATTTTTTTAACACGTGTACTCCGCTGCAGCAAGTGCCTTGTCTCTTGCCATTAACGGCAAGTGAGGATCCGATACGTCATTGGAATATGCTGACAACGTGGCAGAGGCCAGTGGGGGCTTTTTCGTGAGAGCGTTTGGCGCTTCATCAAAAATTGATTTTAGTAGGTCCGGTCTTTTTTCTTTTTCTTTTTTTTTATAAATTGTTGAGTTGTGTCCTACATTGGCTAGTGAAGGGGAGATATTTGGGTTTATAAAGTGGTAGGTTACTATACCTAAAGTGCTAGTCTTTTAGGTTGGATACCTAGAAATCTTATGCTAAGTCCCCGCAACAAGTGGTATCAGAGCCCGACCCTAATAGTCAGAATGTGGTGGTAGAACAACTCAGGTGTGTCGGACGAAAGGACCGAAGTCCGGCGGTGGTTTCATCCGAGGAGGAGATTATTAAGTTGTGTCCCACATTGGCTAGTGAAGGGGAGATGATTGGGTTTATAGGGTGGTAGGTCATTTGTTGTGTATTCAGTGAATCAAATCAAAAAGAGGATGAAACGACAGTGTTGGCTTGCGTTTTGTGATGCTCGATAACCTCAGCAAAACGACGCAAAAAGATTGCGTTTAAATAAGCAAATGAATTGCTTGTTACAACGACACACAACCTTGCCGTTTTGGAGTTAATGAAGCACAAGCAAAGCACGTGCAAATAAAAGGTTGTTAAAGAAGCCGTTATTGCACATGGCCCTCACGTGTGTTTCTGGAAAAGTCTCTTAAGGGGTTTATAAGCTGTAATACGTAGCAGAAAAATCAGAGAGTGTTGTGAGAGACTGAGAGCACAGCAACGAGAGAAAGAAAGCCAGAAAACCAGAAAACCAGGGGTTTTCTTGTTTTTATTGAGTGCTTGGTAATCTCTGTAAACAAGACTTGAGTCATATCAATAAAGCTGATAAGTTTGTTCCCCCGTGGATGTAAGTCAGTGCAAATTGGTTGAACCACGTTAGTTAGTTGTGTTATGTGATTTCTTGGTTTCAATTCATTTTCTTTGTTTGTTTCTAAACACCACCATAATCTTAGTCAATTGAACATCGATCATTAGCTTTCTAGTTATCTTTGTGAGGCATCTTGTTGATTCTAATCCAAGATCCTTGGGGAGTATTCTGTAAAGCTTCTTTGGTTGGCTTATCAGAATCTTCAATTGGTATCAGAGCTGGATTGAAAGATTAGATCCAAGTATGGCTGCTCCGAGAATTGATCTAGAAAAGTTTAATGGAAAGAATGACTTCAACATGTGGAAAGTGAAAATGGAAGCACTGTTGATCACACAGGGGCTGGGTGGTGCCATTGAACCAGCAACAAAGAAAGAAGGAAAAGAGGGGTCTTCATCACGCACTCCTGAGCAAATTGCTGAAATTGACAAGAAGGCCAAAAGCACCATAATCTTGAGTCTCAGTGACTCAGTTATCAGAGAAGTTGCAAAGGAGAAGACAGTGGCAGAGTTATGGGCAAAACTTGAGAGTTTATACATGACCAAATCACTGGCTAACAGATTGTACATCAAGAAGAGAATATTTTCACTCAAGATGACTGAGGGATCCTCTCTTAATGAGTACATTGATGAGTTCAACAAGGTTTGTGATACCTTGGAAACTATTGATGAAGGGCTGAACGATGAAGGCAAAGCTCTACTCTTGATAAGCTCCTTACCTCCATCATACTCAAACCTTGTGGATGCTCTCATGTATGGCTGACAATCTCTATCCCTGGATGAGGTTAAAGCTGCTTTAAATACAAGAGGGTTACAAGAGAAACAACTAAATAGAGTAAATGGAGAGGGGCTGACTGTGAAAGGAAAGATTGACAAGACTGATGGAAAGAAACAGAAAAAAGGCAAGACAAAGAGCAAGAACAAAAATCTGAAGTGCTTCCAATGTCACAAGGAGGGGCACTTCAAGAAAGACTGCCTAGAGAAGAGTTTAAAGAAAAAGGGACATAATGGTGATGCAGCTATTGTTGAAGAAGATGGATATGAATCAGCTGATGTGTGTGTGGCAACAGAAGAAGTGCAGAAGGGTAAGTGGATCCTTGACTCTGGATGCACATTTCATATGAGTCCTTGCCAAAATTTCTTTTCTGAATATCATAAGATTGATGGGGGAAAGGTTATGATGGGAAATAATGCAGTGTGCAAAGTCATTGGGATAGGAAATATAAGCCTTAGGCTACATGATGGAACCATTAGAGAAGTCAAGCAGGTGAGACATGTACCAGACCTAAAAAGAAACTTAATCTCTTTAGGAATGCTTGACCAAGTTGGTTATAGTGTTAGGCTTGAACATGGAAAAATCAAAATCCTTAATGGGGCTACACTGGTTATGAAAGGAAGTAGAAAGAATGGTGTATATGTTTTAGATGGTGAAGTAGCAACTGGAGAGTCCAGTGTATCCACTAAGGTTAACATGGATGCAACCAAATTATGGCATCTAAGGCTAGGACACATGAGCATTAAGGGTCTTAAGGAATTAGCTAAGCAGGGTGTTCTAGGAAGTGATAAGATTGGAGAATTAGTTTTTTGTGAAGACTGTATCTTAGGGAAGTCTACAAGAGCTAGTTTCAAGAAATCCCAGCAAAAGACTAGAGACATTCTGGAATATATCCACTCAGATCTGTGGGGGCCATCTCAAGCTCCATCTATGGGGGAAATAGATTCTTCATGTCTATAATTGATGATTTTTCAAGGAGGGTTTGGGTGTATGTTCTCATAACAAAGGATCAAGTGTTTGGCAAGTTTAAGGATTGGAAAGCCTTAGTTGAAAACCAAACAGGAAAGAAGGTTAAAAAACTAAGAACAGACAATGGACTTGAATATTGTAATCAAATGTTTGATGACTTCTGTGCTAGTGAGGGCATTGGCAGACATAGAACAGTAAGAATGACTCCTCAACAAAATGGGCTTGCTGAAAGGATGAACAGAACTTTAATGAATAAAGTTAGGTGCATGATGATTCAGTCAAAGCTGCCAAAAGGGCTCTGGGCAGAAACCTTGTTAACAGCTTGCCTTCTAGTCAACCTAAATCCTTCAGCAGCCATTGAGTTCAAGACCCCTTATGAACTTTGGTCTGGTAAACCTGGAAACTACAACAACCTCAAAGTATTTGGGTGTACAGCATATGCACACACAAACCAAGGAAAATTAGAACCCAGAGCCTTAAAGGGACAGTTTATAGGTTATCCAGATGGAGTGAAGGGCTACAAGCTATGGTGTTCAGAACTGACTCCACCCAAATGCATAACAAGCAAGGATGTGGTGTTCAATGAGGAGGCTGAGTTGTCATCTAGTAACCAAATTGAGGCTGCTGAATCTCAAGAAAAAGGTACAGATAGTATCCAGTTTGAGGTGGAGCACCCATTTCAGAAATTTTCAAATGAAGCTGCAGATTCATATGAAGATAATTCTGAAAATGAAGATCACAATACAGAACATCAACATCACCAGAATCAAACTGATCTTGAAGAATATCAGTTGGCCAAAGACAGAGAAAGAAGAACCATAAGACCACCAAAGAGATATGGCTATGCAGACCTAATAGCTTATGCACTTGCCACCTCACATGAAATTGATGAAACAGAACCTAAGAGCTATAAAGAAGCAGTTAACAGTACAAGCAAGGTTGAATGGCAGAAAGCCATGGATGATGAAATAGCTTCTCTTTACAGAAACAACACATGGGAGCTTGTGAGAAATCCTAATAACAGAAGGCTAGTGGGATGCAAATGGATATACAGGATCAAAGATGGGGTATCAGCTACAGAACCTAGGAGGTTTAAGGCTAGGCTAGTAGCTAAAGGATACACATAGAAGGAGGGCATTGATTTCAAAGAAGTATTCTCACCTGTAGTTAGACATGCATCTATAAGGGTCTTATTGGCTCTAACAGCAGTTTATGACATGGAGCTTGATCAACTCGATGTCAAAACAGCCTTCCTGCATGGGAACCTACAAGAAGAAATCTTCATGATACAACCAGAAGGGTACACAGACCAAATGAAGCCAAATCATGTGTGTTTGCTGAAGAAGTCATTGTATGGGTTAAAACAATCACCCAGACAGTGGTACCTCAGATTTGATGAGTTCATAACATCTCATGGATTCAACAAATGCAGTTTTGATTGTTGTGTTTACTACAAAACAACAAAAGCAGATCTCCACATATACTTACTCTTATATGTGGATGATATGTCAATCGCTTGCAAACAAAGAGATGAGATTGATGCCTTGAAGTTACTGCTCAGCTCAGAATTTGACATGAAAGACTTAGGGCATGCCAAGAAGATCTTAGGCATGGAAATAAGGAGAAACAGAAATGAGGGAAAGATATTTTTGACTCAAGAGAAATATCTAGCTAAGGTACTTGACACCTTTGGGATGCAGAGTTGTAAAGCTGTCATGACACCTATAGCATCACATTTCAGACTTTCAAATCAGCAATGTCCTCAAACTGATGAAGAGAAATCTGAAATGTTGAAAATTCCATATGCAAATGCTGTTGGATGCATGATGTATGCAATGGTATTAACCAGACCAGATCTTGCTTATGCTTTAAGCCTTGTGAGCAGATACATGGCAACACCAGGGAAGGAGCATTGGAATGCAGTAAAGTGGATTCTGAGATACTTAAAGGGTACCTTGAAGCTTGGACTGCAATATGGGAGATCAGGGGGCAGAAGTGATGGGCTATGTGGATATGTGGACTCAGACTTTGTAGGGGACAATGACAGAAGAAGATCCTTAACAGGTTATATGTTTATGCTAAATGGCTGTCTAATCAACTGGAAAGCAAGCCTTCAACATATTGTAGCTCTGTCAAATTATGTGGATATGTGGACTCAGACTTTGTAGGGGACAATGACAGAAGAAGATCCTTAACAGGCTATATGTTTATGCTAAATGGCTGTCTAATCAACTGGAAAGCAAGCCTTCAACATATTGTAGCTCTGTCAACTACAGAAGCTGAATACACTGCAGCTACTGAGGCTGTTAAAGAAGCCTTGTGGCTTAAGGGTATGTTAGCCGAATTGGGGAAGCAACAACAGTCTGTTGATATCCATTGTGATAGCTCTAGTGCAATCTATCTGAGCAAGAATCCAGTACACCATGAAAGAACCAAACATATTGATGTGAAGCTACACTTTATAAGGAATGAAGTGTCAAAAGGAGTCATCAAAATGGTTAAAGTTCACACTGACAGTAACCCAGCTGACATGCTCACAAAGGTGGTACCTACAGCCAAATTCAGCCTCTGCTTGGATTTGACTAGAGTGTGCAGCTCCTGAGAAATGCACACGATAATGGGGAGAAAGTTTATCAGGGATGATTTGCTTCAAGATGGAGTTTGTTGTGTATTCAGTGAATCAAATCAAAAAGAGGATGAAATTACAGTGTTGGCTTGCGTTTTGTGATGCTCGATAACCTCAGCAAAACGACGCAAAAAGACTGCGTTTAAATAAGCAAATGAACTGCTTGTTACAACGACACACAACCTTGCCGTTTTGGAGTTAATGAAGCACAAGAAGAGCACGTGCAAACAAAAGGTTGTTAAAGAAGCCGTTATTGCACATGGCCCTCACGTGTGTTTCTGGAAAAGTCTCTTAAGGGGTTTATAAGCTGTAATATGTAGCAGAAAAATCAGAGAGTGTTGTGAGAGACTGAGAGCATAGCAACGAGAGAAAGAAAGCCAGAAAACCAGGGGTTTTCTTGTTCTTATTGAGTGCTTGGTAATCTCTGTAAACAAGACTTGAGTCATATCAATAAAGCTGATAAGTTTGTTCCCCCGTGGATGTAAGTCAGTGCAAATTGGCTGAACCACGTTAGTTAGTTGTGTTATGTGATTTCTTGGTTTCAATTCATTTTCTTTGTTTGTTTCTAAACACCACCATAATCTTAGTCAATTGAACATCAATCATTAGCTTTCTAGTTATCTTTGTGAGGCATCTTGTTGATTCTAATCCAAGATCCTTGGGGAGTATTCTGTAAAGCTTCTTTGGTTGGCTTATCAGAATCTTCATAAATAATATAATTATTACTATTTGTTAGGTCGTTTGCACTATGAAATTTTTTTAAGAATAAAAAAATAATCCCAAATTTTCAAAATTCTATTGATAAAACTGGTGCCACCAAACGCTTTAGCAAAATCATGAAGGTCAAAAATCAACCATAATTTTGGTGGAATTCAATCGAGAATTGTTCAATTGCGAGTTACAACTCTAATATAATCTAAAGAAAATTAAAATAAGAGATTATTGTCACCCAATGTCATGATCTAAACTTTATGGGTTGGTCCAAATGTATGTATACACCCCTTTAGTTATGGAAATAGACGCATTTATTTTATCTATTTATTTATTTTTTACTATCAAAACTTTGACTATAATAATAATAATAATAATAATAATAATAATAATATGTTTAAGATCATAGAGCAAAAGGAATTAAATAAATTATCATGGTTGTGATAAGATAAAACTTCACATAAATTATGTTATCTCTAGTTTTATGGTTTAAATACAACATTAGAATAATTGATAACCAAATAAATTGTACATAATCATGATTGTACATGCAATTTAATAAATTAACCCCACAAACTCCATGTGACTACGTTAAAGTTGCATTTAACGGACGTGTTGGCTTTTCTACACATAACAAATGACCTTAAGAGTGTTGATACACTAATCAATGGGATCCTGACCAATTGGGAGACTCCACCCAGCAAAGTGTTTGAATTAAGTTTCTTTCAGTTTTCTAACCTTAAATATTAACTTTGATTTTTTTTCTTTTTTAAAATATACATATAATATTCATAAAACAACATATGACATTAATAATATTTTAAACTTCCCATGTGCAGACGTTAAAATGCTGAGTTTGTATAAACAGATTAAAAACCAAAATAAAGGGGAACCTTCGAGACACTAAAAACAAAAAAGAGTACACTTAAATTTGTATTTTTTTTTAATCTTTTAGCTATGTTCTTACCAAATTTACATTTTAGCATTTGTACCTTGAGAGATTCTGTAATAATATTAATATTCAAAATAATTTATAAAATGTATACCATCATATTTTTACTTTTTTTAAGTTTCAAACTCAATTTCTTGTAACTATAACCAATAATTTTTTTATAACTATAAGTCTATAACCAATGGTATACTATTAAATATATATTTTTAATAAGTTTCAAAGTCTAATTTTTTTTTTGTAATTATAACCAATACTTTTTTTAACTATAACCAACGTTACACATATGAGTAATAAAAGAGTTTTTTTTTTTCCCTATTTCCTAACGTATTAATAGAAGAGTTTTTGAGTTGATTATGCATGTGGGGGGGTTCGGGGGGCATGCTCGTATATTGTGATTCCCTGAAAATAAAACTAAACTGCGATCTTACCTCTAATTACACTAAAATATAGGGATGTAAACGTTATTTATCCCAGTTAATTTTCGTTTTAATGCAGAGCTGAGAGATTCAACCGTGAAATGAATAATCCAAACAAGTCTTTACTTTCATAACAGGGCCCACGAATCCAGCGCTTCGTCAAATAAATTCGGCTGTTTTATATTCATAAAAAATAAAAAAAAATAAAAAAAATAAAAAAATCGAAAAATAAAACTATAAAATACAAAACAAATTACAGAGCTTTTATTCGTCGCCATAACCATATTCGTTGTTTCAGCACAGCCTCTCTCCTCAAGTCCAATTCAGTCAGTATAATTAATTAAAATCACTTTCATTGTAAACTACAAATTATTCTCCATTTTGTGTTTTTATTTTCAACCAATAATCAAATTCTAAAATAAATAAAAAAAACCAAATCTGCGGAACCCACATTAGAAGGTTATTTATTTGTTCTGTTTACGGGACGCCATTATAAGAGACCCAAAATCTAGCACAATTTAAGGCCTCCTACAAATACCCTTCCGAAGATCCGAAGATTTTATTTTTGTTGTTGTTGCTTTCTAGGTTTACAAAAAAAAAAAAATGGGGAGTTTGGCAGCGGTGTTGAGGCACCCAGATGATCTTTACCCGTTATTGAAGCTGAAAATGGCATCGAGGCAAGCTGAAAAGCAGATCCCACCTGAGCCTCACTGGGCTTTTTGTTACTCTATGCTTCATAAGGTCTCCAGAAGTTTCGCTCTCGTTATTCAACAGCTCGGTACGGACCTCAGAAACGCCGTAAGTTTCTTTATTTTCGAGGGATCTTTACGTGATTCTTGATGTGATCATTGGTGTGTTATTGACAAGTTTGAGTTCTTTTAGCGGTAACTTTTCTGCATGCGTGCTTTTGGTTTTGGCATTTTTGGTGATAAAGCTTGTGGCTGTTTGGATGCATGTTGGTAAATTTTAAGAATTTATTTTGTTTGGCCTATTTGACTGTTGATCTATTTACTGGTGTTCGTGATATTACATTTGGCCAAAAGATCGGTTTTTGAATTTACCTTTTTGGGTCATTGGTGAAATTTGTGTATCTAAGTTTTACTTAAGTGTAGGTTGTGGTGTGAATTCGATATTACTTGTTTCAATTGTTAGAAGGAAAGTTTGATATTTTGAGGTTCAAATTCTTGGATTATTATCTTGGGAAAGAATTTTGAGAATCTTTCTTATTTTTATGGTGGTGTGTGTCTTCTGAATATAAGGTGTACTTTTGTTTGACCAGGACTTTTCTTTTTATCTTATTCTGGTGCATTTCCTTGTGATGCTGAAGTTTCAACTAATGTGAGTTTAAGTTTGTCTTCCATTGAGTTGTGACGGTTCTTTCTCAACTAGCAAATTGTTCTATAGTTTATTGAAATTTAAGAAATTCATTTTCTTCTTATTGCCTTTTCTTCTTCTTATTGCCAGCAAAAGGTGCACTTTAATTCATTTTCTTTAAAAAATTTAAGAGCTCTGTTGGAAGGTAGAGAATGGTTGCTCCAAGAATTTGTTCCCAGGATCCTTGAAGTTTCCTTGGATAACCAGAAACTATTGTTGAAGCTTATTTGAGTCCAACTATGGTATAAAAATGTCAAGCAGTAATAAGCACATTTACTATGGGTTGTGAACTACTAAAATTAGCTGTTCTGAGTTTTATTTATTAGTATAATATCAAGAACTCTTGTGTGTCTCTTTTCTGCTATTATTATTTACTGTGAGAGATGCCTATAGACTAATGCGTTTCTTGTTTCTGGTCACATTGTTGTTTTATGTGTTTTTTTGAAACAGCCAAATCCAATTCCTAATGACACAATTTATTGTTGTGCAGGTTTGCATATTTTATTTGGTTCTTCGAGCCCTCGACACTGTTGGTATGTTTTGTTATTATTAATCCTTTTGTTTTCTAACTGTTAAATTTAACCAATTTGTTTCTAGCTGTTATGATGAACCTTATTGTTTTCTAAGTGACTTTCATAATATGCTGTTGGGCATACTGAATCTGCTTTATTGAATATTAAATGTCTACTTTAAACTTCTAGCTGTTGTATGTTGTTATATGTAAATTTGATGTGACGTTTTCCAGAATTTTACTCATTCAGATGCCAGTTTGCATTTACGCCGTTTATAGCTTCTATATTCTGATATATGACTCTAAGATAAAGAGTTTAGTTGAACAGATCTTGTTTTATTCCAAATCCTTCTTGTATATCTTCTATTTCTGCTGCTGTTATATATTGTTTTTAAAATACTGCCAAATGCTTTTCTCTGATGGTATTTATCATTTTTATAATTGCAGAGGATGACACCAGCATACCTACAGATGTCAAAGTGCCTATTCTGATAGCTTTTCACCGTCATGTTTATGACCGTGAATGGCGTTTTTCTTGTGAGTTTCCTGATATATAGAATTGCTTTCTCTTGTTTGTATCAATCATACAAGAGAAGGATAAATATACAAATTAAATTTCTGTCAACTTTGCTAAATTTTTTTGTCATGTGTTAGATTAATAGATCCTTTAGAGATTTGTTCAAATGTCAATTCAGTTCATCTGTAACAATAAAGGAATCATGTTGTTATGGTTAAATGTGCTTCATCCTTCAATTTTGTTGTACCCTGCTAATTTTGGAATTTGTTCAAGTCAGTAATAGAAGCCGGGTTCTTCTCTTCCGTTTTTTCCCCCTTTCTAACTTGGGAAGTTACAGAAGCTTGGTCAGTTTTTGTAAGTTGTATGCTATACTGATAGTATCTACATGCAATATGATCTGTTATTCGACACTCTTCAGGCTATTCGATTAGACTTTGAATGTTCAACAAGGTTTTCTGTAACAGATTGGAGACAGGAGATCATAGCTCTATAGATAAAGTCGATGGACTTTTGTTTCCTGGAGTGTTTGTAATATGGTATATGTTAATCCTTTTCTTAGAGTCTTAGCTAGCTCTGATCATTTTAATTCTTTGTCTATTTAAGGTGGTACAAAGGAATACAAAGTGCTCATGGATCAATTTCATCACGTTTCAACTGCTTTTCTGGAGCTTGGAAAAGGGTTAGTTTCTTATCCTTGCTTTTATTAATGGAATTGATTGGAAAGATGTTTTGTGAGTATGAGGCATTCATACTGATTCTTTTATTGCCAGTCAAACTGCAAGCTGATCAGATACAATATCTTTGCCCCTTTTACTCTCTTTCCTGTTTTTGTTAAAGATAGCTTTGTTGGATATATCTGGAGGCTTGTTGCTTATTTCTGAAACATGTTAGATTTTGTGAAAGCTTCTGACATTGTAATTCAAAATTTACCACATAGGAGTCACTACTACTAAATATAAGTAATCTAAGGGTAATCTTCTTATTAATTCAGTAAGCTAACGTATGAATCTCTTGAATATGAGTGAGTTTTATCTGGGGTGTTTAGATGCTATACTGTTTTGTAAATGACTATGCAGTTGGATAAATACCTAGTCCTTGGATCAGGGTGATAGTGGGTTTTCAATTGGGTGCTGTTTCTGGTTCATGGTTGGCTACCTAAAAGGGGAGTTCCTTTGCTTTATACGTTGATGAAATTATGAATCTGGTTCATAATTTTAGTTCAAGCTGAAAATTTGAAGAATTAGTGAAAGATAACAAGAGAAATATAAAGCTGAATTTTATTTTGGCGTCACCATATAGCTTTCTTTGTGCGATTAACTACATTTAACAACTTGCTGTGTTTACTTGCTTATAACACACATATCATTTGCAGTTTTACTTTTTACAATCAGTTAAAGTTACATTTTAATTCACTGTGCAGTTATCAGGATGCAATTGAAGATATAACCAAAAGAATGGGTGCTGGGATGGCAAAATTCATTTGCAAAGAGGTATGTGAATCATAATTATGCCGGATTGAGCAATCAATGAATTCTTGATATTTAAATATAATTCTGCCTCACTTTCTAGTTGTATATGCTTTCTTGGCTATCAAACTTCAGCCCTCTTCCCTCACCTCATAGAAAGAAAAAGAAAAAGTCAATTCATAATATTTTTAGTTGTAATGCTTGACCAATTACAAGGTGGAAATTTCTTTCTGCATGTTATCAACATGTCACAGAAATATCTAGTGGTTAATTAGATGATCATTGCTCCGCTTCCAGAAAATTTAGGGTGGATCAATTTTCTCTGCAGATAGTCAAACACAATGTTTAGGCTTATGCCCTGATTATTCCCCTAGTTATCTTATTTGTCTTGATATAATATCTAAAGGGTGCAAATCATTATTCCTTTCATATGTTGTGTGATGTGGGTGTTTTTGTGTACAGGTTTAATGGAATTGTGGCATAATTGTATTAGGGGGGATTAATTCATTAAGTGGTGAAAGCTAGTCGATCTCTTTCAAGTTATTTCTCCTTGTGTTGGAACTTTTTGAGTTCCATATACAATTGCAGAGAGTGCAATGAGTCTAAATGTATCACATGAAGTTATAAATTTTCTCTCCATCGTGCAGGTAGAATCGATCGATGACTATGATGAATATTGTTACTATGTAGCAGGACTTGTTGGATTAGGTCTGTCCAAGCTTTTCTATGCCTCTGGGACAGAAGATCTGGCTCCAGATAGTCTTTCCAACTCGATGGGTTTATTTCTTCAGGTATGGCCATTACTTGTGCTGTGACCAATAAGCTTTGTACCGAGCCTCAACTTTTGATTTCAATTCTATGCCATGTCTGACCATTTGGCTCAACAATCAGAAAACAAATATCATTCGAGATTATCTGGAAGATATTAATGAGATACCGAAGTGTCGCATGTTTTGGCCTCGTGAGATCTGGAGTAAATATGTTAATAAACTTGAGGTGCATCTCTTTTATGTGTTTTATCTCAAATTTTTCACATCTATTTTCCTTTCAATTTCCCTTTAAATCTCCTGGAGGGTTTATGATTTTGAATATCTCGTAAGGGCATAATCCCATTAATTGTTGGTTTTTCTTTTTCTAATTGGCATTTTTGAAATTTTGCCCCTCAAGGACTTAAAATATGAGGAAAACTCTGACAAAGCAGTACAGTGCTTGAATGATATGGTCACCAATGCTCTGATGCATGTGGAAGATTGTTTGAATTACATGTCTGCTTTAAGGGATCATGCTATATTCCGATTCTGTGCTATCCCTCAGGTGCGCTGCTTCTAGTATATTCTGATTTGAGAATTAATCTTGGAATTTTGGTATCAACATTTATTTTTAACTGTTACAATACCATCCACCCCAAATTAAACTTACCCCCCTCGAAGATTGGTGTGAGATGGATGAATCCATGACCTCTTGCTTCCGCTGGAAGAGGCCAAACCAATTGGGCTGTACCCCTTGGGGAGAGTGGTATTAGTACATCAAAATGATTTTTGTACTGTTTTATATTTAGCAGCTGGTTGCATTTACTGGAGTTGCAGCATGATTCTATGTCTCTCCAAATTATTTTTCCACAATTAAGTTAATAACCTTGTTTTCTCAGAATGAGCTCTGGCTCCCTTCCAATATGGACATCCAATTTGCCATAGTTGGAAAATTTTTCCCATTCTTAGCTTGAAATTTGGTTGCAAAATTTGATGTTTGAACTTTCAAGGGCTACATCTGTTCAAAGCAAAACTCATTTTCTTTTTCTTCTTTGCTGGTCATAGTTTGCTTGTGCATATGAAATGGTTATTGCATCTGGTCTTCAGATTTTTATTCATTACCCCTCTTATTGTAATCATGAATGTTTCTGTTAGACCTTGCGTCTCATTTGATTTATTCTACTGTTAGTAGATCATGGCTATTGGAACACTAGCATTATGCTACAACAATATTGAAGTCTTCAGAGGTGTAGTCAAAATGAGGCGTGGTATGATCTTAATTCTGAATATGTATTTCTTTAAAGGTGAAACTAGAGTTACTTCAGACATGCAACACAAAAAATAACAGGGTGTGAGCTTGATGTTTCATGGACATTGAAAGGCTTTATTTTTCATTGCTTAGCATGTCATCTAGATGGGATCCATTGAAAATCATTGGACTTGTAAACAAAATGTTGAAGCAAGATAGAATCTCTTAGAATGTGCAGTGCAAATAATAATCCAATTTATTTTCCAGTGGACATGTTTATGCTCCTTTACCCAGTTTTTTTATTGGGTTCAACTAATATTTCTTTATTTAGCATTTTACTCTCTCTTACCAATTCTTTTAAATGTATTTTACTTTTTAAATTTTTTTCTGTTTGTAGGACTCACCGCTAAAGTCATTGACCGAACAAACAACATGACTGATGTCTATCTTGCCTTCTATGATTTTTCCAATATTCTGAAACCCAAGGTACAGTGCTAAACATAACAAGACCTATTAACTTTGCAAGTTGAAATGAAATTTATTTTGGTTAACTGGTGTCTTGAGGGTTGTTAATCTGTCTTCTTGGACATATGTAACCTACTAACCTTCATTTTCATGCTCGTAGACTTTTTATGGAAATCTATGTATTTAAAGGATTTGCTCCTTGAGAATTTTATTTTATCTTTTTATCTTTTTGCCTTTTTTGTTTGTTTTGACATTATGGTAGTGTCTTATTTCAGTCTTGTTGAAATGAGCGAAGTACTTGACCATTTAACAGCTATAATAGTTATTTTTCAACCCCAGTTCCTTTCATATGCTTTTAGATGTTGCTCTGGTGAATTAATCCTAAGTGATCAAAGTTTATCAGTAATAGGAGGAAAGTTAGTAGTTCTGCTAGCCACTTTCAATGATAGTGCTTTCCTTTTTCACCAATTTTTTCTTCCTTCACAAAATTTCTTGTTTCTTCTTGATGCTTCCACTCACTAGCTAAAATATGCTATTGACTATTGTAGATTAACAAGAATGATCCAAATGCGACAAAAACATTGAGCAGGGTGGAAGCAATACAGAAAGCTTGCATGGACTCCGGAGTCCTAAACAAAAGGTTCGTCAAAGTTTCCAAGTTTTATAAACAGTGAGTTTCACTGATTGACTGATTATCTGACAAACTTATTTTGGGTTCCAACAGAAAATCTTACATTATTCAAAGTGAGCTGCGACATAGTTCAACCATGGTGAGTTGCTGCTATATTTTTCAACCGATGTCATTATTCCAAGATTATGTACTGATTATGCCATGCTCTTGCAGATTGTCATATTTTTCATCATACTGGCCATTATTTTCTCTTACCTCTCTTCCACCCGAGCAAGCAAGTAGTGTAAGCTTTGTTTCTGAATTCTTCAAGATTTCTCCATCAGGAAAAACTCACATCACGTTTTCTCTTTCTCCATAACTCATAATTTTTCCATTTTATTTCGTTTCTGCAGAGGATCACCACCATCTTTAACTTATTGCCGGGACCATCCATTGTGCGACCAATCAAGTGTTTGCCTTAAACTTTGTTATTTTTCATATATTGGCATACAATATTCTTCTTATAGGCAATGCTGGATTTCTTCATATATCCAGTTCAAAGGTAATGTCTTTGTAAATCAAAATGGAAAACTGCTTCCTCCTTGTTCTCTCGATATTGTTGGTTAGATATATATTTTAAGAGTGCGTACCCGGTACTGCCTTGTAATATGAGATTGGTCTGATGCCTAATACGTTCAAGGTTTTGCTGCGAAATGCTTTTGAAGAATACAATAATTTTGACCCTCATCATATATTGGGATAGAGAGCATTATTCATATGATTTGAAAACACCCACTTCAACTGAGATCTTGCTTCTAACCATAAATACCAGGGCTTCCAAGTTCTTTCTTTGAGGCTTAAAACTTTTTGTGTTGAAGGTTCCAAGTCTGAGAAGACCTTACAGAGTCGGACCTATCTTAATATCCACTCTCATTAAGAACTAATCAGAACGTTAATCTAGATGCCTTTTCCCTAAAACCTTGCACTGTACATTTCCCACGTCTTAAAGATTTATGATTTATGAACAAACGCATTTTGCAAAGGATTACTAATTAGTTATAATCATAATTCTTCAACAATGGTATCAAAGTCATGTTCAATAAGCAGCTTCGTGTTTCCGTAAATGAATATCGGGAAACAACAAACAGGAAATCGCTGAATATTCTGAACGGAAGGCTGTTTCACTCCTCAATCAACAAGTATGAACAACACACCTAAGTACATAAATAAATAAATATATAAAAGGTTTTCGTACATCAGTTGGCACAAAGCGGAGATTTCACTATACGGCAGGTCAAAAAAAAAAAAAAAAAGGCAGTCAAAGGCAGTATTCTCATATTTGTCACAACACGTGAGTAAAACATACACGTACAAAACCTGCTGCACACGAAAGTGAATGCAGGAAAAATGTCAGAACACTTCAGCCATCTTGCTCGCAAGAACGCGGTCCCTTCTTTCAATGTATCCAAATGGGAACCATCCAGCTTTTCCTTTGCATTCCCCTTCAGCCCAACCATTATTTGTAACCTGTCAAGGTTTGCAGATCTTAAATAATTGTTTTCTACAGGATACATTAAATACAAGCGAGTTTCGGAATTCATTTATTATAATAAATTTACAAAGTTCAATTCAAGCAAGTTGTGAACCTTTCGAACCACCACATAGTCACCAACTGACAAAGTGAGCTCCACATCAGATTCAGCCTGATATGGATGCACAACCTGCAACATGTTAGAAACAATCTAGTTAAACAGCAGTTGTAGGATTATGGCACTAATATCAGCCATATTGATACGTAGGAAAAAGATGGACAATTAAAAAACTAACCTCTCCTAAAAAGTAACCCATGGCGTCTGTTGATCCATTGTGTGTTTGAGAAGCATATATACCATTAACTTCTTCATAAGCTGGAGGTGGTGGCATAGTGTCCACACTTGGTGTAGGAGCCGTAGGAGCTGCTTCAATCCGTTGCCTCTCTGATAACATCTATCGATAGGAACAGACACAGAAAACTACTGGAGTCAGTTGATTACAATCCGCTTTAATAGCAGGAAAATTCAAAAGGACAAGGTACTGCAATTAGATACCTCGCCCTCAAGCTGATCAAGTATCTGAAGGACTCTCTGATGATAAGTACGTTCTGCTTCGACCTTTATTCAAAATTAAAAGGACACGACAGTTTCAGAATGGCTTCCTAAAACATATATTGAAATAATATTATATTGATCTGACAAAAATAAATTGGGAAGTTTACGGTACCATTGCAATAAGGCGCTGGAGAGTTAGCCTCTGTTGCTGAGATTCAACAGCAGCCATTGCTGCAGCAGCTTCCTTTCCCAATATTGCCATGTTCGACTTTAAATCATGTAGCTTCACCTCTGCAGCATCTAATTTCAAAGCAAGGTCCGGATTACCTGGGGTTTCCCTCACCTTAGCTTGCCGTTTGGAAACTTCAATAGCCTGACTAGGTTTAAGAGAAGATGAAATTACAAGCTCGAAAGAGGGACATCAACTATCCAAGTAAGCTTGGAGATACTAGGCACTGCACATAAATTGATCAATGATTCGGACAATCTATTTTACATTACATGAATGAATAGAATTCTTCTACAGAAAATATCCCCACCCATTTTACTTTTTAAAGCGACAAATTTTTTGTATCAACCCAAGAGGTCTTAACAGCAAAACTAGCTGGCACCCACCCATGAAAAAACAAACATTTGAAAGTGGAAGAATTTAATTACAAGTCAAAAGTTCGGGAAAAGTTCCTAAATTCCAAGTTTAATTGAACCCCATAGTACAAAATACCTGAGCTTCAGCTTCTTGTCTCATTCGATCATATCGTTGAGCAAGATGTCGGGCATCATCCAGTGGAGCTCCCAATACCATTGCTCTCAGTGGCTCAGCAACCTAAACATCGGAGAAATCAACACCACATGAAGAACAAAATTAGTAGGTACTAGAACAAGTGTATTGAGGCTCACTGAATCCTATTCTAGATGTTTGAGTTTGAATACCCAACTTCACACAATGAGGTTGCAGATTTGCATCAACTCAGCAAAATTTGGAGTGGTTCTGTTTATTCAACTATTATTAGAAAAACTAACATAATGCACTGATCAAAACAACCATATCGAATATTGGTAACAAAATTCCACTTTAATTGCCAGTTTGCCACCCTGTTCTAAAACAAGTCTCCAAGTAGAACCCTTCTTTGTGGGCATGCAATCAGTGTCAGTATGAGCAATGGCATAGGCTTGAATTCTCAATAAGATACAATTTATATTGAGATATAATTAAAATGAATTAAGTATCCAAATGTCGTAAAAAGGTAATAACACCAAATATGCAAACATCTAAAGCCTAGGGCTACTGACTAATGGCCAGTGAGGCATATCTTGCCCATGCATGCAATTTAAGATTAATAACTACTATGTTGTTTGGACAAACCTGCGTGCCTAAAGCTTTCAACAAATTCCCACGCTCCTTTTCCATTTGAGCACGAGCTCGTCCATAACTTAGCGCAGCTTTTGATAATGTATTACCACTGGTACATGTATTATCAGAACCATATTTCCTGCTGTCCTCTGACAGCTTTGTTCCTGTTGAAAATAAAGCATATAAATGGAAGAACAATGTGAGACAATATAACTCACGGTAAAACATCAACAAGTGAAGCAACAGTGTCACCAGTCACCTATTTCAACTTGTTTGGACCCAGTAACAATATATCCTTCCACACCACGAACGATATCCCTTTGGAAATGCTGAAAAAGTATGGGCAAACATTTAGAAGTCAAGGAAGGGAAGAGAGATAAACTACAGGATGACTAGACAACCTTTCCAGCACGCGTTGAGATGTAAAGCCTCTCAAGTCTCTGATGCTGATGGAGCTCTGCCTC
This sequence comes from Citrus medica, assembly GCA_002013955.2. Lineage (NCBI taxonomy): Eukaryota > Viridiplantae > Streptophyta > Magnoliopsida > Sapindales > Rutaceae > Citrus > Citrus medica. The sequence continues at coordinate 320,456 of MKYO02023232.1, read as the reverse complement.
ATCAGTTACAACATTGTCTGACCCACCATATCCCCCACCCCCAAATTGCTTGAAGACAGCCTAAAATAAACAGCCCATGAGATAAAGACTCTTACATTTTACAATTAAATGTGTGCTTGTGAGTGTATTTAGGCAAACGAAGTCTAAGTAATTTTATTAGGTAGTTGATAGCAGAGAAAATCAATAGAAATCATACTAATACAGCGTAGATTCAGACAAATTTATATTTTAGGGTGCAAAATATGGTTGCAAGCACCACTAGCAAGCCTAAAAGAAGCATTAAAATGAATGATTATGATGTAAATTAAGTACACTTACATCTATATTTTGTTAATCAAAGTCATATTATGCACCACAAAAACTTCAAAACAAAAACTTACTATCAAGCCTTGAAGTGATCCCTATTGATATAACAAGTATTACCGTCAATTTTCAAAATGCACTCACCTTAAATGAAAGTTTTCTTCTTTCCAGTGATACACAACAAAGCCATTAAATAATTAAACATAGCCTCGCTTATCACATTAAGATAACTGACCATTCTGATTGCATCAACTCAAGTCGGACTCACAAATCCTACAATCATTACGGCAGCAGAAGAGATAGAGAAAACACCTTCTGAGCCAATATTATATGTTCCTTTACAAGTACACTAAACATAAAATACCAACCAAAATTCAGAACTCTTTTCAAAACTCACCAAATCAAACTCTGACAACCCAATTAGACTACTCCAAACTCCATTCTTATACCTCTTGCCGATCATTTTTCCTCCAATCCTCGCACACGTTTCTTTAAAAAATCTTCTACAAAGCAGCAACAACACTTCTACTAATTTTACTTCACACTCACACAATTGACAATAAACAGATTCACCAAATCAAACTCTGACAACCCAATTAGACTCTAATTTCTAACTCCAAACTCCATTCTTATACCTCTTGCCGATCATTTTTCCTCCAATCCTCGCACACGTTTCTTTAAAAAATCTTCTACAAAGCAGCAACCAACACTTCTACTAATTTTACTTCACACTCACACAATTGACAATAAACAGTCTAATAAGTTCGGTCATTCATACAACTACAATCCCCCTTAAAATGACACAATGTGAAGATTCAATACAGCCACAACCACACATAACTCTGAAAAGAAATAACATTGGCTATGCTTATTTACACCTGTGCAAATTATCCTAATCATAAAACATAAATCACCCTAGCTTCTTTAATCTAAAAGCATTTTACCAGATCCAAAACTTAATTCCTTTAACAGCAGTAACGAGACCTAATCGATAATCAACATAATGAAAAAAAAATTCGATAAAAATATTAATATCCAATAAACAAGATCAGAAAAGTAGAACTAAGAAATGAAACTGGAGCTGGATCTAAGAAAAACTTTTGCTACGAAACCTAGAGTTCCATCGTATTTATAATTTAAATAATTAAAACAATTTATACATTAAAAAAAAAAATTTCTGTGCGTGTACCTGCTGTTGGCGGGCGACTTGTTCTCTGAGTTTTGTGGCTTGTTTTCTGATAGCTTCCATTCAAAATTGAGGATTTTGATTTATTATTATTATTATTATTTTTTGGTTTTCGATTTTCGAATTTGAATTTATAAGCTACAAAAAAATGAGAATGAGAATGGGAGTGAGAGAAGAGAGAGAAGCTCTGGTTGATTTGAATTGAAAAACGAATGCGTTTTGGGGGCAGGCACAATGCTTGTGTTGGGGGAGTCGTTCTGTTTTTTATTTTATTTTATTTTATTTATTTTCTGCTTTTGTTTCAGTCGTCTTGACAATTTTTTATTTTTTGAATATTTCAAAAAAAAAAAAAAGAAGAAGACGGAGACGTTATGATGTAGGCGTTCTTATTGTATGACTCATAAGCTCGTCTCCGTGTGTGTAATAACTAATAAGAGTGAAACTGTTGACTATGGACGTAACGCGGGTTTTGACTTTTGATCTAGAACGTCTGGAGCTGTATATATTATTATTACTTCATTAATTTTGATCTTTCACCACTACTAAAAATGCATTTATTCAATTGTCTAAAAAAATTTTGTCAAAATTTCTATAAATGATGCCTCTTGAATCTTGGAATCCACATAATGCAAAACATGACAACCCAACAACTCCATTTTGAGTAAGAAGACACATTACTAGATTAATGGGAAATTAATAGAAAAAACAATATTTTCATAAACTTAGCCAAAAAAACAAGACCTAAAGTCATTTAATTGTTTCCTATAAGCTGAATTAGCTAAAAGGATGCAAATTAAAATTGAGAAATCTACATGATTCTCTCCAATAAAAAGTATTTGAAAAAAAAAATGTATTTGCTTATGAAGAAGGTTTAATTTAAAGGGGGGTCCCATACAGTCGCACTATATTTTCTATACCTAATATGAAAATTTATCTCATAAATATCTATGTATAAAGAGATAGAGGATACGGTTTTGTTAACTTGTAAGTTGTAACTAAAAGATTTAGAAATGAAATAAAAATTCATTGTATTTATTAAAATGACTTTTAAATAATCATTTTGATGTATATAAGTTTTTAATCAAATAAATAAAATTTCAAAGAATGCGTTTGCCAAATATTTTAAAATCACAACTTCTCTGCCACATTACTAAACAAATCCGTAATATCATAAATAATTTAAATTAACAGGACTTTAAAATGACTTTTCAGATTTTGCATGATTTCTTCTTGTGTAGGTGCCGTATGATGATGCTGATTCCTATAAGAAATATCTGCCACAATTTTTATTATTGGAATTTTTTTCTTGGTACAATTTGTGAATTTGTACAGCATGTGGTATTAAACATTTGAAAAATGTGCCGACAATGTTGTTATCAATAACCCAAAAAAAGAAAAATTGTATAAAATATGGATGTTGTAGTATACTAGGATCATTTTCTCTATAATTGCATTATCATGCGATTATCAAAAAACCTCTAGAGATTTTGAGATTTTGTAATTTTGTAATTACACTATCCCTAGATTATCAAAAGACTCTTAATAAAGTTTCTCTCCTTAAAGACACCTTTAACCATAAATGGTTCAAAAAATTCATGAAATGAATTTATTGCTTTAGAGTTTAGATAAGTCTCAAGTATGCATGCCTCTTATAACTCCATATTGCCTAATTCCTTATTTAAAACAAATGGATGCATTTGTTTTCTTTTACTTTTCTTTCAAATTTTCGAACGGCCTAAAACTCAATTCTATAGATCATTAATTAAGTGTTATTATTCTTCGGACCTTAAATTTTCCTTCCCATCATAAACCAGAGCATGAGATATGCCATCCGCATTTCTATAGCAAATTTAGTATCTAGGATCTTGAAGCACATTTTTTTTTTTCATAATTTTTTAGGAGTTGAAAGTAGGTCTTTGACTAATTTCAAGAAAGAAAACTTTCGCCTAAAACTTTTCTTCTAAAGCAAGCTTCCAAATAACATCCCAAATGGTTTGGTGAAAATTTTTCATTTTTTCTAGTGATCCAAAATTACCTTATGTTTTAGTTTTCTCTTAACAGTCCTATCACTTTAGGTTCTCTCTTAAGTAGATACCTCATACTTATATATATTAATTTATTATTAATATAAATAAAACTAAATATTTATAACTTAAAAGATAGTTGTTGAATGGAGATTGTTTCACAAAAAAAGTTATTTAAAAGTAATATGATATTAAATAATTTTTAATAGTGATATGAGAAACACACTAGATTTTATTTTGACAGTATTACTTAGGGATGATAAATTTTTCCGGACCCAAAAAAACCCGGACTATCTAGTCCGTGTTCAACCCATACCAGATGCATTAATAATGCGGATCCAGTTTGCTTTTTTCAAACATGGAGGTATCCAGGTCCGATTCTGGTTTAGGTGAACCTGGATTTCCGGGACCCGGACTCAGACTGCACAGTTTTTATAACTCATTTATTAATTAATTTTTGCTGCAAAGGCTTAAAAGCAAACAAAACAAACCTAGAAACCCTAAAGCAAAACAAAATAAACACACCAGTTGCCACCATAGGGAAAAAACAAAAAACAAAACAAGAAAACTTGAGCAAAACAAGCCTAAGCCGCCACCTCAATCTTCATCTTCCTTATCCCCAACGCTCAACATCAATTCAATGGTTCATCAATACATCATCAATTTAAACCATCGTCAGTTCATCATCTATTACCATCAAGAACAACGAACAACAACCAAGCTCCACCACCATCAAATTCGATCTCGCCTCTCGCCAAAGAGCAAGCTTTTTTGCTAGCCGTTAGCCCCTTCTCGCCGGCGATTAATTTTTTCACCAGACTTAACCACCCATTGCCGCCTTAGCTACGACCTGATCAATCATAGATAATTTTCATTCCTTTCTCTGTATTTCTTTTTACATTTTTTGCTTCTGCTTATTTTTGGTAATTATTAATTTTGTTGTTGTTGTGAATAGCCAAATGTAGCATTTTAACACATAATGTCGATATAATTATAAATATATTATTGAAACAAGCAAATTTAGTTGAAATCCCATGAATTTGACCTACTATTTTCTGCTTCTGCAATTCCAAAGAGGCGAAAGTGGCAAGCATTAAGTCTGCCTTCATCTAACTACCGGGTTTAGAACCTGCAATCCAGAAATCTGGATTTTTCCAGGTTGAACCCGGTTTGAACCCGTAGTTAAATAATTCGGATTTATATCCAGATCCGGAAAGATAAATTTCATCCGGGTCCAGAATCGGAAAGGACAAACCCGGACCCGAACCCGAACCCGAATTTTGCATCCCTAGTACTGCCAAAAGAAAATCAAGTGGAGATTAATTTCAAGAACAAAAAAGTAACATTGGAATCCACATAATGCAAAACATGACAACCAACAACTCCATTTAACTCATCATCTTGCAAATGATTCAAAAACAAAGACCATCTTGAGTAAGAAGACACATTACTAGCTTAATGGGAAATTAATAGAAAAACAATATTTTCATAAACTTAGCCGAAAAAACAAGACCTAAAGTCATTAATTAATTTTGGGTTCAAAATTCAATCACCTTGTATGCTTAAAATAAGCTGTCCTAGTTTCTGATAAGCTTAATTAGCTAAAAGGATACAAATTAAAGCTTCCATATTACGTACGTTTGCTTTCATTGATCTTGATCTAAAGTTGCTAAAACTATATATTATGAAATCTTACATTAATTTTCTACGAATGTGATAGTAGCTAAATGTATATATGGCCACAAAATCATAATGTACATGTGTAAAGTAATGTAGATCACTACTATATACTTTCATATACATAATTGCACTCATTACGTTTGTTGGCCATTTGAGAAATCTATATGATCCTCTCCGATAAAAAATAATTTAAAAGAATGTATTTGTTATGAAGGTGGTTTAATTTAAAGGGGGGTGCCATGCAGTCATACTATATTTTTTATACCTAAAATGAAAATTTATCTCATAAATATCTATATATATATATATATATAGAGGATATGGTGGGTTTTGTTAAGTTGTAACTAAAAGATTTAGAAACGAAATAAAAAGTTTTAAAAAAGACATATAACCCTCATTTTTGTTAATAAATTTTATTTGTTTTAACATTAAGTTTATTTTTAATTTGTAATTATAATTACGTCCATATAATAAATAAATCAGTATATTAACCTATGACATGTCATTAATAATGTCTGAACTTTGCTAGCTTAAAAAGTGAGAAAAGAACACATATATTTCTAGCAAATAAAAATAACTCATTTACGTTAGTCTGAGTAGAAGAGATCTACTTGCAAATATATCAAATTGTTAAACTTTACTTAAATAAAATATTTTAATTCCTTATAATATATATATAGGGGATGGATCAGCAGCCCCCTCAAAATATTCTTCATTTTACACTAATTAATATCCATTAGATTTGAATTGAATCAATGAATGTGATTAATTGAAATTAAATCTTCAAGATCTTTTAATATGCTCTCTCTCCATGTGATCCCCACTTAAAATTTTTCTCACTCTTTTATTTTTCTCTTCCTTCACGTGATGTGCTCTCTCTTCTCTTCTCTTCTCTTCTCTTCTCTTCTCTTATTCTTTTTAACCTATGACTTTTCGTTTACTTTTTTCTTTCTTCCTCAGTCATAAAAAGTCTTAACTCTCTCCAGTAAAAACTCTTTACTCTCTCCAACTTTTAACTCCACAACTCTTTCTTTCACTTTTTTTCGCTCTCCGCATACCATTTGAAAGCACAAAATTATTAATTTTAACCAGCGGAACTAGTCCCCTAGCAAAGCAGTCATCAAACTCAAGTTGAACAAAAAATTCTTGTGAAAAAGGATGTCTATTGACAACGACATGGCATTAGAAGTTTTTCTTCAAATCTCAAGTCTAGATCTGATTGGTACAAAGATTTACCACATATTATGAATAAAAATATTATAATCTTAAGTACATGAAAAAAAATATGTGCAAATGGGAATATGATCTCTACTCTATATTATGACAAAAAATAAAGAAAGAGAAAATAATAGCAATTTTGAGCAAACAAATAGAAACCTTGCCTTATGCTATTCAAAATTAATAGTATTACGTCATAATTAATTTGAGAATTTGCTTTAAGTGGTCCATAAAGTAAGTCCAAAATGACTGAATAAGAAAAAATTACAGAGACTTCTTTAACCAATGAAACAAGTTGGTTGCTTCAATATTCCACGTCAATAATTTTGGTGCCCAACTCTTTGAGTCCTCCTGGAAGGATTTCAACAACAATGCTACACAAAACTGATAATAAAAGAAAATAGGAGGGGAAACGAATGAAAACAACAATTAAGAAAAATAAGTAGCATCAATGGTCTACAGAATACAACTTAAGCCTATAGCTTGAGGCAATCACTATGCACAATAAAACTCAAATCTCATATAAAAGTGAAGAACTAAAAATTGAAAAAGTTGGCTATTAAACATATAAATTTCAATGAACATAATCAATCAAAGTCTAAGCATACTTACAACAATCCTCTTCATGATTAATTGAACTCATTTCTTCCGTAATATTTCTGCAAATAATTAAAAATAAACTTTTAAAAGAGATCTTTAATATTGAAAGTTAATTATCACAAGATTTTATTTACAATTTACTTGGATTTGATTTTTCAATGCTTTTTCTACTTGGATTTAAATGACAAATATGCTTATCATGTCCAAGTTTGCCGCATGAATTGCACTTCCTCTTCTTCTTGCCAAGAGCCAACTCAATACCACTTTTGATTTTGCCAGTGTTGTTAACATCTTTCTTCCGACCCCTGGTTTGTGAAATATATGGATCCAAAAGTAATGGCTGAGATGAACTAATGCTAAAGCAAGGAACATCTTTCTGTTGGCAAACAGTGGCTGGTTGGTTTGAAATATCTAACAACTTTTTTGCTAGCTCGTTTACACCATCCATGTAAATCAAGTATGCCTCATTTGAAGATGCAGCAACAAATGCTAATTTAGTAGCTTGGTGGCACATATGGCTTAGTTTCAAAGCCTCTAATTCTTCTTTACCATCATTTTAAAAAAAAATCTCTCAAATCAATCTTTCTAAATTTATTTACCTCTTGTCTCCATCTTGGAAGAATAAAATGATTCGGCAACTTATCAATGTTTAAACGAACAAACACTTTTAGCATATGCCTGCAAAGTATTCCAGCGAACTCAAATTTTTTACAATCACAAGTACCCTCATAAGTTTGCGGATTTAACTTCACCATAAACTCTTCAGATTCTCCAAACTTTGTTCTCACTGGGTACTTTAGAAATTCAGCATCACATTCATTCTATTCAACTTTGTATCGATTAACTTGGCTCCATTCATCCTTGAATTTATTAAACACATTTCTGGTATACAATTGAGATGCATGTTTCAAAAGAAATTCTCCATCATTGACAATTCAATATTTGTGTTTTGATTCAAAATCTTCATCACTTTCTTTTTTAATAATCATTTTCAACGCTTCTTCATATTTCACAACAAACTCTCTAAGATTTGTCGAGGATGTTACAAAGCCATCAAAGAATGAATTAATGCCCTCACTTCGTCCTGTAGTATTCATTCCAACAACAAAAATACTACGATTATAAACAGCTGCCCAAGAAGCACGTATTTCATATAGATGATTTAGCCATTCATTGTCTTCCAATTTATATTCTATACTCAAACTCTTCCAAGTTTATTCTAATTCCTCTACTTGGTAAGTAAACATAATACATTTTTTCAATCCGATCTTGAATCTTGACTTCTTGAAGTACACAAGTGACAACTTCTCGGCAAACTTCTTCTTAATATGCCAAAGGCATAATCGATGGTGAGTATTTGAAAAACCCGTCACAATTGCTCTTTTCATTGCCAAGTCTCGGTCAGTAATGATAGAAATTGGAGGATGTCCTCCCATAGCTTCAAGCCATGTCTCAAAAAGCCACTGAAATGTTACCTCCGTTTCATCTTATAGAAGTGCACAACCGAATTGTATTGACTGTAAGTGGTGGTTCACTCCTGTGAATGGTGCGAACGACATATCGTGCTTGTTTGTTCTATAAGTTGTGTCAAATGAAACTACATCTCTAAAACAGTGATATGCCAACCGCGATCGAGCATCTACCCAAAAAAAATTGGTTGCTTGCCCTTTTTCATCACATTGGATTGCATAAAAAAATTGAGGGTTCTCAGCTTGCTTTTTCCTAAAATATATAAGGACTGATTGGGCATCCCCTCCATCCAATTTCCTATGACGCACATTTCTTAAGTGATTATAGCAATCTATGTTGTTAAAGCCCATTTACGAACCTCCTAGAATTGAACGAACTTTTGAAATAGGCAAATTTTCTCTATGAAAAGCTTCAGTCAAATTCTTAGCAGCTTTAGGCATGTGTTTGTTTGACTTCATCTTTATTCTTCTAGCAGGAGTAACTACTTTATGATTGTGAGAGTCCCTAAAAATCGTAATCTTCCACTTGTTTGGCCATTTGTCATACATAACCTGCATACTAGCTTCACACCCACATTTGACTGTTGAACAATTTCTATTTTTTTTTTTGTATTTACCTCACTTGCATCTTTTTTATAGTGTTCTTCCATAAAATTAGGCTAATTAATCTTAGGCACATGCTTCCCTTGATGGGCACAAGTAAATTGTCCACTAGTCACCTCATTGCAACCTACTCTACTCCTGGACGAAGATCGAGTTCGAATCCAAAACCCTTCCTGTGTACCGTAATCTTCATAGTAGTTTCTAGCTTGCTCTAATGTTTCAAAAAGCATCCCCACATATGGTGCCTCTAGTTGTTCAAGATTGTTTTCAACCTCTTCGCCATTGTTCCCCTGTAATGTGTCAAACAATTGAAAGAAAAATAAATAATGTAAAAAGAAAAAAATATTGAAAAATTTGCGAATTAGAAAAGTTAGGTAAAATTAATTGTAAAAAATAAATTATAAAATTATAAAAGTATGACACATACCAAATATTCATTATTTTCAGGCATCTTCATGAAGAGTTGGGGAGTTAAAAGTTGGAGAGAGTAAAGAATTTTTGCTGGAGAGAGTTCAGACTTTTTTATGATTGAGGAAGAAAGAAAAAAGCAAACGAAAAGTCATAGGTTAAAAAGAATAAGAGAAGAGAAAAGAGAGAGAGCACATCACGTGAAGGAATGGAAAAAATAAAAGAGTGAGAAAAATTTTAGGTGGGGACCACATGGAGAGAGAGAATATTAAAAGATCTTGAAAATTTAATTTCAATCAATCTCATCTATTGATTCAATTCAAATCTAATAGATATTAATTAGTATAAAATTAAAAGTATTTTTAGGGGGCTGCTGATCCACACACACACACCAAAATCTCAAACGTAAAATAAAATTCCTAATTAAGTAAACAATAAGGTGATTGTGTATAAAAAAATTAATAATATTAATTTTCACAAAAATTTATGCTTGTAGTATTACTCTGCTTTTTATTAACCGATTGCTTCAACTTATGGTGGATATTAAGAGAAAAATAATAATAGAGCTAAAAAAGTTTGCATACTATCAATTAAATAAACACTATAATCTGGTTTACCAAACAAATCCTTAATAACATAAATAATTAAATTAATGGGGTTTTAAAATGACTCTCCAGACTTTGCATGATTTTTTTATATGTAGGTGCCATGATTTCTATAAGTAACTTCAGCCACACTTTTTCTTATTGGTAAAAAAATTTTCTAGATACAATTTGTGAATTTGTACAACGTGTGGCATTAAACATTTGAAGCATGAACCGACAATGTTGTGTCAATAATAAAGAAAAGAAAAAAAATGCATATGTTGTAGTGTAATTTGGATTCTTTTTCTTTCAAATTGCACCTATCATGTGATTATCCAAAAAAAAAAAAAAAGAACTCTTGAGATTTTAGAAGTTTGTAATTGTACTATCTTTAGATTATCAAAAGACTTCCTCTCCTTAAAGACGCCCTTAATCCATAAATGGTCCAAAAAATAATTCATGAAATGAATTTATTATTTTAGATAAGTTTCAAGTATGCATGCCTTTTAGATTCATGAAGTAACAATAAACAATCAAAGTTTAACAAAATCAAGGAGATGTTTAGACGGACACATTAAGAACCGGAGTCACTCATACATGAACCTAAAATTTACTTTCCAGAGACTTCACAATTTAGCAAGTGCACAATCTCTTGGCCCTCCATTGAAACTACTGGGATTGTTCAAGCTTATCCTCAGGTAAAATTGATTCATTAAAAAAAAAAAAATTAGAGAAGAAGACATGCACATGATGAGATCACATTTTCATCCAACTAGTTATGTTTTCACATCTCCATTGTTGTCACTTTCTCGACTGCATGAAGGTAATTATCTCATTTATTTGCATGATTTCATTACTATATGCTCTCACAAATGTATGCATTTATTATAGGAAACAATGGAATCAATGAGATTCAACTGTTAGATATCAAGGCTTGCCGATGGATGAATAGAAAATATATCAAGAAGTGACAAGAGAACCAGCACATGGTCATGTTGTTGGTTGGGGAGTTGGCATCAAAGGCAAGGAGGTGTATGGTTCTCCAAGTCAAGGAGGTAACAAGCATCTATGTACTGATTTGGAAAAAAAAAAAGATTTAGGTGGCGTTTGTTTTTTAACTTAGTGACTTAAAGTGACTTAACTTAATTAATTAAGCTAATTAGAGGTGTTTGTTTTTATAACTTAATGAGACTTTTTAGATAATTTTGACTTAATAAAATAAGCCAATTTTTTTAGCTTTTTACTTAATGGAGAAATCTGAATTAAGTCAATTACTTGCTAATGTCAAAAATATCCTTGTTTTATAATTTATTTTTCATGTCTATCCTAAACTCACCCATAGACATTTACCCCACATAAAAATATCCTTATTTTTTCTTTCTTATATTATATACGATAAAATTTAAAATTTATGGTATTTTATATATTAAAATTCTAAAATAATTATATATTCACTTGAATATAGTTTTACTTATAAATGTTAAAACATTGTGGTATTTAATATATTATTTATTTGACATTCATATTTAATAAGGATACAAATGTAAAAGTACATATTTTTAGCTTTTTAAGTTGAAAAAAACAAACAACTTAATACTTATTTTCTGAGATTCAGACGAAAAAAACAAACATATTATTCAGATTCAGACATTCAGATCTATTCAGAATTCAGACTAATTCAGGTCCATTCAGATTTCAGACAAAAAAACAAACGCCACCTTAGAGAAAGAAGTCAAGAAGTTGAAAAGAATAGTAAGGCTCGTGCTTGGAAAGTCAAGTGCACAAGGATCATCTTAGAAGGTGTAGGTTGTTTATTTCATTTTATTAATAGATTACGTGAATGGGTATGTACTATGTTTTGAGTTCTCATGAAAAATGATTGGTGACTTGTTATTGCTTTATTAGTGGATGAATTATGGATGAGGAAGTGATCTCAAGTGATTAGAGACAAGCCTATAATATAGGTGGGTGAGGGAATAATATTAGATTTTTTGAAATGAAGACTATGCATCTATATAGAGTTTTTTTATTATACTATTTGTCTCAGCTTCTTTATTATATTGTATAACAATTTCTGTTTCGGTAATAATAATTATTAAAATTCTTTCTTTTACCTAGGATATTGCTTTGACAAAAGAAGATGATGATGGGGGTGAGGATGATGAAGTTGAGGCAAATGATTCATAAACTGAAGAAATTGTTTTAGAGGATGATTGAACATATTCAAGATATGATGATATCATTTTGTATATACATTTGGGCTACTTTTTTTTTTAAATGTAAAAGATACTATAAAATTGATATTTTTGTTGTATTTTTGAATGATGAATGTGATTTTATGAATTTTTTAAATTAATGAAGTTACATTTAGTATATTTTGTATATTATTACGTTTGTTACGTTACTTTCTTAATATAAATATTTCAACAATAAAAAATTTTAATGAAATAACATTACTAAATAATAAAGGGGGTCATTAAACAAAAAAGATAAGGTTATTTCCGACAATATATCTTTTATTTCCGAGAGCATGTTGCAGTTGGGAATAATAACTACTATAGTTGCCTCACTGATGAATTGTGTAAAATAGGCAAACTGAAAATTGCTTGGGAATTGTTTCAAAGTTTGCCTCGTGCAGGCCTAAAGCCGAATGCAGGCATCATGATTCATGGGCTTTGTGACGATGGGCAAATGGATAAGACACATGGTTTATTTCTTGATATGGAAGCAAACGTCGTGATGCACAATTGTGCCATATTTACTACGCTTATGCGAAAGAATGAGACATAAAATTTTTTTGAACTTCTTCACTCAATGGATAAAAGAAATGTAATGCCAGATGCATCTATAGTTTCAATTGGTGCGCGCTTACTGGTTAAGAATGAAATTAGTTTAAACTCGATGCCAAAATTCAAGAGACAAAAGTTAATTAGATGAGTTGAATGTTGATTTAGTAGCCTTGAAGTTTTCAAAATGTTTCCTGCTGGATAAATTGAACTTGTATGCACACATGTGAACCAAAAGAAAAATTATATATGAATCGACTTTCTTTTAAATCGAAAAAAGTTTGTTAGGATCGCATGATTTCGAATTGATTTTAATACAAAACGTGCTTTGAGCATGTCCTTCGGCATGAGGTAATACTATAAAGTTTTTTTAAGCAAAGGTTATAAATTCTAGCAATTGAGTCTCAATTTGATATTTATATTCATCTGGTATAGGGTAGAATATTAATTTTATCGGCTATAAAAATTTATTATCTAAAAGATGAACAACACTTAACGAGAATGAAGTGGTGACTCAATTGTCAGGAGTCCAATCACTTTTTTCTCTTTTAACTTGCTATTTCTGTTGTCCGAAATTATCTGAAGTTCCATACATGCTCCAATAGAACAAATAATACAGGTTATGATCGACATTTTTTTTTTTTTCAAATAAAGGAACCACCAGCATCGATACTCCATTAGCAAGTTTTTCTTTTGGCTGCCCCTTATATTTGTCACACTCCTTGTACTAGTGCCCAATGAAACCACAACAAAAGCAAAAATCTGGCAATCTCTCATGTACTACTGTAATTGGAACATTATGAAGTTGTACCCAAAGGCAGCATGAGTAAATTATTGTTTTGTTATTTCCCCAATTCAACTTGCCTCTTTTAGAACTATCAGAGCTCGTTCAAAATGTCACGGCCCACCTGATAAAATTCTCATCTTATCAACTTCAAAGGCAAATTTAACATAAAAATCTTACTCCCCAGATTTTCAATTTCACCTATTCTGCTATTCTGCATGCTTATTGTAATGCTCACTTGAGACCCTCTCTAGTAACTCCTCTTAGATGTAAGATTTTGCCCAGCAGACAACCCTCAACTAGCTCTCTCCCATTCCCTTTCATGACATTACCAACAACTACTTTACTTTCTTTTCCTTCTTCTAATGTAATAACTTTACACTTGCAGATTAGTTCTTCTGTTTCCATGAGGCACTGAAATATAAATCCACTATGATAACTCGAGTATCTACCACTTCCTCTTTAATTAAGACTCAACAACTCAGATGAAAAACTTAAAACTAAAAGAGACACCCAACTCGTGAGCAACTTTCGCAGTCTTATGGGCTACTACCCTTTCATTCTAGATTCTCGCTCAGAGAGAGAGAGAACCGGTGAAGAAAGACTTCTATAGGTAGGAGAGCGCTTACACAGTAGATTATTTATATTTCTTTGGACTGGCTTTTTTACTTTATCAAAGACAAAAACAACATAAACAAAGACAGAAGATTAACAAAAGCATCAATTGCCAAAGAGTAGAGAGTATTATTATATTTTAGGAACATAGGTTATGGCCAACTTAAAAGAAGCAGTTAGGGCTTGTTTGGTACTGTTTTAGAAGCCTTATTTTCATTTTTGTTTTGGGAGTATAAATATAATACATATCAGTGGGTTGAATCCAAAAAATAAATTATAAAACAAAGAATTGATATCCACTTTTACAGTTATAAAATTAAGAACTTATTGAACATGTTCTCAAACAAATTACAAATTAAATTAAAAAATAAACCCCAAAATAAAATCTAAAAAGTTATCTTCCTCTTCCAAAATCTTATTCCCTCCCTCTTGTTATCTCTTCACAACTCTTCCTTCTTCATGGTTGATACTTCTCTTTTAACCACAACCCCACCTAAACTGTGCACCGATCTCTCTCTCTCCTTTCCCTTTATCTAGGTAATCCAGTCCTTTTAGCACCAAAGTACATATTAAATTATTTTGAATATTATAAATTATTTTTAAATTGAGTGACTAACCCTGGTCATTTTAACAATCATGGCCATTTAATCTATCTAAACATGATATTCGGAAATGAGAAGAAGCTAAAAGCCACTTGGCGGCTTCACTAGGAGCTGTTTGAGTTTAAACGGTACCCATCGCAAGTACTAGGGCCTAAACTCTCCAATTGATCACCAACCCAGCAATGCATGTGCACATAAAATTCTATTTTGGTAATTCTTTTCTTCTTCTTTAACCCCAAATAATCAAAAGCTCTCCAATGGCTTTCGTATCCTCAACTCGTTCATTTCATTTTACATCAATTTCAATATCAGCTCTTAGATGTAATTTCTCATCTTCGTTCCCTCATACCGGAAAACCCAAATCTTCAATTTCGGAAAATGAACCCTCGTATCCGACCACAACAGCTAAACTGAAGGAGTCGCTACGACTGACGGTCAAAGACGGAGCCTCACTCGAAAAATTCCTCAGAGAAAGGTTCAAATCATCCGGTGAAGGTGATATTACTACTATTACTCCTAATGAAGCCTTTTGTATCTTTGATTACATGCTCAATTTGCGCCCTTCTCCGCCTCCTGTCTGTTCCTTCAATATTTTGTTTAGTTGTCTTGCTAAGAATAAACACTATGATACTGTCCTTTCACTCTTCAAGAGACTCAATTCAACTGGGTTGTTTCCAGATCTTTATACTTATAATATCTTGATTAACTGCTTTTGCAAAATGGGTCGAGTTTCTCCTGGTTTTGTTGTTCTTGGGAGAATCCTCAGGTCTTGTTTTACTCCAGATGTTGTGACCTTTACTTCTTTGATTAAAGGTTTGTGTGCGGAGAGTAGAATCATGGAGGCCGCCGCATTGTTTACGAAACTTACAGTGTTTGGTTGTAAGCCTGATGTTTTTACATACACCACTTTGATTAATGGATTGTGTCGAACAGACCATACAATTGTTGCTCTAAATTTATTTGAAGAGATGGCTAATGGAAATGGGAAATTTGGTGTTTTTTGTAAGCCAAACACTGCTACATACAACACTATTATCGATGGTCTTTGTAAGGAAGGTTTTGTGGACAAGGCCAAGGAACTGTTTCTGCAGATGAAGGATGAGAATATTAACCCTGATGTGGTTACTTATACCTCTTTGATTCGCGGTTTTTGTTATGCTAATGATTGGAATGAGGTGAATTGTTTGCTAATTGAGATGATGGATCAAGGGGTACTGCCTAATGTTGTGACTTTCAATGTGATCATGGATGAGCTCTGCAAGAATGGGAAGATGGACGAAGCAAGTAGGCTGTTAGAATTGATGAGTTTGAGAGGATTGAATCCCAACACATGTACTTATAACACATTAATTGATGGTTATTGCTTAACTGGTAAAATATATCGTGCTAGGGAATTATTTGTTTCTATGGAGAGTAACGGGTGCATGCATGATGTTGTTAGTTACAACACATTAATAAATGGGTACTGCAAGACTAAGGATGTACAGGAAGCTTTAAATCTTTATAGGAAAATGCTGTCTAAAGGAATTAGGCCAACAGTTGTTACATATAGCACCTTGTTTCTTGGCCTTTTTGAAGTACACCAGGTTGAGCATGCTTTAAAACTGTTTGATGAGATGCAGCATAATGATGTGGCAGCTGATACCTTTACGTATAATAACTTTATTGACGGGCTCTGCAAGAATGGTTATATTGTAGAGGCAGTTGAACTATTTCGTACTTTCAGAATTCTCAAGTACGAACTTAATATTGTATCCTACAACTGCCTCATTGACGGATTATGTAAACACGGCAGACTTGAAATTGCATGGGAACTGTTTAGTAGTTTGCCTCGTGTAGGCCTAATGGCAAATGTTGTAACATATAACATCATGATCCATGGGCTTTGTAATGATGGGCAAATGGACAAGGCACATGGTTTATTTCTTGATATGGAAGCAAAGGGTTTGGAACCCAATTTTGTCATATTTAATACGCTTATGCTGGGTTTCATCCGCAATAATGAGACCTCAAAAGTTATTGAACTCCTTCACAGAATGGATAAGAGAAATGTAATGCCAGATGCAGCTACACTCTCAATTGTTGTGGACTTGCTTGTTAAGAATGAAATTAGTTTAAACTCGATTCCACAATTCAAGAGACACAAGTAAGTCAATGAGCTGAATGCTGATTTACTTGCATGTTTTTTTCTGCCTGAAAACCCAATCTGGAGGATCCCATTCTTATTACAACATGTAAAGGAGTGTTGTCTAATGTTGGCATGTTCCTAGGTTCTGTCCATGGATTCTGTTTGCAGACATGGCTAACTTCTTGTTCAACAGAAAGTTTTAAAGTCTTTCAACTTTATGTTGTAAAATAACTTTTTTATTATTCAATTCATGAGTTTTTCTTCTATAACACATCTTTCTCATTAGCTGGAAGTGCAAATTTTTTAGGCTTTTCCTGTATGGCCTCTTTTTCTGCTCTAAATAAAATGGCATTTTATTTCCCTCCTGTGAGGGTACAACGTTTATGTTTAAATTTTCTGTTAGTTAAATTGGCTGTCTTTCATATAGGGAACTTCCAATTGAACTGATTTGTAATTCGAGTATATGAGATTACCAACTGTAATGAGAATTGATGCCAAACAAATTATGTCATCAGGTTTTTCAATCAGTGTTCATCATTTATTTCTGTTAACAATTAATAGCACAGCTTGTCTTCGCAGTTTCATTGGTTCCTCTCAAAAATGATCTTGTAAAGACAATTTTTTTTTTGGCATGTTAAATGCTAGATTGTTTGTGGTCTGAATGATACTACACACCTAAGTAATTGCCGAAATTTTTTGTTCCTTGTTACATGGCATTCAATTGAATGAGGACTCATGATTGTGTGTATTGGTATTTGTTATACTATGTATTGGCAAGACAAAGTTTCTTGAAACTGACAAACTTTTCTCTATGAAGATTGAAGACAATATGATAAGATAAAATTTAACAAAAGCATATATGCTTGCCAGAGCTGGACCTTTGATTAATAGTCCTCGCCTTTCGTTCTTGTTTCATATTCTTCTGCTAACAAATCTTGATCATGATTGTCTTCTCTTTTCTTTGCAACCCACATATAAAGTCTCGGCCATAAGCCTCGAGGCCTATTCTCTTTTGTAATGGCGAGTTGAAGAAACTGCAAGGGACTCCAAAGCAAATGGAGTAGAGCACCTTTCACTTATCACGGGCGCAGGATTACTCTGACTTTCTGCATTTTACTGTTGGCTATGGTTATTTATTGTTCTAAAATACCATTCTCGTTGGAAGTTCAATCATTACTGTTTCTTTTTACTTGCTCTTGCTATTTTTGTTGTCTGAAATTATCTGAAGTTCCATGCATGCTCCAATAGAACGAGTAATGTAATGTAGGTGTTGAGTGTTGACCAACTCCAAATAAGTAGTTAGTTGCCTAGTAGTTGCTTTGCATGAAATTTATTTTTGGTATGAAGAATGTTGTCTTAATTTTACAGGCATCCGTGCAACCCCTAATTTATTGGAAGTATTAACCCAAGCCCTTATTTAATATTAAATTTACCCGTTGATTGATGTTAACACTTGAAAGTAATATAATATTCTATAAATATAATGAAATCTCACTTTATTAACAAATATAATTTAAAATATAAAAAAATAATGAAAAATAACTAAAGTTGAAATCCAAGGAGCAACTTCTATTCTCTTACTAAGTTATTAAATATGGAGCAGACAGAGGCATATGTATAATATATATAATTTTCTTCATGATTCAAAATCATATCTCAAATGTCAAATAAAATTCTCAATGATTGCGAGTCTCGATAGCTTTAGGATGAACTAGACCATCATGAATTCTGGTGCATCTTTCAAGGTCCAATTTCTCCAAGTTCATCATCAAGCCAAAAAATGCCCTAATTCCTTTTTCGGTAATTTCATAATGCGTTTACTAAACCGGAACTGGAATGAACTAGAATGAAAATAAAAAATATAAATTAGAATAAATTATTTACTTGAATTGTAGGAATTAGAATCAGAATAAGTTGGATTGTTATTGATGTATCAACTTTGTCTTGGAATCAAAATATAAATGAGATACATTTTAATAACTTATTAAAAAGTACTTAATGAATTATTGTCATCATTATTATTTTATATTTTAATTATGGTGATTATTTATTCAAAANGAGGCCTATTCTCTTTTGTAATGGCGAGTTGAAGAAACTGCAAGGGACTCCAAAGCAAATGGAGTAGAGCACCTTTCACTTATCACGGGCGCAGGATTACTCTGACTTTCTGCATTTTACTGTTGGCTATGGTTATTTATTGTTCTAAAATACCATTCTCGTTGGAAGTTCAATCATTACTGTTTCTTTTTACTTGCTCTTGCTATTTTTGTTGTCTGAAATTATCTGAAGTTCCATGCATGCTCCAATAGAACGAGTAATGTAATGTAGGTGTTGAGTGTTGACCAACTCCAAATAAGTAGTTAGTTGCCTAGTAGTTGCTTTGCATGAAATTTATTTTTGGTATGAAGAATGTTGTCTTAATTTTACAGGCATCCGTGCAACCCCTAATTTATTGGAAGTATTAACCCAAGCCCTTATTTAATATTAAATTTACCCGTTGATTGATGTTAACACTTGAAAGTAATATAATATTCTATAAATATAATGAAAGCTCACTTTATTAACAAATATAATTTAAAATATAAAAAAATAATGAAAAATAACTAAAGTTGAAATCCAAGGAGCAACTTCTATTCTCTTACTAAGTTATTAAATATGGAGCAGACAGAGGCATATGTATAATATATATAATTTTCTTCATGATTCAAAATCATATCTCAAATGTCAAATAAAATTCTCAATGATTGCGAGTCTCGATAGCTTTAGGATGAACTAGACCATCATGAATTCTGGTGCATCTTTCAAGGTCCAATTTCTCCAAGTTCATCATCAAGCCAAAAAATGCCCTAATTCCTTTTTCGGTAATTTCATAATGCGTTTACTAAACCGGAACTGGAATGAACTAGAATGAAAATAAAAAATATAAATTAGAATAAATTATTTACTTGAATTGTAGGAATTAGAATCAGAATAAGTTGGATTGTTATTGATGTATCAACTTTGTCTTGGAATCAAAATATAAATGAGATACATTTTAATAACTTATTAAAAAGTACTTAATGAATTATTGTCATCATTATTATTTTATATTTTAATTATGGTGATTATTTATTCAAAAATTATCATTATTAATTATTTTTAATAATATATTAATATATTAATTAATTGAAAAAATTTAAATGAATTAATTGTTAATATATTAATTGATTAATTATAACTAAAGACAAAACATACATTTTTTTATTTTGTAACAGGGCAAAATGGTCATTCCAAAGAACGTGAGTTAAATTATTTAATTTAATTTATATCTGTTGTAATATATAACTTAATTATAGTGTAAAAACAATGACAATGTAAATTTTTTTTATTTATGCTAATAGTAAAACTTTATCATCATGCAATTTTTTATAATTACTATTTTTTAATTATTTATGGTATATTTGTTTATTAATTAAATAAACTATTATTTTTGAACTATGATATAAATTTTTAGTAAAAACTATTTATGAAATAGTACTACCGAAAACTGCAATCTGAAACTACTTACTCTCGATCCGAGACAAAGTAAACATGTAAATTGAATTTTAATTCCAATTCCATACTCATATTCTAGTGTAAGTAAACAATCTACTCCCACTCTACACTCACAATCTCAGGATTCTCACTTCTCAGGATTCTCACTCTATTCGAAAATGTAAACGCTAACAACATGTAAACCAGACAGAGGTGTGTATATATATATATATATATATATTATTTGAGATTAATGATTAATAATAATAAATCGTTTATTCTAAGAAAATATTAATTTTCTACTATGTTAGTAATAATAATGTTTCATTTCTATTGCTCTCATCAATAGTTTTTTATTTAGATAATTAAAATTAAAACTAACAAAAAATTCTTACTTACATAATTAATAAAATTAATAATTATTGTTAATTATAATGAAATAAATATTTTATTTTCAAATATATTTTTTTATTAATTTTTAATTAAAAACTACAATTCTTTAAATAAGGATAAAACTGCAATATGAAACTACTTACTCTCTATCCGAGACAAAGTAAACATGTAAATTGAATTTTAATTCCAATTTTATACTCATATTTTAGTGTAAGTAAATAATCTACTCTCACTCTACACTCACAATCTCATGATTCCCACTTCTTAGGATTCTCACTCTATTCGAAAATGCAAACGCTAACAACATGTAGACCAGACAGTGGTGTATATATATATATTCTGAATCAAACGTCAAATAAAATTTTTAATTAAATAAACCATAAGGTGATTGCGCATAAAAAAATTAATAATATTAATTTTCATAAGAATTTATGCTTGTAGTATTGCATTACTTTTTATTAACTGTTGCTTCAACTTATGGTGGATATAAAGAGAACAATAATAATAGAGCTATAAACAGTCGCATACTATCAATTAAATTAACACTATAATTTGGTTTACCATACAAATCCTTAATATCATAAATAATTAAATTATTGGGGTTTTAAAATGCAGACTTGCCATGGCTCCTATAAGTAATATCAGCCACACTTTTTGTTATTGGTAAAAAAAAAATTCTAGGTACAATTTGTGAATTTGTACATCGTGTGGTATTAAATATTTGAAGCATGAACTGAAAATGTTGTGTCAATAATAAAGAAAAGAAAACGAATTGTATAATACACATGTGTTCTAGTGTAACTTGGATTCTTTTTCTTTATAAATGCACCTATCATGTGATTTTTTTTTGAAAAAAGAAAAAAAAAACTCTTGGGATTTTAAAATTTTGTAATTGCACTATCTTTAGATTGCCAGCAGATTTCCTCTCCTTAATCCATAAACGGCATCATTTGTAGCGGCCCCAAAAGCATAACATTATTGTGAGTAGTGTATCCTACTTGCAAAATAAACGGCAGAAGGCGGTTTGGGGACGGATTATCGAGGTATTTGTTAATATTCGGAAATGGAAAGAAAAATAATTTTAACTTATTATTATTATTAGAGATTAGACAAATAAAGGAGCTGTTTGAGTTTAAATCTCTTCTTCTTCTTTAACCCCAAATAATCAAAAGCTCTCCAATGGCATTCGTATCCACAACTCGTTCATTTCATTTTACTTCAATTTCAGTATCAGCTCTTAGATGTAATTTCTCATCTTCGTTCCCTCACACCAGAAAACCCACATCTTCAATTTCGGAAAATGAACCCTCATATCCGACTGCAACAGCTAAACTGAAGGAGTCGCTACGACTGACAGTCAAAGACGGAGCCTCACTCGAAAAATTCCTCAGAGAAAGGTTCAAATCATCCGGTGAAGGTGATATTAATACTATTACTCCTAATGAAGCCTTTTGTATCTTTGATTACATGCTCCGTATGCACCCTTCTCCGCCTCCTGTCACTTCCTTCAATATTTTGTTTGGTTGTCTTGCTAAGAATAAACATTATCATACTGCCCTTTCACTCTTCAAGAGACTCAATTCAACTGGGTTCTTTCCAAATCGTTATACTTACAATATCTTGATTAACTGCTTTTGCAAAATGGGTCGAGTTTCTCATGGTTTTGTTGTTCTTGGGAGGATCCTCAGGTCTTGTTTTACTCCAGATGCTGTGACCTTTAATTCTTTGATTAAAGGTTTGTGTGCGGAGAGTAGAATCATGGAGGCTGCCGCATTGTTTACGAAACTCAAAGCGTTTGGTTGTGAGCCTAATGTCATTACGTACAGTACTTTAATTAATGGATTGTGTCGAACTGGCCATACAATTGTTGCTCTGAATTTATTTGAAGAGATGGCTAATGGAAATGGGGAATTTGGTGTTGTTTGCGAGCCAAACACTGTTACATACACTACTATTATAGATGGTCTTTGTAAGGAAGGTTTTGTGGACAAGGCCAAGGAACTGTTTCTGCAGATGAAGGATAACAATTTTAACCCTAACGTGGTTACCTATACCTCTGTGATTCGTGGTTTTTGTTGTGCTAATGATTGGAATGAGACCAAGTGTTTGCTAATTGAGATGATGGACCAAGGGGTACAGCCTAATGTTGTGACTTTCAATGTCATCATGAATGAGCTCTGCAAGAATGGAAAGATGGATGAGGCAAGTCGGTTGTTGGACCTGATAATTCAGTTTGGTGTGCGTCCAAATGCTTTTGTCTATAACACATTAATGAACGGGTTTTGCTTGACAGGTAGAGTTAATCGTGCGAAGGAACTATTTGTTTCTATGGAGAGTATGGGTTGCAAACATACTGTTTTTAGTTACAGTATTTTGATAAATGGTTACTGCAAGAATAAGGAAATAGAGGGAGCGTTAACCCTTTATAGCGAAATGCTCTCTAAAGGAATTAAGCCAGATGTTGTTATATATAACACCTTGTTTATTGGCCTTTTTGAAATACACCAGGTTGAGCGTGCTTTCAAGCTGTTTGATGAGATGCAATGTGATGGCGTGGCAGCTGATACCTGGGCATATACAACCTTTATTGATGGGCTCTGCAAGAATGGTTATATTGTAGAGGCAGTTGAACTATTTCGTACTTTGAGAATTCTCAAGTGTGAACTTGATATTCGAGCCTACAACTGCCTCATTGATGGATTATGTAAATCCGGCAGACTCGAAATTGCATGGGAACTATTTCGTAGTTTGCCTCGTGTAGGCCTAATGGCAGATGTTGTAACATATAACATCATGATCCATGGGCTTTGTAATGATGGGCAAATGGACAAGGCACATGGTTTGTTTCTTGATATGGAAGCAAAGGGTTTGGAATCCAATTTTGTCATATTTAATACGCTTATGCTGGGTTTCATCCGCTGTAATGAGACATCAAAAGTTATTGAACTCCTTCACAGAATGGATAAGAGAAATGTAATGCCAGACGAATCTATACTCTCAATTGTTGTGGACTTGCTTGTTAAAAATGAAATTAGTTTAAACTCGATTCCACAATTCCAGAGACACAAGTAAGTCAATGAGCTGAATGCTGATTTACTTGCATGTTTTTTCTGCCTAAAATCTGGATCTGGAGAATCACATTCTTATTACAACACGTGAAGTATTGTTGCGTAGTGATGGCATGTCCCAGGTTCTGCTCATGGATTCTGTTTGCAGATATGGATGACTCATCAGATAAGTTTCAAAGTCTGGCAACTTTTTGTTGTAAAATTACTTTTTATTATTCAGGTCATATGTTTTCCTTCTATAATGCATCTTTTTCATTAGCTGGAAGTGCAAAGTTTTTATGCTCTTTCTGAATGACCACTTTTTCTTCTCTAAATAGATAAAATGGCATTTAGTTTTTCGTTTGAGGCTACTAGGTTTATGTTCAAACTTTCTGTTAGTTAAATTGATTGTCTTTGATATTCAGCACTTCTAGTTGTACTAATTTGTACTTGTGAGTATATGGGATTTGCCGACTGTAATGGGAATTGATGCCAAATTAATTATGCATCAAGTTTTTCAGCGTGTTCATCTTTTATTTCTGTTAACATTTTGGCTTTGGACATGCTGGATTGTTTTTGGTTTCAGTGATACAAAACATCTAACTAATTGTCCAAAGTTCTTCATTCCTTGTGACATAGCATTCAATTGAATGGTGACTCATGAATCATGAATCATGATTCATGATTGTGTGTTTTTGGTATTTTTATACTATGTATTGGCAAGACAAAGTTTGTTGAAACCAAGAAACGTTTCTCCGCCTTCCATTCTTGTTTCATATTCTTATGCTACCAAATCTTGATCATGATGAGTCTCCTCTTTTCTTTACAACCCACATATAAAGTCTTGGCCATAAGCCTCAAGGCCTATTGGCTATTACATCAGTGAGTTCACTCTCAGGAATCAGATCTTTCAAATTGGAGGAAATTTGAAACAATTGCAAATGTCTACAAAGCAAATGGTCTAAAGGTCCTTTTTGTTATCACTCACACAACATTACTCAAGAGTATCTACGTTTTACAGTTGGTTCTGTTGTGAAACAGCATTTCTGATTATTATAGAAGACAATTCTTTGAAGCATGTATTTGAGATGCGTGTAGAGCCTTTGGAATTAAATGATTAATTCGCTTTAATTTCCAGCCATAGTTCTATGCAGGCCAGTTAATCCCCTTTTTTGTTACCCCCCTCTTTTTCCTTTTTGCTATGGATTGTGTCTCCTTGTTTTTCTACTTTTACTTGCGTTGACAACTTGAGCTTTGCTGTCTTGTGGTTTTAGAACCTTCCTAAGTAAGCGTGCAAATGACAATGAAGAATTGAAGATGGTGAAGGGTTTACTAGTCATTTTCTTTTTTAAAGCAATGCGTTTTATGCGGCAATCTTATTGATCTACGTTGGGAAAAAATTTGACTGATTTTGAAGGTCCTTAAAGATCGTCCATCTTGGTTCTGGCATTGTTGCAGCCTTAAAGTTTGCTAAACGTTTCCTGCTGGATAAATTGGACTTGTATACACACGTGAACCAAAAGAAAAATGATATGTATCGAAATACTTTAAAATAGAGAAAAGTTTGTCTGGATAGCCTGGTTTTGAATTGATTTTAACAGAAAATGAACTTCGATCAGTGGTGTTCCCATTACCGGGGTGACAGATTGTGTATTTGTCTCTGAATCTGGGGCATATCTGAAAAGCTAAAAGATTTACTTTCGATCTTCAAGCACAAGAGCATGCCATTATGATCTGATTTAATCTATTCCACTAACCTGGCTTTTTTTTTTTTAATTTATATACCATTTTGTGCTATCCATCTACGTTGACAAGACATATTGCACAGTTTATCCTGGAAATCATCCAACGCCAAGTTCCAATATCTTGGAGGATAATCACCTTCTTTTACCTGTATACTTAGCTTTAAAGAAAATTATGTTATTTCATTAGAGTTATTTTCATGATTAGCATTACCATTTCAAGTCAAATGTAACTCAATAATCTATAATAGTATATCGGTTCCTTGTTTAACTTCAATTCTCTCTCTCCATTTCAGGTTTCATTCGGACCAAGTATTCCCTTTCTCATGTGTACGAGATGTCAAGCTTGGCAAGTTAAAAAGAAAATGAATAGTCATTTTCAATCAGTCTAGAACTTTCTCTAGGGGCAACTGGACCCCCAACTTCTCAATCTATTTTGTGTTTGGTGTGTGTAGAACTTTCTTGGCATGTTTTTATCAGCCCTTCCTCTGGGTCATTTTGTCGGACGGGTTACACCAGCTAAACACATGGGAAGGTCATGTAGACTGGATGAATAAAGCTGCCCTGAGAGACCGTCATGGCGGCATGCTTTGCTGCTTGTTTTGTCTTGGGTCCGTCTATTTTTCCCATTACTAAAGCACATTTTCCACCGTTTTCTCACATGCTTACCATAATGTAAAAACCTTAGTTGCTGCGACATGACATGAGAGTATCACACTAGATTTTCTTTCCGCATTACAAAAAATTGGAAATAAGATCTAAGTAGAGATCAATTTCAAGAATAAATAAGTAAATATTAGGAGCAAGTTTTACAAAAAAACTTCTGGGACATGTCATACAAATTTGTTAACTAAGAAAGTCTATACTAGATCTTCTTTCCACATTACAATAAATTAAAAATGAGATCCAAACTGACCAATTATTAATTTTACTGCGAGTGAGTCTTATATGAAAACAATATATTTTTTTAATAGTGTAGGCAATTATCAGCCATCTACCCTAAGTTTATTTTATATTAAAAAATATTAGGAAGCTTTAATTTGTTTAATTTTTTTTACTCTAATTTTATAATTTGTTTTAGTTGTCTACTAAAAAGATAGAATTATCCTTACTAAATGACAAAATAGAAACAAATAAAAAATGACTCTTGAGATTTTTCATATCATGTAATTATCAAAAAACCTCTTAAGATTTTTAAATTTTGTAATTGCACTATCCTTCAATTATCAAAAGACTCTTGATAATGTTCTTCTTCTTAAAGATGCCCTTAATCCATAAATGGTCCAATAATTAGTTCATAAAATGAATTGATTGCTTTAGATAAGTCTCAAGCATGTATGCCTCTTATAACTCCATATTGCATAATTCATTACTTAAATCAATGGATGCATTTGTTTTCTTTTTCTGAAGTTTAGAATGGCCTTATCTACTTAATTTCCTCTTTAAATTTGACTGCCAATTGGGAATTTCGCCAAAATTTCCATGCCATCTTACACTCTAAAATATGCTCTTCACATTACTATAGCAATTTTAACATCTAGGACCTTGAAGCATTTTATTTTATTTTATAAATATTTAGCAGTTGAAAATAGGCTTTTAGCTTCTCTCCAAGAGAAACTTTTCATCTAATTTTTTTTTAAATAAGGCAAGCTTCGAAATAATAATCGAAAAGCACCTTATTTCCAGTTCTCCCTTAGGAGTTCTATCACTTTAGATTCTCTCTTTATTAAGTAGAACCTCATATATGTTAATTTGTTATTAATATAAACAAAAACTAAGTAATTGTTTTTTTTTTAACTTGTCTACTTGTTTTTTTCGACTTAATGAAAAATTTTCAGTCATTAAATTACTTAATTTCCTCTTTAAATTTGACTGCCAATTGGGAATTTCGCCAAAATTTCCATGCCATCTTACACTCTAAAATATACTCTTCACATTACTATAGCAATTTTAACATCTAGGACCTTCAAGCATTTTATTTTATTTTATAAATATTTAGCAGTTGAAAATAGGCTTTTAGCTTCTCTCCAAGTGAAAATTTTCATCTAAATGTTTTTTAATAAGCCAAGCTTCCAAATAATAATAAAAAAGCACCTTATTTCCAGTTCTCCCTTAGGAGTCCTATCACTTTAGGTTCTCTCTTTATTAAGTAGAACCTCATATATGTTAATTTGTTATTAATATAAACAAACACTAAGTAATTGTTTGTTTTTTTAACTTGTCTACTTGTTTTTTCGACTTAATGAAAAATGTCCAGTCATTAAATTATCATCCCAATTTTTTTTATCTTTTTACTTAATCTAAAAGTATGAATAATATCATTAAAAAAATTCTCCCAAATATCTCTACTTGTTTAGTTAATTTTCATCGTTATCCAAATAAAATTTAATAAGTAGCATTATTACTCATCTTTATAACTTATGATAATATAGTGGTCGACTATAGCTATTTTTACCATTTTTGTTTTCTTGAAATTAGCATTATTTATCTTCATAGTTTTTATGAATATTTTTCATATAAAAACATCATAAATTATAATAAAATTGATTGACATACACTAATTTAGAATATTAAAAGGTTGTATTCAATTGAATATAATTTATATTATGATGATATATTATCTTATATGTTCTTTGAAATATTTATTATTTGTTTAACATTTATAATTTGTTAGACGCAAATGTAAAAATATTAATTTTTAAAATTTTAAGCTAAACAATAAATAACTTAATATTTATTTTTAGTGATTCAGATAAAAAGACAAACATATAATTTAGATTCAAACATTTAGTTTTATTCAAAATTCGAACTAATTCATACATATTTAGATTTTAGACAAGAAACATATACCACCTAAATGTTTATGACTTAAAATCATCTAATAATCATGGCCCATTTAACCTATCTAAACATGAAATTTTGTGTAGAATTATGTTTAAGCAGGAGGATAATGTGAGAAATTTGACACATTAATTTACAATTTGCAAACCAACTGAATAATTTTTGTTATTTTTTTTATAACAAAACGAGCCTAGCACGAGCTTAGGCTTTAGCCAACTGAAAAAATTTCCCCATTCAAATTAGAAACAATAAAATCTGATAATTAACAATTATTATGAGCCAATCAAACAGACAGTGAGACGTGATTTGTTGATTGTTACGGTCCAAAAGCATAACATTATTGTGAGTAATTTATTGCAAAATCAAGGTATTGTTAATACCTTCTGTATCGGTAATTCTTTTTTTCTTCTTCTTCAACCCCAAATAATCAAAAGCTCTCCAATGGCTTTCGTATCCACAACTCGATCATTTCATTTTACTTCAATTTCAGTATCAGCTCTTAGATGTAATTTCTCATCTTCGTTCCCTCATACCAGAAAACCCACATCTTCAATTTCGGAAAATGAACCCTCATATCCGACTACAACAGCTAAACTGAAGGAGTCGCTACGACTGACAGTCAAAGACCGAGCCTCACTCGAAAAGTTCCTCAAAGAAAGGTACAAATCATCAGGTCAAGGTGATATTAATCTTATTACTCCTAATGAAGCCTTGTGTATCTTTGATTACATGCTCCGTATGCACCCTTCTCCGCCTCCTGTCTGTTCCTTCAATATTTTGTTTGGTTGTCTTGCTAAGAATAAACATTATGATACTGTCCTTTCACTCTTCAAGAGGCTCAATTCAACTGGGTTGTTTCCAGATCTTTATACTTACAGTATTTTGATTAACTGCTTTTGCAAAATGGGTCGAGTTTCTCCTGGTTTTGTTGTACTTGGGAGAATCCTCAGGTCTTGTTTTACTCCAGATGCTGTGACCTTTACTTCTTTGATTAAAGGTTTGTGTGCAGAGAGGAGAATCATGGAGGCCGCCGCATTGTTTAGGAAACTTAGAGTGTTTGGTTGTGAGCTTAATGTCATTACGTACGGTACTTTAATTAATGGATTGTGTCGAACTGGCCATACAATCGTTGCTTTAAATTTATTTGAAGAGATGGCTAATGGAAATGGGGAATTTGGTGTTGTTTGTAAGCCAAACACTGTTACATACACTACTATTATAGATGGTCTTTGTAAGGAAGGTTTTGTGGACAAGGCCAAGGAACTGTTTTTGCAGATGAAGGGTAAGAATATTAACCCCGATGCGGTTACTTATACCTCTTTGATTCGCGGTTTTTGTTATGCTAATGATTGGAATAAGGCCAAGCATTTGTTTATTGAGATGATGGATCAAGGGGTACAGCCTGATGTTGTGACTTTCAATGTGATCATGGATGAGCTCTGCAAGAATGGGAAGATGGACGAAGCAAGTAGGCTGTTAGAATTGATGAGTTTGAGAGGATTGAATCCCAACACATCTACTTATAACACATTAATTGATGGTTATTGCTTAACTGGTAAAATATATCGTGCTAGGGAATTATTTGTTTCTATGGAGAGTAACGGGTGCATGCATGATGTTGTTAGTTACAACACATTAATAAATGGGTACTGCAAGACTAAGGATGTACAGGAAGCTTTAAATCTTTATAGGAAAATGCTGTCTAAAGGAATTAGGCCAACAGTTGTTACATATAGCACCTTGTTTCTTGGCCTTTTTGAAGTACACCAGGTTGAGCATGCTTTAAAACTGTTTGATGAGATGCAGCATAATGATGTGGCAGCTGATACCTTTACGTATAATAACTTTATTGACGGGCTCTGCAAGAATGGTTATATTGTAGAGGCAGTTGAACTATTTCGTACTTTCAGAATTCTCAAGTACGAACTTAATATTGTATCCTACAACTGCCTCATTGACGGATTATGTAAACACGGCAGACTTGAAATTGCATGGGAACTGTTTAGTAGTTTGCCTCGTGTAGGCCTAATGGCAAATGTTGTAACATATAACATCATGATCCATGGGCTTTGTAATGATGGGCAAATGGACAAGGCACATGGTTTATTTCTTGATATGGAAGCAAAGGGTTTGGAATCCAATTTTGTCATATTTAATACGCTTATGCTGGGTTTCATCCGCAATAATGAGACCTCAAAAGTTATTGAACTCCTTCACAGAATGGATAAGAGAAATGTAATGCCAGATGCAGCTACACTCTCAATTGTTGTGGACTTGCTTGTTAAGAATGAAATTAGTTTAAACTCGATTCCACAATTCAAGAGACACAAGTAAGTCAATGAGCTGAATGCTGATTTACTTGCATGTTTTTTTCTGCCTGAAAACCCAATCTGGAGGATCCCATTCTTATTACAACATGTAAAGGAGTGTTGTCTAATGTTGGCATGTTCCTAGGTTCTGTCCATGGATTCTGTTTGCAGACATGGCTAACTTCTTGTTCAACAGAAAGTTTTAAAGTCTTTCAACTTTATGTTGTAAAATAACTTTTTTATTATTCAATTCATGAGTTTTTCTTCTATAACACATCTTTCTCATTAGCTGGAAGTGCAAATTTTTTAGGCTTTTCCTGTATGGCCTCTTTTTCTGCTCTAAATAAAATGGCATTTTATTTCCCTCCTGTGAGGGTACAACGTTTATGTTTAAATTTTCTGTTAGTTAAATTGGCTGTCTTTCATATAGGGAACTTCCAGTTGAACTGATTTGTAATTCGAGTATATGAGATTACCAACTGTAATGAGAATTGATGCCAAACAAATTATGTCATCAGGTTTTTCAATCAGTGTTCATCATTTATTTCTGTTAACAATTAATAGCACAGCTTGTCTTCGCAGTTTCATTGGTTCCTCTCAAAAATGATCTTGTAAAGACAATTTTTTTTTTTGGCATGTTAAATGCTAGATTGTTTGTGGTCTGAATGATACTACACACCTAAGTAATTGCCCAAATTTTTTTTTCCTTGTTACATGGCATTCAATTGAATGTGTGTAATGGTATTTGTTATACTATGTATTGGCAAGACAAAGTTTCTTGAAACTGACAAACTTTTCTCTATGAAGATTGAAGACAATATGATAAGATAAAATTTAACAAAAGCATATATGCTTGCCAGAGCTGGACCTTTGATTAATAGTCCTCGCCTTTCGTTCTTGTTTCATATTCTTCTGCTAACAAATCTTGATCATGATTGTCTTCTCTTTTCTTTGCAACCCACATATAAAGTCTCGGCCATAAGCCTCGAGGCCTATTCTCTTTTGTAAAGGTGAGTTGAAGAAACTGCAAGGGACTCCAAAGCAAATGGAGTAGAGCACCTTTCACTTATCACGGGCACAGGATTACTCTGACTTTCTGCATGGTGAGTTCACTCCCAGGTTCTGTTCACGGATTCTGTTTGCAGACATGGCTAACTCCTCGTTTCATCAGATAAGTTTCAAAGTCTGGCAACTTTTTGTTGTAAAAATAACTATTTCATTATTCAATTCATGAGTTTTCCTTCTATGGTGCATCTTTCTCATTAGCTGTAGACTGTAGTTTCAAAACATGACCTCTTTTTCTTCTCTAAATAGATAAAATTTGTTTTTCATTTTTCTCTTGCGAGGGTACAGGTTCATGTTGAAACTTTCTGTTAGTTAAATTGATTGTCTTTGATATTCGAACTTCTAGCTGAACTAGTTTGCACTTCGAATATATGAGATTACCAACTGTAACGGGAATTGGTGCTAAATTGATTATGTTATCAGGTTTCCCAGTCTGTGTTCATCTTGTCTTCTCTGCTTCTTTGGATCCTGTCAAATATAAACTTGTAAAGACATTTTGTTTTGGCATGGCACATGCTAGATTTTGTTTTTGGTTTGAACGATATTAGACATCTAAGTAATTGTTCAAATTTTTCATTCCTAGTGACAAGGCATTCAATTGAAATGGTGACTCATGAATCATGATTGTGTGTGTTGGTATTTGTTATACTACGCGTTAGACAAACTTTGTTGAAACTGACTATGAAGATTGAAGACAACATAATAAGATAAAATTTATCCAAAACATATATACTTGAAAGGGCTGGAACGTCTGTTATTAGTCCTCGCCTTCCATTCTTGTTTCATATTCTTCTGCTAACAAATCTTGATCATGATAGTCTTCTCTTTCTATACAACCCACATAGAAAGTCTTGGCCATAAGCCTCGAGGCCTATTCTCTTTTGCAGTGGTGAGCTCACTCTCAGGAATCGGATCCTTCAAATTCGAGCGAATTTGAAGAAACTGCAAAAGCCTACAAAGCAAATGGAGTAGAGCACCTTTCACTTATCACGGGCACAGGATTACTCTGACTTTCTGCATTTTACCGTTGGCTATGGTTTGATGCATTAGTTATTGTTCTGAAATACCATTCTCGTTGGAAGTTCAATCATTACTGTTTCTTTTTTCCCCCCTTTTTACTTGAAGTTACCTGAAGTTCCACGCATGCTCCAATCGAACAAGTAACGTAGGTGCTGACCAACTCAAAATAAGTAGTCAGTTGCCTAGTAGTTGCTTTGCATGAAATTTGTTTTTGGTATGAATAATGTTGTCTTAATTTTACAAACGTCCATGCAACTCCTAATTTGTTGGAAGTATTAACTCAACCCGTCATTTAAGGTTAGATTTAACCATTGAGTTATGTTGACTATTAAAAGTACTATAATATTCTACAAATATAATGAAACCTACTTTATTAACAAATATAATTTAAAATATAAAAAATCAATAATAAAAAATAACTAAAGTTGAAATGCAAGGAGCAACTTCTATCCTTTAACCAAGTTATTAAATATTAGAGTAGATAGAGGCATATACTTTTCTTTATGATTCAGAATCATATCTCAAAGCCAAATAAAATTCCCAATAATTGCAGGCCTCAATACCATTAAGATGAACCAGACCATCATGAATTTTTGTGCATCTTGCAAGGTCCAATTTCTCCAAGTTTATCATCAAGCCAGAAAATGTCATAATTCCTTTTATAGTAATTTCATAGTGTTTACTAAACGGTAATAGAAATGGAATGAAACAAAAATAGGGAATGCAAAATAGAATAGGAATGGCAATGGGGAGGAGAGAGAGGACCAACATCCCCGTACCCATCCCTGATGTTTTGTATATGTTCCCATCCCCATCAGAATTGCTTAAGGGGATTCTCGTCCCCTCTCTGAATAATAACAGAAAATCTCTGAAGGTCCTCGATCCCCAAATAACTTATATATTTGTTTAGTTTTCAAACTTAATTTAATCATATTAACCTAAAAATATATAAAATGAAATGAAAATGATCATGAATGGGCCTTATATTTCATTCTACTCCTTCAAACTTTTGGTATATATAATATTCAAATAATGATTTTCAAAACAAAATTCAAATAATGTGATTTTTATACAATATTGACGTGATTATTGTCTATGAGTAATGATACCTGCTGATCACCGACTATGATGCAACAAAGCCGCATGTGTAGCTGCTAGTTGACGTTACAATGAGTTAGGCTACTCGGCCACTGACAACGCAACGTGTTACTGGGTTATTATGAGATGAAGACGAGTTGGGTGCTTACTACTGCTTGAATAATTTGGAAATGATGAACAAGATTGTGAGAAAGTGATTTAGAGTTTGATTTGTGAGTTATGAGCTTGTGGGATTGTGTACTTTTGGTTGTAATTAAGTCTAAATTATATTAAACATTTTATATTAATTAATATTTGTATTATTTGTATAAATATTTTGATATTTGTTATTCTAATATTTCTATTATTTGTATAAATATTTTGATATTTTTTATTTACACCAATATTTTATATTTTACAATTTAAAATTTATTATTTATTGACTAATAATTATAGAAAAAGAAAAAGAAAAGAAAATATTAAAATAGGGAAATGAGGAGGGGACGAGGATTCCACCTCATCCCCATTCCTTCCCTAAATAAGTAATTGGGTAAAAAATCATTCTCGTCTCTTTTCCCGAATAAGAAGTTTGGTATAAAATCTTTCATGTACCCTCCCCAAATGGAGAAACCCCCAAGGGCCCCATCCCCATGGGGATTTCTGTCATTCCTAAATTAAAATAAATTATTTACTTGAACTGTATGAATCAGAATCAAAATAAGTTGGATTGTTATTGATGTGTCTATTTTGTCTTGAAATTAAAAAATCTAATTTTTATCTATCAATTTTAAGATTTCAATTCCGATTCTTAACTCTATTTTGTGAAGTAAATGCTCTCAATAATTTTGATTCCTCAATCCGAAGAAGTAAACGCACAGTTACTGTTTCTTCTAAAGCTGAAACTTGTCAGGTTTGAGAGACTTGATAGATACTTCAGTCATGCATCTAATCCATAATAAGACAAACTGAAAGTTAGAAATAAAAGGGACAACTCAAGGAAAATGCACACAAGTGAGGTTTCAAAATTAAAATAGACACTTCAGCTGCAAATCAGCATACACATACAATGGAGGTCATACAAATAATATTTCTACAAGCGCCCTACTGTATTCTTGAATGAAGATGGTTTAGAGTCAAGTAATAAGATATTTAAACTCAAGACAAAAAATACAATAAAATTTGCTGGAACTTATAAGTAACTTCACCTCATCTCTCCTCCTAATTTAATTGGACATGCGTAAATTTTCCATGTCAATATGGATGAAGTAAATTTTCTTTTTATAATATATGTATGCATTAAAAAAAAATTAATAATAATAACTTTTACAAGCATTTATGCTTGTATTATTAACTCTACTTTTTACTGCACGATTGCTTCAGTATATGGTGGATGTTAAGAGAACAATAATAATAGAATTACAAACAATTGCATACTGTTAACTAACTTAACACTATAATATTGTTTACGGTGTCAGCACTCGAGGTAATGTTAATATGCCAAAGATTTAAAAATATTAGTTGTAGCTTTTGAAGAAAAATATACTTTCAGTTAGAAATTTGTATCCATTAAATTTACAAAAAAAAAAGAAAAAGAAAAAAGAGATTGTACTGTGTTTTACATATTCTTAATGTCACTTGTTATTTTTTTAAATATCAAACTTGTCAACTCTTAGGGAAGACAGGTATTTAACGGACTTTGTGCGGCTAATTCTCATCATTCATGGGCTTTGCAACAATGGGCAAATGGATACGACGCCCAGTTGTGTCATGTTTACTAAGCTTATGCGAAAGAATGAGACGTCAAAAGTTATTGAACTTTCTTTTAAAGAATGATATCGGTTTAAACTCGATTCCAGAATTGAAAAGCCAAAATTGAATATTGATTTAGTAGCATGTTTTTCTGCCTGCTGAAAATCGGATACGGAGGGTCCGTTTCATTATACCAAATGTGAAGGAGTGTCACGTTGTGAGGGCAATGTAAAATCCTCGCCATCTGGTTCGGTTCACCAAAGAAACTTCCCCATTAATTTCTTGAAAAAGTCAAATTCAAACTGTAAATGAAAGAATCATGATGATCTGTTTTGGTTTGTGAGATGTTAGAAAGAGGCCATTGTTAAATAGACATGAATGCTGGAGAAAACTTTTATGCCCTTTTATTGAATTAAGTTTATCCTACTCGATCTCTGCATTTTGGATTCCTACTTCGGAGTCGAAGAAGTGAAAGATGGTGTGAAAAAAATTGTATGCTTAAGTTAATTTTAATCCTTGTTATTTAATAAAAGCTTAGCTCCTGCGTTGGTCATTTTTTTATATATATGGCGAGTAATAAATGGATAAGAAACAATATTCCCAATAAGAGATCACCACAATAGTTCACATCAACAGTAAAGAATGAAATTGGTTAAACTCGATTCCACAATTCAAGAGTTAATGAGTTTAATCTTGATTTAGTATCATGTTTTTTCTGCATTTTACTGTTGGCTATGGTTATTTATTGTTCTAAAATACCATTCTGGTTGGAAGTTCAATCATTACTGGTTCTTTTTACTTGCTCTTGCTATTTTTGTTGTCTGAAAGTATCTGAAGTTCCATGCATGCTCCAATAGAACGAGTAATGTAATGTAGGTGCTGACCAACTCCAAATAAGTAGTTAGTTGCCTAGTAGTTGCTTTCCATGAAATTTGTTTTTGGTATGAATAATGTTGTCTTACTTTTACAAGCTTCCGTGCAACCCCTCATTTATTGGAAGTATTAACCCAAGCCCTCATTTAATATTAGATTTATCCACTCATTGATGCAGACTCTTGAAAGTAATATAATATTGTATAAATATAATAAAATCTCACTTTATTAATAAATATAATTTAAAATATATAAAAAATAATAAAAAAATAACTAAAGTTGAAATCCAAGGAGCGGCTTCTATCCTCTTACTAAGTTATTAAATATAGAGGAGACAAAGGCATATGTATAATATATATAATTTTCTTCATGATTCAAAATTATATCTCAAATGTCAAATAAAATTCTCAATTAAGGGTGTTTGGGGATCCGATTTTACGGATTTTATATTATTATCAGATAATATATAATATAATATTAATATAATTATATTTTAATTTATTTATTTAATAGTAAGTAGTAATGTCATATTTATAAATTTTATTTTTTAATTAAATAATTATTTTTTATTATTTTTAAATTCGTAAATTTTTATAAATTTACAGAAATAGATTCATATTCAATCCACTAATTACGAATTATCAAATTTTTAATTCAATTCAATTTATCAATCTATAAATTATTTTAAATATTATAAATTATTTTTAGACGGAATTATTTAAATAATCATTCAGTCTAAATATTTAATCTATCTAAATATGATATTTCGAGTAGACTTATGTTTGCCTAAGAGGATAATGTAAAAAAGTGGCACTTTTATTCAAGTGAATAAATTTCAGAATTTAAATTAGAAAACGATAAAATTTCTATTTTGGTAATTCTCTTCTTCTTCTTCAACCCTAAATATTCAAAAGCTCTCCAATGGCTTTCGTATCATCAACTCGTTCATTTCATTTTACATCAATTTCAATATTAGCTCTTAGATGTAATTTCTCATCTTCGTTTCCTCATACCAGAAAACCCACATCTTCAATTTCGGAAAATGAACCCTCATATTCGACTACAACAGCTAAACTGAAGGAGTCGCTACTACTGATAGTCAAAGACCGAGCCTCACTCGAAAATTTCCTCAGAGAAAGGTTCAAACCATCAGGTGAAGGTGATATTACTACTATTACTCCTAATGAAGCCTTGTGTATCTTTGATTACATGCTCAATATGCGCCCTTCTCCGCCTCCCGTCACTTCCTTCAATATTTTGTTTGGTTGTCTTGCTAAGAATAAACATTATGATACTGTCCTTTCACTTTTCAAGAGACTCAATTCAATTGGGTTGTTTCCAGATCTTTATACTTATAGTATCTTGATTAACTGCTTTTGCAAAATGGGTCGAGTTTCTCCTGGTTTTGTTGTTCTTGGGAGAATCCTCAGGTCTTGTTTTACTCCAGATGCTGTGACCTTTACTTCTTTGATTAAAGGTTTGTGTGCGGAGAGTAGAATCATGGAGGCCGCCGCATTGTTTACGAAACTTAGAGTGTTAGGTTGTGAGCCTAATGCTTTTACATACAATATTTTGATTAATGGATTGTGTCGAACAGGCCATACAATTGTTGCTCTAAATTTATTTGAAGAGATGGCTAATGGAAATGGGGAATTTGGTGTTGTTTGTAAGCCAAACACTGTTACATACACTACTATTATAGATGGTCTTTGTAAGGAAGGTTTTGTGGACAAGGCCAAGGAACTGTTTCTGCAGATGAAGGATGAGAATATTAACCCTGATGTGGTTACTTATAACTCTTTGATTCACGGTTTTTGTTACGCTAATGATTGGAACGAGGCGAAGTGTTTATTTATTGAGATGATGGACCAAGGGGTACAGCCAAGTGTTGTGTCTTTTAATGTGATCATGAATGAGCTTTGTAAAAATGGGAAGATGGACGAAGCAAGTAGGCTGTTAGAATTGATGATTCAGATTGGTGTGCATCCAAATGCTTCTGTCTATAACACATTAATGGACGGGTTTTGCTTGACAGGTAGAGTTAATCGTGCGAAGGAACTATTTGTTTCTATGGTGAGTATGGGTTGCAAACATGATGTTTTTAGTTACAGTATTTTGATAAATGGTTACTGCAAGAATAAGGAAATAGAGGAAGCGTTAAGCCTTTATAGTGAAATGCTTTCTAAAGGAATTAGGCCAACAGTTGTTACATATAACACCTTGTTTCATGGCCTTTTTGAAATACACCAGGTTGAGCATGCTTTAAAATTGTTTGATGAGATGCAGCGTAGTGATGTGGCAGCTGAGACCTCTACGTATAATACCTTTATTGACGGGCTCTGCAAGACTGGTTATATTGTAGAGGCAGCTGAACTATTTCGTACTTTGAGAGTACTCAAGTGTGAACTTGGTATTGAAGCATACAACTGCCTCATTGATGGATTATGTAAAATAGGCAAACTGGAAACTGCTTGGGAACTGTTTCAAAGTTTGCCTCGTGTAGGCCTAATGGCAGATGTTGTAACATATAGCATCATGATCCATGCGCTTTGTGCTGATGGAAAAATGGGCAAGGCACATGATTTGTTTCTTGATATGGAAGCAAAAGGTGTGGAACCCAATTGTGTCACATTTAACACGCTTATGCTGGGTTTCATCCGCAATAATGAGACGTCAAAAGTTATTGAACTCCTTCACAGAATGGATAAGAGAAATGTAATGCCAGACGCATCTATACTTTCAATTGTTGTGGACATGCTTGTTAAGAATGAAATTAGCTTAAACTCGATTCCACAATTCAAGAGTCAAAGGTAAGTGAGTTTAATACTGATTTAGCCGCATGTTTCTTCTGCCTGAAAACCCAATCTGGAGGATCCCATTCTGATTACAACATGTAAAGGAGTGTTGTCTAATGTTGGCATGTTCCTAGGTTCTGTCCATGGATTCTGTTTGCAGACATGGCTAACTTCTTGTCCAACAGATAAGTTTTAAAGTCTTTCAACTTTATGTTGTAAAATAACTTTTTTATTATTCAATTCATGAGTTTTCCTTCTGTAACACATCCTTCGCATTAGCTGGAAGTGCAAATTTTTTAGGCTTTTCCTGTATGGCCTCTTTTTCTTCTCTAAATAAAATGGCATTTTGTTTCCCTCCTGTGAGGGTACAACGTTTATGTTCAAACTTTCTGTTAGTTAAGTTGGTTGTCTTTGATATAGGGAACTTCCAGTTGAACTGATTTGTAATTCGAGTATATGAGATTACCAACTGTATTGGGAATTGATGCCAAATTAATTATGTCATCAGGTTTTTCAATCAGCGTTCATCATTTATTTCTATTAACAATTAATAGCACAGCTTGTCTTCTCAGCTTCATTGGTTCCTCTAAAAAATAATCTTGTAAAGACAATTTTTTTTTTGGCATGGTAAATGCTAGATAGTGTGTGGTCTGAATGATACTACACATCTAAGTAATTGCCCAAATTGCCATGTAACAAGGAGTGTTGCATAGTGATGTCATGCTCACAGGTACCACTCGTCAACATGGCCAACGCTTTCGATGCAGTCATTATTATGGAAATTGCCATGTAACAAGGAGTGTTGCATAGTGATGTCATGCTCACAGGTACCACTCATCAACATGGCCAACGCTTTCGATGCGGTCATTATTATGGAAATTCAAGAGTTCTCCTCCTAAGATCTCTCTCTCTCGTTCTCTTAATTTCCTTATTCTGTTTTGGAAGTAATGTAATGGGAAAATAGCATTTAATTTCCTTGTGTGTGACATTTTCTGCTATAAATGCTATAAAATATCATTTGTTTTTTCATCATTGATATGTATTACACAATCAGAAGACTAATATTTATATGAAACATCTACTTTATGGCACAATTCAGATTTTTATCCTTATAACTATTGGAAGGATATCTTTATGTTTCTTCTGTGATAACTTTTCTGGGTGCTGCAACCTTTTTATTAGATTGATAGAATGTGAATACAAGGAAATTCTGTTTGATAATCTCGGCAAGCCAGGATTAATATGAAATGGAGCATCATCAACAAATACTTAGCATATTGCCGACTATGATTTGTTCTTTCCTCGCCCCATTCTTTTTGTGGAGTAGAATTGGATCGTGAAACTTGTTATGTCAGCACAAGTGTCCTTTCAAGTTGATGTAAAATACACTGACTTGAAATAATGGCATGGTAATTTGGGGGTATAGATAAGCTAGCATGAGTATATTTTGTCACCAATTTCGCCAACCGCGTATGGGTGTGGAAATTATATTGCATTTCTAATGTCATTTGAAAGAAAAACTTGCAAAATTTGTAATTTGTTAAATCTGAACCGTGGTTCACATCTACTCTTCCCCAACTTGAGTCATATGATTCAATTTTTTAGTGGGTATGACGAGATAAATTTCTACCAAGCCCAACCCATTTATCTACCCTTTTGTAATTTTCTATCATGCATATATTTATATTATTGTATAGTTGATATCTAATTATTTATATATTTTTATC
The DNA here is from genome assembly GCA_002013955.2 of Citrus medica. Taxonomy (NCBI): domain Eukaryota; kingdom Viridiplantae; phylum Streptophyta; class Magnoliopsida; order Sapindales; family Rutaceae; genus Citrus; species Citrus medica. The sequence goes on along the minus strand of MKYO02023232.1, from coordinate 279,315 downwards.
GAATAACTATTAATTATATTTTTCTAAAAAATCGCCATGAAATGTTCAACTTAATATTGAATTTAAATACTTTGATAAGTATATGTCAAATGTTTGGAATTCTTTTTCTAGTCTTCATGATTGATTCATTGAAAAATAAATGTGTACGTATTAAAATGGTATTGGATAAACATGCCCCTATCACCCAAGTTTTCCTTTGGATAATTTCCTAACTTGCAAGTTGATATCGATGTTTAAAAAGAACCAAAAAAAAAAAATATTGAAATATTCATCAATTACTTCTTGACTTAGTAGTTGACACTTTCTCGGCTTATTCTTGAGGTTAAAGGTTTGAATTTTCTTATGTAGATTTTAAGTGAACTACAAAAAAGCAGCTTATATGAGACATTTTCAAAATAAGTATGAATGTGGTACTTATCCATCATATGGACATATTAATGACGTGATAAATTCGTGTTATGTAAATTTTCCAGACTGTATAATTATATTATAATATTAAATAAATAAATAAGAAGAAAGAAAGGAAAATGCAGCTTCCAAAATTTTTCATAGATTGGCTATATGCACAAACAGCAAATCAAAACAAAAAGAAAGGATGTGACATGACCTTACTACCTGTTATCCCAGTTATGGAATTCAAGTCAATCTTTGAAGTAATGCACTTTTATTTCTCTATGACAGAGACAGGTCCAAGTCTTTCTTCCAAATTCATAATCTTCAACATTTCTCCAACCAATCAAGCAAGGCTAGAGATAGGTAACATACATTTTGATTGACATTTGACTTTTGTATCATCTACTTCACTAGTGAGCCATTAAATGGATCCACCATTAACGTAAATGCTAGTTTAACTATTGACAGTGGAGCAAGTATGTATGTGGTCCCTACGCACAAGCATACACACCCATTAAAGCATTTACTCTCCTCATCATTGGATATGAATTTTGTGAACTATATATCTTTTTGGGGGTTTCATTTATCTTTCCGGTCTCTTATGATCATTCACGGCTCCTGCTGCTGCTTCTTATTGGCTCTTTGACATCCTCTGTCTTGTTCTTGCTGTGTGTGTCAGCTTCAAGCAATGTGAGTTTGTTGCGTGAGCTTCCGTTTTGGTTATTTTCAATTATTATTTTTGTTGATGGGTGTGTGATTTTGTGCTGTATTATTACAGGATTACACTGTTTATATGGAAGAGAGAAGATATGATGAGCCTCAGCTGGTTCAGGATTCGCACCATCAGATTCTTTCGGATATTCTTGGAAGGTTTATATTTCAATCTTTTTAGCCGAATTTACCTATTATATTTTTATCATAAAAACGTTATGCAAAATGTTTATGTTAATGTATGGTGAAAATTGAAAAATGGAAAATAAAAATATTTGTGCTGCTTTCACTATTTATCTATGTTAATCTCTTTGATAAAATGAAGTGGATGTCATTATTTCCATGCATCAGTAATTACAATCCATATTGTGCTCTTGCTAGTCTGTGCTCCATTTGAACATCGCAACGAACTTATTTACTTACATATATTTTGTGCTTTCTGGTTGGAAATTGGAAGTTTTAACCAATTTCTGATCAGAAACAGCCCTTTTGAGTGCTATGGCAGAAACAGCAGACGTGGCCTAACCTTCATTTTTAATTTGTATCAATTAGTAGTTTTTTATATCTCTCTCTTTTCCCCTCTAACAATAATGAATGGTATTCGCTAGAGAAACCGTAAGGGGACTAATCATTGTGAAAAGCACTAGGTGATAACTGGCAGTTTCAATTTGACAGCAAAGAAGCTGCTAAGGAATCAATTCTCTGTACAGCTACAAGCATGGTTTTTCTGGATTTGCCGCAGTCTTAACAGTCTCAAGCCAAGTTAACTGCAGGTGTTATAATGTTGGTGAATGAAATCTGTTTTAGCTGTCCAAATTTGTTTTATTAACCAATATTTTCTGTTGATACGTTTTGCATGATGCATTTGTGCAGATCACCCTGCCGTGGTCTGTATTGTACCAAATAGAACACCAAGTTTGCACACAACCAAAATGTTGTGAATGAAATTACTTCAAAAGGCCATGCAGGCGCAGGAAGTTATTTTCAGATTCATGGAAATAACTAAAATACTGGTGGCATTTAGTTTCCAAGTGATCTTGGTAGTTCAATAAGTTCTAATTCTACACTTGTTTCCAAAGGTTTTGGTTACATGATGGTCTGCCTGTTGAATTACAAACTTGTGATGATTTGTACAAGAGGAAAAAATGTATTGGTTGGAATTTTTGTTCTATATGATATAACTCTGTGAAACAGCTTTCCATTTTGTGTTCAGGTTGAACAACATACAATTTGAACGAAGATTATTCAATCAAATTGAAGATTTCTGTTTGAATAGTTTGAATGACAAAATTAAATTTACGTTCATGCAGATGCAGTAGCATTTAATCAAGTTCCTTGTGCTGTTGAAACAAAAATATTACATCCTTGCTTGCATTTCAACATGATATGATGCAACTCTTTTACTGTTAACCAACACACATACATGTAGCCCAGGAATAAATGTTTATTTTCTCAAACAGGGTCAGGCTTTTTATAATGGAAAAGAGGATCTGAACAAGTTTTATCTTATTGTGATTCGGAAAGATATAGCTGCATTTGATGCAGATGAAGGTAGTGCGAGGTAAAACAATTTTTTATTTTTTCTATTATTGTGTTTTTTGTTTTTGGTGGCTTCATGCTTGTTAGTGAATTGGATAAAGCTGGAGCAGAGCATGCTGTTGCTGTGTAGCTGGTTGTAGCAGATCAACTCACTGAGCTGACCTGTCAAAGCTGGAGCAGAGCAGAGCGGATAAAGCTAGAGTAGAGCAGAGCATGATGTTGCTGTATAGCTGGAGCAGAGCATGCTGTTGCTGTGTAGCTGGTTGTAGCAGATCAACTCACTGAGCTGACCTGTCAAAGTTGGAGCAGAGCAGAGCGGATAAAGCTAGAGTAGAGCAGAGCATGATGTTGCTGTATAGCTGGAGCAGAGCATGCTGTTGCTGTGTAGCTGGTTGTAGCAGATCAACTCACTGAGCTGACCTGTCAAAGTTGGAGCAGAGCAGAGCGGATAAAGCTGGAGCAGAGCAGAGCATGATGTTGCTGTATAGCTGGAGCAGAGCATGCTGTTGCTGTGTAGCTGGTTATAGCAGATCAACTCACTGAGCTGACCTGTCAAAGCTGGAGCAGAGCAGAGCGGATAAAGCTAGAGTAGAGCAGAGCATGATGTTGCTGTATAGCTGGAGCAGAGCATGCTGTTGCTGTGTAGCTGGTTGTAGCAAATCAACTCACTGAGCTGACCTGTCAAAGTTAGTTAGCTGGTTGAGCTGATGTGTAAAGTTAGTTATGCAGCAAATGGTTATGTGATGTAACAAACTCGTGTGTGTAGTTGACAGAACTATAGAAAAGAGTTGTTTGGTTAACTAGAAAGCTTAAGAAACTGAAAGAGAAAGTGAAAATGAATCTGTAACTTTATTAATATTTCTTCTATTTTATCTGAGTACAAGATACACGTTTATATAGCAAGCTTGAACCAACTCAACAATTCAGGTGAGCTGGATAACTAACTTGCCAAGTCAGCTTTTATGAGCTAATCAGTTGCAGTCAGTCATACTCTGCTTCTGTGCTCTGCTTTCGATATCACTAACATCCCCCCTCAAGCTGAAATGTCCAGGATAGACATTCAGCTTGTGTCGCAGATAATCAAACTGCTTGAATGAAAGTGCTTTGGTTAATATATCAGCTGACTGATCATCACTAGGAACATAGCTGACTTCAATATTCTTTGCTGCAACCTTGTCTCGAATGAAGTGAATATCCAGCTCAACATGCTTTGTTTTCGCATGATAGACAGGATTGTATGCAAGAGCAATAGCCCCCTGATTATCACACCACATCATGGGAATAGTACTAAGTTTGATTTGCAGCTCTTGAAGAAGAGATTGTATCCATATCACACTTTATATCTTGAAATAGATCCATCAGAGTTGTATTTGATTCTGAAAACCCATTTATTTCCAACTATTTTAACATGTGTATCAGGCAATACCAGTTCCCATGTCTGATTGTGTTGAAGAGCCTGAAATTCTTCTTGCATAGCTTTTAACCACATAGGATCAGCAAGTGCTTGAGATGGTGAAAGAGGTTCAGAAGGCTGAGCTAATAGAGCTGACAAATAAGTTTTTNTATTGTAAGGCACCTACAATACTTCTGTATTGAGACACATTTTGAATGATGTCACCTGAATCCTTTGTAAGATATTGACTGGTAGACATAGGTGTAGAGACTGGACTGCTATAAACCATATCATGTTTTGCCAAAATATCAGCAATGTATTTTGCTTGAGACAGATAAAGACCAGTTGCTGACTTAACTACTTCAATTCCAAGAAAGTAGTTGAGATCCCCCAAATCTTTTAAAGCAAAAGTGTAATGCATGTCTTGAATCACTTGCTGAATTAGCTGAGGATTGGAACTAGTGAGAATGATATCATCAACATAAATCAAAACCAAGATTACATGACCATTTATCCATTTATAGAAGAGAGAGCTATCTGATTTTGAGTGCTGAAAATGCCACTGAGTTGTCATTGCATCTTTGAACCTATCAAACCAAGCCCTAGGAGCCTGTTTCAAGCCATATATAGCTTTCTTTAACTTGCAAATGTGATGAGGTTTAGCAGAATTCACAAAACCCTCAGGTTGGGCCATGTACACTTCTTCAACTAAAATGCCATTGAGAAAAGCATTATTTACATCCACTTGTCTAATCACCCATTTGTTAAGAACTGCTAAACTGAGAATTACCCTTACTGTTGAGGCTTTAACCACTGGACTAAAAGTTTCAGTATAATCAACTCCTTGGGTTTGATGAAAACCTTTAGCAACTAGCCGAGCTTTATATCTTGAAATAGATCCATCAGAGTTGTATTTGATTCTAAAAACCCACTTATTTCCAACTATTTTGACTGGTTGATCAGGCAATACCAATTCCCATGTCTTATTGTGTTGAAGAGCTTGAAATTCTACTTGCATAGCTTGGAACCACATAGGATCAGCAAGTGCTTGAGATGTTGAAAGAGGTTCAGAAGGCTAAGCTAATAGAGCTGACAAATAAGTTTTTGGTTTGAAAATGCCATTTTTTTACCTGGTTAGCATTGGATGACCAGTGGATTGAGATAAATGTAGTGTATGAGCTGGTGAATGATATGTGGAAGGACTGAAAGATTCAGTAGGTAAGGAATGAGAGGAATTTTGGTTTACTTGTTGATGTGCATTAGGAATACTTGTTGATGATGTTACTAGGGGAACCTGCAGATGAACAAAGGAAGGAGCAGAAGGAAAAGAGGAGAATGATGACTCTGATAAAGAAGCTGGAGACTGACATTTGTCTGAAGATGAAAAATCTAGACCAGAGGCATAAGGAAATGAACTTTCATAAAAAACAACATGGTTGGATGTATAAACTCTTCCTGAAGAATGATTACACAGATAACCCTTATGATAAGAGCTATAACCAAGAAATATACATCTGCAAGTTCTGATATCAAACTTGTGTGTATTGTATGGTCTCAAGGTTGGATAACAAGCACAGCCAAAGGTTCTGAGAAAAGAATAGTTTGGTGTTTGATTAAACAATTTTTGAAAAGGTGAAATGTTATTTAAAACTGGAGTAGGAAGTCTATTGATTAGGTAGACAACTGTGTGAAAAGCATTCCACCAAAACTTAAGAGGCAAGTGAGCTTGAGCTAGTAGGGTTAAGCCAATGTCAACTATGTGTCTGTGTTTCCTTTCAATTCTCCCATTTTGGTGATGTATATGTGGGCAGGGGTGTCTAAAATGTATGCCAGAAGCTTTGAGTAAAGAGGTAAAGGTTCTGAATTCCCCTCCCCAGTCAGTTTGAACAGTTTTAATTTTGTGCTGTAAATGGTTTTCTATGAAGAGTTTAAAGTTTGAGAAAACTTCAATGGCATCTGATTTTGCAGATAAGGGAAATATCCATGTAAACCTACTAAAGTCATCAAGGATAGAAAGATAGTATTTGTATCCCTGAGTTGAAGAAATGTGAGAAGGCCCCCAAAGATCAGCATAGATCAGCTGTAGAGGAAATGTTGTTTTGGTTTCTACTGAATTGAAGTGAAGCATGTGATTTTTGCCATATTGACAAGCATTACAGAAAGACAATTTTTCAATCTTATTAAAAATAGCAGAATCATTACAAGCTTTGAATATTGTTTTGAGAACATAAGGTGCTGGATGCCCAAGTCTCCTATGAAAAACATCCATACTGACTGATTGCAGTGCAACTGCAGAAAAGACAGACTGAAGACTTGGTTCAGAGGTTTTTACAACTTCTGGTTTATTAACATGAGACATAGCACAAGAGGCAAAAAGAGATTCAGGTTTATTGAAACTGTCTGAGTTGAAAAGAGCTGACTGAGCTGACTGAGAAAACTGAGAAAAGATGTTTTTGACTTGATACAAGCCACCCTTAGCAACACCTTCAAGTAAAGTTATTCCTGTGTCCCTGGCCTTGACAAAGCATGAATTATCAAGAAATTCAACAACAACAAAATTATCAGCCACAAGTTTTGAAATACTAAGCAAGTTTTTGGTTATGTTTGGTACATAAAGGACATGATTAAGCAATAAAGGTTTTGAAGTTGAAGTTGTAAGCATTGCTGATCCTATATGATTAATAACCAATGCATTTCCATTGCCAACAAATAATTTTTCCTCACCAGTGTAAGCTTGTGAATGAAGAAGTTTACCTAAATCATTAGTGATGTGGTTTGTTGCTCCACTGTCAAAGTACCATGAGGGATCCTCAACAAGCTCAGGGGACACATTTTGATTTGAAGGAGGCAGAGATGATGAAGTAGAGGCATTGTATTGACCACTATTGTCAGGGGTTTCAGTTGGAGCATATGTTGATGAACCAGGAGTAAAAGAGTAAAATGCAGATGGAGTGCCAAAAGAATTTTCTGCATGCACTATGTTACCCTGAAAACCTGAACCACCTTGAAAACCAAAACCTCTTGGTGAATTATAATTGTTGTTAAATTGTCCAGGGCCTCTACCACCACCATTAAAAAATCTTCCTCTTCCAAATTGTCCAGGAGGTCTAAAACCACTATTAAAGTTGCCTCTACCATAGTTTTTCTGAGGAACAAAAGATGAGTTGTATCTGTTTCTACACTTATAAGCTCCATGTCCAGGTATGTAGCATATTTGACAAACAACATCAGAGAAGTTATTTCCATTGTTGAATTGTCCAGAACTATTACCAGAAGCACCACCATTAAAACCACCAAACCCTGAACTGTTTCCATTTCCAAAATTTCCTCCATAATTCTTTTGAAAACCACCATTGTTTTTACCAGAATATGTGTTTCTTTGAGCAACATTAGCTGTCATATTATGCATTACATCACTAGTGATTTTGCCTCTCTTCTGTTCAATTCTAATTTCATGATTCAACAACAAGGAGTATAACTCATCCAGTGTTATCTTATCACCTCTAGCCAAGACAGCAGTCACTAAGGATTCATAGTCAGATGAGTCAAGACCAGTCAGGACATGCATAACCAAATCACTTAACTCTACTGGTTTACCAGCTAAAGCTAAAGTATCTGCTATTCGTTTGACTTTAGCAAAATAGTCAGCCATATGCATTGAACCTTTCTTAATGGTTTGGATTTGCATTCTTAGTGTTTGAATTCGAGCCTGAGATTGGGAGATAAACATACCAGTAAGAGTCTCCCAGAGTTGCTTAGATGTTGTACAATCAATCACTGTAGAGAGCAGATTTTGCTGGATCGATGACATCATCCAACTCAGCAGTAGCTGATCTGTCTTCATCCATGCTACAAACTCAGAATTTATAGATCTTAAGCTTCCAGTTGAAACTACACTCTCAATATCACTCTCAGAAATGAGAAACTGGTCTGGACATTTGTTATCGCCATTAATGAAACCTTCCAAGCCATTTCCTTTCACAGTTGTAAGAACTTGCGTGCGCCAAAGAATGAAATTATTTTGATCCAGCTTGACTGGTGTAACAAAGCTGAAGGAAAGATTATTTTGATTTATATTCGTCATTCGTAGCTCTGATACCATGACAGAACTATAGAAAAGAGTTGTTTGGTTAACTAGAAAGCTTAAGAAACTGAAAGAGAAAGTGAAAATGAATCTGTAACTTTATTAATATTTCTTCTGTTTTATCTGAGTACAAGATACACGTTTATATAGCAAGCTTGAACCAACTCAACAATTCAGGTGAGCTGGATAACTAACTTGCCAAGTCAGCTTTTATGAGCTAATCAGCTGCAGTCAGTCATACTCTGCTTCTGTGCTCTGCTTTCGATATCACTAACAGTAGTGAAGATTGTAGCTTAGTATAAATGTCAATCTGTATTCATTAAGTAAAAAATCTGAGTATAATAAAAAGGTTCTTTAGAGTTCTCTTTCATTTTCTTTTACTTTCTTGCTTGCCAAAGAATATAGAACTAAGTTTCTTTCAATGCTGGCTGGAATATCTGCATGAACATCCTAGTCTGTGGTAATTGGTAAACCATAAAGATTCTAACAACATGCACTCTTAACAGAAGTTGTGAATCAGGGACCCTGAATGCAACCTTAGTGAGAGGAAAATTTGTTATTTGTTTCCAGTCACAGTCTCAGAGGTCAGCTGCAGCTACAGCCCGAACTGTACTGGATACTGGGAGTGCTGGTCTCATATTTGCTAAGTTTCCCACAAAGGATGTTCATTTTTCCTTTAGTATTCCCTGTGTCCAGATGACTTTGCAATTGGAACATCTCTTCTCACCCGCATGGAAGCAAACAGGTAAAAGCTCTGTGTTGACCATAGGAATGTTCTAAATATACATACTTGCTTTTCCATGCATATGAGCTACATGGCTTCTGGGTTCTGATTGTGACCATGAATCCATGGTAATGTTCTAATATACACTTATTGTTTGTGGTTGTTCAAATTAGTTGTCACTTGACTCTCTTACTGATGAAAATTTTTATGCGGAGAAATCCTAGAGTCAGGTTTAGCTTCACTAAAACAGTAATTGGGCAACAAATATCACCAGAAGTGGCCTTCTTTTCTTCTCCAGGATCCAGCTCTCTCTTCCTCAGTATTGAAGGTATTGGCCATCTTGTTCACATGAGTATTGTTTATGTAGTTCATTTGATCAGTTTATTTCAATGGGCTGTGCAGCCAGACATTGCAGCTCCGGGGTTAATATCCCGGCCTCTTGGTCACCGGTTTCAACTCTTCAACAAACTGTCATGTCACTCAGAATTACACACAGTAATTTAACTTTAACGTTGAATCTGGAACCTCCATTTCATGCCCCCATATATCTGGTGTTGTGGCCCTTCTGAAAGCTGTTCATCCAACGTGGAGTCCAGCTGCAATCAAGTCTGAAATTGTGACAACAGGTGAAAACTGAAATTTCATTAAATTTAACATTTTCAATTGCTTTTATGGCCTGTTAACATTAGTTACATTACTAATATTCCCTCCGAATTGAAGTTTAACCAAGCTATTTATGCTTGTTTGGTTGCAGAGAAAATGAAGGAAAATTCAATGAGCAATAAGAGAAACTATAAGAAAAATAGATCAAATCTTATTAATGAATTATGAATACAGAGGTTAAATCAACCAAGTTCCTTGTAAATCTAAATCTGCCTTCAATCACCATCCCTGAGCTCAAGAAGAGCTTAATTGAATCGAGATAGGCTACAAATGTCAGTCCTGTGAACTCTGTCCGTACTGCTCGTGTTCAAGCTCCTGCAGGGACTACCGTTAGAGTTGAGCCATCGATATTTAATTCTACTGGAAAGAACCTGAAGTTTTAAAATTTTTTTTTTCAAATTAAGTAATCTAAAAGCACCTTATTTCTAACTCTTTTAACAATCCTATCATTTTATGTTCTCTTAATTAAATACTTATGACTTCAAAGATAATTGTTGAATGGAAGCCATCTTCCAAAAAAAAAAAACCACTTACAAGTGATTTGATATTTTGATATTAAATAATTTTTCTTATTATCATGAGAATATCACGCTAGATTTTCTTTCCGTATTATTGAAAATTGGAAATAAGATCTAAGCAGAGATCGATTTTAAGAATAAATAAATAATATTGGGTACAATTTTTCACGAAAAGCCTCCGGATGTCATATGAATTTGTGATACAAAAAATAATACATATAGATCTTCTACTTGCATTACAAAAAATTAAAAATGAGATTTAAATCAATGTCAATTATTAATTTGTAGTGATTTGATAGTGAGCAGGTCTTATACGAAAACAGAATTTCTTTATAATAGAGAAAGTTATCAACCCCTATGTTAAAAAATGCTAAAAAAATTAAATTTTTTTTTTTATATTTCACAAATTTATAATTTATATCAGTCATCTACAAAAAAGATAGAATTATCCTTGCAAAATAACAAAATAAAAACAAACACAGGTGACACAAAGGATGGTCATTTTGTAAGGATAATTTGGTCTTTTTACACCTAATTACATATTAAATTATTTTAAATATTACAAATTGAATTATTTTTAAACGATTGACAAAACCATATTATTTAATAATTCTGGCCATCTAAGGTATCCAGACATGAAATTTCATGTAAACTTATGTTTGAGTACGAAGATAATGTAAGAAAATTGACACTTTAATTTACAATTTGTATATCATCTGAATAAATTTTACCATTTAAATTAAAAACAATAAAATTTAATAATTAATGATTACTGAGCCAATCAAACAGTGAGACATCATTTGTCATGTTCCGAAAGGTAAGTAACGGATCCTACTTGTAAAATTAACGATACCCTACTAGTTAATAATCTGAATGGAAAAGAAAAGGACAGATTTCCTTCTATTTTCCTGATGAAGCTTTTTGTATCTCCGATTACATGCTTCATATGCACCCTACTCCCCATCCTGTCTCTTCCTTCAACATTTTGTTTAGTGGTCTCTTGATAGGATTAAACATTATGATATTGTCCTTTTAATCTTCAAGAGACTCAATTCAACTGCAGCATCTTGATTAACTGCTTTTGCAAAATGGGTAGGGTGTCTCTTGGTTTTGTAGCTTTTGGGAGGATCCTTTGGTCTTGCTTTACACCAAATGCTGCGACCTTTACATCTTTGATTAAAGGTTTGCGTGCGGAGAGTAGAATCATGGAGGCCGCCGCATTGTTTACGAAACATAAAGCGTTTGGTTGTGAGCCTGATGCTTTTACGTACAATACTTTGATTACTGGATTGTGTCGAACTGGTCATACAATCGTCACTCTTAATTTATTTATTTGAAGAGATGGCTAATGGAAATAGGGAACTTGGTGTCGTTTGTAAGCCAAACACTGTTACATGCAATACCATCATCGATGGTCTTTGTAAGGAAGGTTTTGTGGACAAGGCTAAGGAACTGCTTCTGCAGATGAAGGATGAGAATATTAACCCCAATGTGGTTACTTATAACTCTTTGATTCACAGCTTTTGTTATGCTAATGATGGGAATGAGGCAGAGTATTTGTTTATTGAGATGATGGATCGGGGGTTACAGCCGGATGTTGTGACTTTCAATGTGATCATGGATGAGCTTTGTAAAAACGGAAAGATGGACGAAGCAACTAGGTTATTGGACCTGATGATTCAGCGTGGTGTGCATCCAGATGCTTTTGTCCATAACACATTAATGGATGGGTTTTGCTTGACGGGTAGATTTGATCGTGCCATGAAAATATTTTTTTCTATGGAGAATAAAGGGTGCAGACATAATGTTGCTAATTACAACACGCTGATAAATGAATAATTCTCAAGTGTGAAATTAATATCGTGGCCTACGGCTGCCTTATTGATGGATTGTGTAAAATAGGCAAACTGAAAAATGCTGGGGAACTGTCTCAAAGTTTGACTCGTGCAGGCCTAATGCCAAATGTAGTAACATATAACATCATGATCCATGCGCTTTGTAACGATGAGCAAATGGACAAGACAAATGATTTATTTCTTGATATGGAAGTAAAGTGTGTGGCACCCAATTGTGTCATATTTACTATGCTTATGCTGGGTTTCATTCGAAAGAATGAGACATCAAAAGTTATTGAACTTCTTCGCTCAATGGATAAGAGAAATGTGATGCCATATGCATCTATACTTTCAATTATTGTGGACTTACTTGTAAAGAACGACATTAGTTTAAACTCATTTCCACAATTCAAGAGACAAAAAGTAAGTGGGTGAGTTGAATGTTGATTTAGTAGCAAGGTTTTTCTGCCTAAAAACCAGATCTGGAGAGTCCCTTCATATTACAAAATATAAAGGAGTTTTGCATAGTGATGTCATGTTCACAGGTGCTACTTGCAGACATATGGTCAATGCTTTCAATGGAGTCATTGTTGCATCATGTAAATTTCAGTCATTATTATGGAAATTTAGTAGTTCTCCTCCTGAGAGGTCTCTCTCTCTCTCTCTCGCTCTCTCGATTTCCTTATTTTGTTTGGAAGTAATGAAATGGGAAAATAGCATCTATTAGAAATGCTCGTTCTTTAGGCTCTGCTTGTGTATGGCATTTTTCTTTTCTATAAATCCTATAAAATTTCTTTTTTTTTTTTAAATCACTAGTGTATATTACACAATCAAAAGTCTATTCATATTTATATAAGACATCGACTTTACGGCACAGTTCAAATTTTTACCCTTACAAATATTGAAGGGTTATCTTTATGTTTCTTCTGTGATAACTTTTCTGCATGATGCAACCTTTTTTGCAGATTGATCGAATGTGGTACATGGAAATTCTGTTTGATGATTTAGGCCAACCAGAAGTAATATGAAATGGAGCATCCTCAACAAATACTTAGCATATTGCTGACGACGATTTGTTCTTTTCATTGCCTCATTCTTGTTGTGAGTAGAATTGGATTGTGAAACTTGTTATATCTGTTAAGATAAAAGAGTTGTTTGGTTGTAGAGAAAGTGAATGAGAAAACAGAGAGAGAATATTGTGTAAAATCTATTTCTCAAATGAGCTGGATTACAAGTATTTATACATGATATTGTAAAGAATCTTCTACTCTCTGCACATGAGCAATGTGTTTGTTTAATGCTAACGATCATAACAGATTCAGCTGACTGGACTGCCACATCAGCATTACTAACAATTTCACTTAACAGACTAAAACAGAAAACTAATTGTAATTAACCAATTCAAATATCTTAACAGCCCCCTTCAAGCTCAAGGTCTAGGAAGAACATTGAGCTTGGAACGCAGATAATTGAATTGATCATAAGCCAAGGGTTTTGTAAGTATATCAGCAACTTGTTCATGGCTGGAAACATGGCTGACTTGAAGTTCCTTTTTGGCTATATGTTCTCTAATGAAATGAAGATCAAGTTCAATGTGTTTAGTCCTGGAATGATACTTTGGATTACTGGCTAATGCTTCAGCACTTTTGTTATCACAATGGATAACTGGATTTTGCTGTAATGATACTTTTAATTCTTTAAGTAAGTAAGTAATCCATTGCACCTCTGCTGCAGCTAGAGCTAAAGCTCTATACTCAGATTCTGCAGTACTTCTAGAGACTATGTGTTGCTTCTTTGAAGACCATGAAATCAAACTATTTCCCAAGTAAACACAATAGCCTCCCACTGATCTTCTATCATCTAAATCTGAACCCCAATCTGCATTTGAGAAAGCTGTGAGATTAAGAGACCCAGAACTATAGAACTGCAATCCATAATTTGTTGTATTATATAAATATCTCAGCACTCTTTTGCAAGCCTGCCAGTGAAAAACTGATGGACAAGCAAGAAATTGCCTGAGCTTATTTACTGTAAATGCAATCTCAGGCCTTGTTAAAGTAACATATTGCAGAGAACCAACCAAGCTTCTGTAAAGTGAGGGATTTTCAAACATAGCTCCTTTGTCCTTAATCAGCTTCTCTGTTGAGCTCATAGGAGTTTGACATCCTTTGCAGTCTAACATCTGAGCTTTCTTTAAAAGGTCTTCTATATACTTAGTCTGTGATAAATGCAACCCTTCAACTGATGGGGTAACTTCAAGACCAAGGAAATAATTAAACTCTCCTAGATCCTTTAAAGCAAATTCTGTCCCCAATTTATTAATAACTCCTTCTACAAGCTTAGAGTTAGAACCAATTATCAAGATATCATCCACATAGATAAGTATAACTACTATGTCTTCTCCGACATGATGAATAAACAATGAGGTGTCAGATTTAGAAGCAATGAACCCCCACTGTAGTAATGATGATTTCAATCTATCATACCAGGCCCTTGGTGCTTGCTTGAGTCTATAAAGTGCCTTGGTAAGTTGACATACATGTGATGGAAACTGAGGATGAACAAAGCCCTCAGGTTGATGCATGAAGACATTTTCAGTAAGTATGCCATGGAGAAATGCATTATTAACATCTAGCTGCCTCACTGTCCAGTTATGCATAACAGCAAGGCTAAGAATAACTCTGATTGTGCATTGCTTAACAACTGGACTAAAAGTTTCAAAGAAGTCTACACCTTGTGTTTGATGGAACCCCTTTGCAACTAGTCTTGCTTTATACTTGGATATGCTGCCATCTGGATTATACTTGACTCTGAAAACCCATTTGTTACCAACAATCCTCTCTGCTGACTCTTTTGGAACCAGAACCCAAGTTTCATTTTTCTGCAAGGCTTCATATTCATCTTGCATAGCTTGTTGCCACTTAGGATCTACTAAAGCAGCTTTTACAAAATATGGCTCAAGCTCTTGGACTGCTGCTAGATATGTTTTGGGTTTAAACACTCCATCTTTTGATCTAGTTACCATGGAATGAGTATTTTGGATAGCAGATGTTGTTAAGTGTTGTGTTTGTGGCTGAGTAGAATGATTATCAAATAATGGTTGGGAGGTTAAGCTTTGTGATGAAGAATGTGAAGATTGTTGCATAGATTGTGTTTCAGAATGACCTGAATCAGGAGCTGCACCTGGGATTGGAGAACTGTGAGAGGATTGTGTGATGCTTATATCTCCAATGACTGCTGGAAGAGAAAGATTTGTAGAAAGAAACTGACTCAACTGTATTTTGTGATCTGGCTTATATGAAGGAAAAAGTTCTGAGTATGGAAACTCAGATTCATTGAATGTCACATGTCTAGCAATATAGATCTTTCCAGAGGAGTCAAGGCACTTATACCCCTTATGTATGGGACTGTAACCAATCATAACACATTTTTGTGTATGAAAATTAAATTTGTGCTTACTGTAAGGTCTGAGAAAATGGTAGCATGAGCAACCAAAAGTTTTAAGAAAGTGATAATCAGGATTTTTGCCATAGAGTTTGGTAAAGGGTGACTGATTATTTAAAGTGGGTGATGGCATTTGATTTATAAGAAAAGAAGCAGTGTGAAATGATTCCCACAAAAAAGATAAGGGTATTTTGGCTTGAGCAAGTAATGTCAGCCCTGTTTCTACAATGTGTTTGTACTTCCTCTCTACTATACCATTTTGATGATGTGTGTGAGGACAGCTATGCCTAAAAACTACCCATTCTTCCTCAAGAAATTGTTGAAAACTCCTGTATTCTCCCCCCCAATCTGATTGTAAAGCTTTGACAGAATATCCAATTTGTTTTTCAACTAAGTTTTTGAAGAATTTAAAGGTGTCTAAAGCTTCTGATTTGAGAGTTAAGGGGAATATCCAACAATATCTGTTGTAATCATCCACAAAACTTATATACTATCTATAACCATTTGAGGAGGGTAATGGTGCTGGACCCCAAAGATCAGTATGGATAAGTTCTAGAGGAGCTTTAGTGTTGATGCATGTTGAGTAAAAAGGAAGCTGATGCATTTTGCCATATTGACATGCATCACAGAAATCATGCATAGTAATAGGACAGTTAATTGATAGTGAAGACAAAATACATTTTAATACATGCTTGCTAGGATGACCAAAACGTTGATGAAACAAGTTTGCTGACATTATTGACTTAACAGTGTTTGTATGACACTGAGGAATACAAGTTTTATTCTCAGCTGAATCAGAATGATTACAAGTTGAGTTATTGAAAATAGAAAGCATAGAACTAGGACCACATGTTAGATTACAAGAATTGGAGACAAAGTCATTTTTTGATAGCAGTTGGTACAATCCTCCTCTAGCAATCCCTTGAGCCAGATGCACTTTCCTCTTCTTGTCCTTAATAAAATACATATTTGCAACAAATTCAATGATTAAATTGGTATTCTCAAGCAATTTGGAAATACTTATCAGATTTTTGGTGAGCTGAGGAACATATAAAATATCATGCAAATGTAAAAATGAGCCACATGATGTAGGTAAACAGGTATATCCAATATGTGAGATGTATAATC
>MKYO02023232.1:107485-262739 GCA_002013955.2 Citrus medica | reverse complement strand
GTCAGATTACAAGAATTGGAGACAAAGTCATTTTTTGATAGCAGTTGGTACAATCCTCCTCTAGCAATCCCTTGAGCCAGATGCACTTCCCTCTTCTTGTCCTTAATAAAACACATATTTGCAACAAATTCAATGATTAAATTGGTATTCTCAAGCAATTTGGAAATACTTATCAGATTTTTGGTGAGTTGAGGAACATATAAGATATCATGCAAATGTAAAGATGAGCCACATGATGTAGGTAAACAAGTATATCCAATATGTGAGATGTATAATCCTTGACCATTACCAACATGCAGTAACTGATTACCTGAATACTCTTTTCCAAGATTCAGATTTTGCAAATTGTTGGTGAGATGGTGAGTTGCCCCACTGTCAATATACCAGCCTTGATCTGCCATTTCTCCTTCAGAAGTTGTAAGAAAGGCTGCTCTCGATTAAATTTGTTTCTGCACTCAGCTGCAATATGCCTTGGTTTAAAGCAAATTTGACAAGTGACAGTGGCAATATTTGGATCAATGAAATTTTTGACATTATTAAAACCTCCACTACTCCTGGCAAAGTTACCATTACCATTGCCACCAACATAACCTCCATTTCCAGCATAACCTCTTCCTTGATAATTTCCAGACTGAAATGATCTTCTTCCTTGATTGTTTCCAGTTTGCATACCATTGCCACTCCAATTATTGTTCCAATTACCACTCCAGTTATTGTTCCAATTACCTCTACCCCAACCTTGTGCATAACCTCTACCATAGCTACCTCTGCCTCCATTATTACTCCCAGCATTTTTGTTCCAATTATTATTGAACTAATTACCAGATTTATTATTAAATCCAGTTTGAGCAATGTTAACAGCATAGTTCAATTTAGCCTCCTTATTAGCACTTGACTGATGTGCTTCCAGCCTAGCTTCATGGGTTAAAAGCATGGAATATACTTCATTGATAGACATTTTTACAAGATTAGCTTCAATGTATACCACTACAGGGTAGTAAGGTTGACCTAATCCAGAGATCAGGTGAGTAATGAAATCTAAAGAGCTGATAGGACTTCCAGCAATGGCTAATTCATCAGTTATCATTTTTAGTTTCCCAAAGAAATCAGTCATAGACATGGATCCTTTTTTCAGATTGTTAAGGATTATCTTTAGGTGAACCTTTTTAGCAAATGTTTCAGATCCAAACTGTTGTTCAAGACTTATCCACAGATCAAGAGAGGTTTCAGAATTTACCACGAGGCTGAGAATCTCGAGATTAATAGATGACATCAACCAGCTCAACAGCATTTGATCCTTCCTCTTCCAGACTGTGAAGGCTGGATTGATCTGAGTTTCAGCTGTTAAGTCTTCAGAATCTTGAGGAAGAAATTGATCTGGACAGCACTTTGAACTATCAAGAAGATCTTCAAGTCCATTAGCACGAACTGAAGAAAGGATTTGAGACTTCCAGATTGTATAATTCGATCGATCGAGTTTAATTGGTGATGTAAACGTAAATGAAGAAATGGAGGTTACTGTGTTTTGATTAGAATGAGCTAAGGCCATTTTCCGGTTTACAGATTTGGCTCTGATACCATGTTAAGATAAAAGAGTTGTTTGGTTGTAGAGAAAATGAACAAGAAAAAACAGAGAGAGAATGTTGTGTAAATCTATTTTTCAAATGAGCTGGATTACAAGTATTTATACATGCTACTGTAAAGAATCTTCTGCACTCTGCACATGAGCAATGTGTTTGTTTTAATGCTAACGATCATAACAGATTTAGCTGACTGGACTGCCACATCAGCATTACTAACAATTTTTACTTAACTGACTAAACAGAAAGCTAACTGTAACTGACCAATTCAAATATCTTAACAGCTGGTAAACTAGTAATATAATATTTTCATTTTTTTTTATTTTTCTGTCTTTAATTTTCAGGATTATACAGACTTCCCTCAGCAGATGTAAGGAAATGGATTTCTGAAATTGTTCCAGCGGAAATATGTTCATTCACTCATTGGGAGACTTAGAGATTATTTATCCATTATCCTGTGGTCAGTTAAAATCTTTTATATGTCTTTCCTGACTATCTGGAGGTGTATGTGACTTTCTCTCCCATGAAAGTGCTATTTTTTATCTTTAGGCCAGTTAAATTTTTTTATATGCCTTTCCGGACTTATATAAACATTTCATTGGAAAAAGTAAAAAGAAAAAAAAATTTCAGGTTGGAGTTTGGACTCAATGTATTCCAAAGATTTGGAGGTGTCTGTGAATTTCTGTCTAATCATTTTAATAATTCCTATAATTGATGAAAATTAAAGAAACGAACAAGTTATTTAGAAGTACGAAACTCTTATTATTAATTAAACTCAAATGACCATGGATGAAAAGTGTATTGAAAACTAGTCCAGCTACACTAATTTNATTAAAGAAACGAACAAGTTATTTAGACGTATGAAACTCTTATTATTAATTAAACTCAAATGACCATGGATGAAAAGTGTATTGACAACTAGTCGAGCTACACTAATTGCCAGAATAAATTATTTTAACATGTAGTACCAACATGTTTTTCCATTATTGATTTGACAAAGGGTTATGATTAAATAGAATTTAGGCAAAATCTTGGTCCAGCTACACCGTGCACTTTGCAGGCACAGAAATTAATTTTGTAGAGGGTTCGTAAAACAAACGATGGTCCACGGAAACAAACTGTCTTTGAATTTTTGGACAACTGAAAATTGTCAACGAGGATACACACTTGAAAGAGTAATCTCATTAATAGAGCAAAATTTAGAATCTGATGAAAAGAATGGACCAGAACTAGCAACCATTCGGCCAACAGAAAATGCAGGCTGGGCTGGTGGAGGAAGTGTTATTGTATCACTCGCCAACATTACAACCACAGATGACATGCTACGTCTGCGGGCTGGGTCTTCCTGAACGCACAACAATCCAATATGTATATATTTCAGAAGTTCAGCGCCCACGCATGACTGCTTGAGTACTGGATCCATCAGCTCCAGAGCTTCTCCTTCACACCATAATTTCCATGTCTGAAATGTCACGAACAAAGATTAGTATCCTATAATTAATCATCGAGAAATCATTCTTCCAAATGAGTGATAAAGATAGTTGCATACATGCATGTTCTCAAGTATGAACTAGTTCAAGCGGTAAAATATTTTGAGTCAAAAGAAGAGATCTTTTAATTACCAATCATGTTAAGACTAAACTAGAAAAAGGCCACATACATAAGTAAGGAGGCTGTGACCGCCTTTCGAAAGATAAAATCCATTGTTCCTTTTTCCACTTACAATCTCTAGAAGAAGAACTCCGAAACTAAAAACATCTGATTTTATTGAAAATACTCCTTCCATTGCATATTCGGGTGCCATATATCCACTGTTGGAAATAAATGTCAAATAAATAAATGAAGTCAATCAACGCACATTATTTTAGATAAATTCTCAGTACTTAGTATGTGGTAAAATAGGTTACTTACTATGTTCCAACAACTCTATTAGTATTAGCTTCATTTTGATTGCCACCAAAGATTCTTGCCATTCCAAAGTCTGATATCTTGGGGTTCATCTCATGATCCAACAAGATATTACTAGTTTTAAGATCTCGATGAATAACCCTGAGTCGAGAATCCTCGTGCAAATACAAAAGGCCTCGAGCAATTCCATTAATGATGCATATGCGTCTTTTCCAATCCAATTGTGCACCCCTAGTTGAATCTGAAAACCAAGGGAAAAGCACAATATGCACTTGATTACTTACTTTGTCATGCTTTAAGGCGAGAACGAAATAGAAAAAGTTGTTGATTTGTGAGATTTTGATTTTATATTTATATCATAAACTATCATAAATGCAAAGACGACAAAATCTTTAAAAACTCAACACATAGTAGATCAGCTTTGGATGGAGATTCATTGCTTGTGCTTGTTAGCTACTTCCCATAGACAATACATACCAGAATAAATGCATGTAATTGAAAGGCTTCATATGACATAAAATGAACCCAAAATCCTGCTGACGAGTTAGGAATCTAGAAGGGAAATATGGTGCACCAACATCAGTAATTTAAGCTTTTAGCCCAGTGGCAAAGCACCTGAACCTAACGTCACGAATCCGTTTTATTTGCAGAACTTAGCTACCAGCAGCAAGTGAAAATAAATGTATCCAAGACTGAACTAGATTTAGTTTTGAGAGGCAAACCAAAAAGGAAGAGATCAAGGCTTTTGTTGGGCATATATTCATAGACGAGCAGCAGTTCATTTCCATCTAAACAGCATCCCAGTAGTCTCACAATATTTTTGTGTTGTAATTTGGCGATTAAAGTAACTTCATTCTTGAACTCTTGTCGCCCTTGGCCGGATGATCTTGAGAGCCTCTTTACTGCAATTTCCTTCCCATCCGCTAGTATACCCTGGACGCAAATTTCTATTGTTATCATGTATAAAACAAAACAAAAATCTAAATCCCCGGTTTGAGTTCCATTTGATCAATACTTCCCATATCAAAATTCATTTGGTCAATATACTTTTTTTCACTTGTTTTCCCTGAAAGTAAGCAATAAGCAAATTCATGATTGTTGGTGAAATACAGATACACATGATAAGAATCTAATAAAAGCGTTGAATGCATGGGGAATGGAGAAGATTTGTCCACAACGCAAAGCACCTGGTCTGACAGCCAGTTGTCATGAACTCACGAGATAGAACTCAAATCTTACAAAACCGTTGTTAAGAGTAGGATATCTTGGGGTTAGAAAACCACAACAAAGCCAAAATTAAGACAATAGAAGGATGACAGCACGGAATTAACCACAGGGCATTGAGTCAGAGGACACGCTCTGACACTCATGGCATTACTGGTTTAATTGCTTAAAAAAATTAAAGCAAAGTACCTTGTACACAGGGCCGAAACCACCTTCTCCAAGCTTATTTTCATGAGAGAAATGGTTTGTAGCCTCGAGTGCTAGACCTAATGGGAAGATTGGGAACTCTTGATGAGATTCCCCTTGCGCCGCTCCACCTAATGTATCGTTTGACTCGTCATCCCCAATTCTACCTTCTCTCGTATAAAGTTCTTGTTTTTTTATTGCTTTCTTCGCTGCAAGACATTAACTTTACTTTCCTTTTGGGGAAAAAAATAGATGAAAATGTTTCATTCTCTTGCCGTAAGTATAATTTCCCGATAATTTCATATTGGTTTTGGAACGACGTTGAAATCTGAACCTCAGGAATTATTCATTTTGGGGGAATTGATCAAATTTCCTTGCTGTTTTAAATTCATAAATTAATTAATCATTTTTCTTTTGCTTTAAAGTTAATCAAAACCTCTCTATCATTGAAAAAATATCAGCTATCAATTTCTTTCTTTATTACTGTTTTATCCCTGTAAACTCCAATTTTGTTCAGCAAAAATTTCTAAGGCTTTTTAAAAAAAAATGATGGATTTTGCAACAGTGGTGGTGAAATGATTTGGATCGATAAACTGTAGGAGAGTTTAGATCACTTTCTGTAACAATATTATTTTGTAGAGACAATAGGAATTGAGGGGCGCAAAATGTAAAAAACAAATTCTCTATTTTTTATATAACATATTTGTGAAAAGACAAAACAACCTTTGGAAAAATTCATTATTACCTTTATTTCTTCTCCTCCTGCACCAAAAAAAAGAACCCAACAGTATGAAAAGAGTAATTGTTGGTATAATTGTGCCAATTGCAATCCATGTTGCTTTCTTTCCTTTGCCTCCTAGATACCAAAACCACATACTTGTTATTTTATTTTATTTTATTCTTTTGAAGTATCTAAATAAAGTAATGCAATTAACCACAAACTCACACGTCAAAACTATCTATACAAATTTAAAGCGTCGCTATCAATCGAATTTGATTTCTCTAAAATCAATCATAAAATTAACCTAATTAAATCAGGGTTTGTATGACATTCTAACCAAAGAGTTCGATTAATTTTAACGAACTTAATTTAAAGGATGGTTATCAAATTTGATGTTAATTTCTAACGTGAAGAATGAAACTCGAAATTAGTTTACCTCTAGAGCTTGTTAAAGAACCAGGAGACGGCGGATAAAAAAACACAGGCGGCAGTGTCCCGTTCGACGTATCATTATAAAACTGGTACAGCTCATATCGGAAGTTGCAACTGGGATACATCACTCTTCCTCCTATCTTAAATCCACAGCATCGGTTCAAGAGTGAAATAGCTAAACGAAGACAGCTGCTACAGTCATCCCTTGACAAGTCCGGCGTGCACTGAACGAGGCTGTATAGCGTTTGAGAGGCTGTATAATTTTTCTTTACCGTAGCAAACATTTTGGTAGTACTTAGAGCCTGATTTACTGCTTCGTTCATCGAATTCCACACGAACTGGTCAAATGACCGACTTGGAGAATTTTCTACATTCCATTGGGAGAGTCTGAACGAGGTGTCCAGGACTGAAAAGAAAGAAATGTTCGAATAACGTAAAAGGCATTCTTCGTACCCAATTGTATTCTCCTTTCCAAAAGGACAGAGTTGGGCTGTATCTGAGGTAGCAACACTAACACAATTTTGGCAGGTTTCCGCACCGAAATCACCACGGCAGAGAAAGAGACCGTAGACCTTGTTGGGTTCGTGGCCTGTAGTAGTGTTGTAGAATCCTTTGGAAAATTTGTCGCTGCTGTTTTGGCAGGTTTCCGCACCGAAATCACCACGGCAGAGAAAGAGACCGTAGACCTTGTTGGGTTCATGGCCTGTAGTAGTGTTGTAGAATCCTTTGGAAAATTTGTCGCTGCTGCCGCGGGTGCCGTTAGACCGAAGAGTAGAGAGCAGGAGATTGAGGTTGGATTGGTAAGCGCTGTTTGGAGTAAAATTTGTGCTGGGGCAATTATGATAAATGTAAGTAGGCTTATCATCTGCCTTTGTGAGGCTGATTTGAACGCTTAGCGCGGTGACAAACACGAGGATCACATTCATATTCGTCTTGCGGATAGATTAATTTTTTTATTTTATTATATCACCGGCCAGTTCTTTTCCTTTTTCTTTTCACTCCGGTTGTTTTGTTTTGTTTCTCTAATGTTGCTAACCATAATTATCTGATGCCTAAGAAATGTTACACGGGGATGAAGATGCGAAGGAGACTCCGATACCCAAAAGTCAATAAACTGGTGCTAAGGAGACTGTCATATTCAAAAGTCAATAAGCTAAGTCCTCGCGTTTCTGTGCGCGCGTGGAAAAAGAAATGCAGAATGTCTGAGTCCTATTTGCGGGAAGTTGGAAGAACTCTGGTGACTCATTTATTTTAATAATAATAAAAATGTAGAAAAAAGGAGAGGAAATAATAGAGGCTTCATATCTGCTCTTTGCACCCCATTCTTCAATTATCGAGAAAAGTGAGCGTTGAGTGAGAGAATTAAATTATTTTTTAATAAGCTTTTGAGTGATTAGTGGATAAAGGATTGAGTGTATGGGTAACAAGTTAAAATACTTGAGTACTTGTAATCTCTATTTCATAGGTAAAGTTTTATCCTTATATTTTTGCTCGTAGACGTAGGCAAAAAATCGAACCACTTAAATTTTGGTGTCTCCTGTATGATTCTTGTGTCTCAATTTTCTTAATTTTCTCAATTTTACTTTAGTTATATGTTTGCTTTAGCCATCAATTTCCCAACAAGAACTACACGACATTTATTGATTAGGATATAAGTAATGAAAAACCTGTAAGAGTTTAGTAATTTAGCTTATTTGGAGCTAGTGGGCCTAGACAAATAAGAACTTACTATTTGGCAGATTTAGAGGAATTGACTAATTTGTAATTTTTAAGCCAATGGATGTCGTATTATGAAAATTGTAACTAGATGTTTGGAAACCGAGAGAATTAGAGAGAAAAAGAAATAGAATGATCTAGATTTTACTTTGTGATTTTTCACACTAAGCATTATGAGCTCAATTTATATCAATTGAGCTTCATTAATAACTTCACTAACAATAATCACTTGAATCTAATAACATCCTATCATAAGTTCTATGTGGCAATGAGTTACAACTAATACACATGCATTAAATTCACTTGACTCATCAGTTAACAGCTTGCCAGCTTGCTTATCCTTAACATCCCCCTTCAAGTTCATCCTAATGAAGTAAGGTTAAGCTTATCACACGAGTAACGGAAATAACGATAGGCTAACACTTGATTAAAGTATCTGTAGTTTGATCAGAGCTGGAAACATAATGAACTTGAAAACTGTTGGTGGCAACTTTTTCCCTAATAAAATGAACATTTAATTCAATATGTTTTGTAATGTAATGAAACTTGAGATTACATGCCAATGTTGTGGCACTTTGGTTATCACACTAAATGACTAGAATGGAGGGAAGAGGAACAACAATCTCAGAGGAGTACCTCTAAGGTAGCTATTTCCAAGACTATGTACTCATACTCAGTACTTGATCAACATACAATAGCTTGCTTTTTAGAGTATTAGAATACTAGTCTGAGACTAATAACCCAACAACTGACCTTTTTTCATCCTTATCACCTGCCTAAACTGTATCGCTGAAGTAATTTGTCTGTAAGTTACCATGAATTATTGTAGTGGCTATTATACGAGGAAGTATCAAAAAAAGGATCACTTTGGTGAGAGGACTTCAGAGACCTTAAGACTTGAGGAGGGTGTGCTATCATGCATTCCTGCTTTGCCAAGTAAGTTAGATATACTTGGATTGAGAGAGATAGAGTCTTAATTAATTCTTGGTGACTTGAGTACTAAAGAAATAATTGAATTCTCTAAGATCTTTGAGTGTAAAAACATACTGCAAGTCACTAATGACCTATTGTATCAGCCAAGTGTTTGAACGTACGATGATGATATCATTTACACACATAAGAACAAGCAGCAAATGTCCTTAAACTTTCTTAAAGAATACAGAAGTATATGATCTAGAGTTAATAAAATCCCAATGAGCTATAAGTAACACTTTAAGTTAGTTAAACTATGCCTTAGGGCTTTGCTTGAGGCCATATAAGGCTTTGTGTAATTTGAAAACATGATTAAGTCTAGTGTTGCATATAAAGTCCTCTAGTTGCTTTATATAAACTTTTTCAATAAAGTAACCATTAAAAAATGCATTATTAATGTTAATTTGTCCCAGCACCTAATGATTTAGCATAAGCAAACTCAAAATGACTCTCATGGTAGAAGATTTAACAACTGGACTTAATGTTTCATTGTAGTCCAGCCTTTAAGTTTGATGAAATCCCGTGGCTATAAGCCTAACTTTGTAACTTAATACACTACCATGAAACACCCAGTTGTTGCCAAGTACTTGGTGTGTGATGTGTCAGTGTGTAACAACAAATAATATAATGATAAGTATCAAGATCAGCTCTAAAGGAATTGACATTATAAGACATGCTACAACAATCTTAACAGTGCAATTTTAGTAGACTAAATAAAACAAAATAAATGATTTGAGACTGATGATCTAATAAAATAAAAAATGTAATAAATAGAATGCAGTAAAGAAAAACTAAAGTCAAACATAAAGATATACTTCAATGACAAAAGGGTAGTTAGGTTCTAAACTCATTTATTAGTTATTGAATATCTTATACTTGAAACACAGTTGCTACAGCACTAGACAGAATCTCAAAAGCAGAATCTCTAGATCGCATGTTGGATACCTTATGTCTATATGCAATCTAATAATGACCAATTGTCAAACTAACATTAAACATAGCATTATACGACATAGACTCTATTTTCCGTACAAAATGAGTCTCTATGTCTAGTTCTTCACTAATCTTAGATTAAGCATGGCCCTATTCAAATCAAGATTAACACAATTTAAGAAACTCAATATAAAACCATGCATTATCTTAATTTGTTCCACTAAGTCAAACATTTTTTAGACTTTTTTTTAGCTAGTATCCATTAAATGGGTGTTCAACTAAAATAAAGATTTGCAATATGTAAAATCAAGACAAAATGCTATAGCAGATTTTAAGTAACATACATATATATGTCAAATAACCATTATGCTCATTTAAAACCCAACTAGATTCAAGTTTAGCTCATGATGAGCTTTAAAACAATAAAAATGTAAGTGTTTGCCATGAAATACATCATTAAAAAGCAAAATACAATAATAAAGTTGAGATACAAAAGGATCAAAGTGTCACGCTTTAGTCTTCAAGTTTTTCTCCTCTTTCTCCATGAGATACACTCTGTTGTAGCTCAGAAATTCACTCTTTCTTTTTTCTTTTCGTGTGCGTGACGACTATTTGATGTCTTTCTTAAAAAATGTGTCCTTTTATATCTTAGAATGAAGGCAACCAAAAGGCAAGAGGATACGTATTTTTTTCTTGGCATTCTAGGACCACTTTTCTTTTGTGTCGCTTGCCACTGTCTTGTTTGCACATAATAGTGGCAATGCAGTAACAGTTGCAGCAGAATCTATTAGATAACGCGTGAATAGCTTGGATAGTTTTGTCTGTACTTAGTCCTAGATTGTTACAATAAGTGCTACAATATTCTCTTTGGTTTAGACTTCTTTTGTTTATGTGCAGATAACTCTTTTGTCATTTTCTATAGGTCTGTTGTTGCAGCAATACAGTCATTTTGCTTTAGTATTCATCAATAAAGCAAGGGCTTTTGAGCATTTATAATAGTACACTTAATAAGAGCACAAAATGGTCTCAAACACATTAAATTGCTAAAAAAACTTAAATAGATACTTATGCAAAGAATAACTGAAAATGGGATAAAAATTATCATTTACTCTCTAAATGATACTAATTTAAGCCTAGAAATACAATGATATTTCTCATTTTATAAAGTTATCACTACTGTAACAGAATGAATAGGCTGAACAAGAACTAAGTTTAATTATTAATTAGGACTTGATATTCTTCTTTCATGACTTTACGTTGTTTAGAATCTATTATTGCAGCTGAAACATTAGAAGGCTCTATTGGTTTAACTAAACAAGCAGTTATATAGGTTTAAGCTTGAAAATCCCTACCTTAGATATGATAATGATTAAATGATAATAGATAGTGATTGTGGAAAAGTTAGTTGATGAACTGGTGAAGAAGTTTATTCTGTATGTGGAGAGACAACATGTAAAGGTGAATTTAAAAGTGAGTGGATGGACTATTATAGAGGTAAAGGAGAAGGTGGAGGACATTTGTTATTGAAGATTGAGATTTGTACATATCAAATTGAATTTTAGGAGAAGAAGAAGAGTTATATAGAAATAAAGAATGAGAGTGACATTTTGAACATGAAGAGAGACAAGAAGCATCAACTAAAGAAAAATCAACTCTGGATTAAAAAGGAAAGCAAGGCTCATCAAAGACAATATGGTTACAGATATAGATTATTCTTCAAGAATGAAGACACAAATAACCTTTAAGAAGTGAATTTTAACTAAGAAATATAATCTACTTATTTTGAACTCAAGTTTTGTTATGACTGTATGCTTTGAAATAAGGAAACAAGCACATCCAAACACTTTCATGACTGAATAATTAGGTTTCTTTCTACATAATAATTCAAACGATGATTTGTTATCTAATACAGGGGTAGGAAGTTTATTAATGAGATAACTGGTAGGAAGTATACCACCAAAATTTTAATGATAAGTGTAGTTATGCTAAAAGCATAAGTCTTGCCTCCACTATGTAAGTGTTTTCGCTCAATTATTTTTATTTTCATGGTGAATACAAAGATGCCTAAATTGTATTATCAAATGTAAATAATCTAAACTCTCCTCTCCAATATATTTGAAGACATTTGATCTTAGTATTAAGATTGTTCTCTATCATGTGTTGGAACTTAGTAAAAAATTATAAAACTTTGGATTTAATAGTAAGAAGACATATCCAAGTGAACCTAGTGAAGTTATCTACGATAAATAGGTAGTATTGATAGTCTAGAAAAGATAAGAGTGGAGCTTTTCCCCATAAATCAACATGTAAAAACTCTAAAGGTTTAATAGTGGTAGTTTTTGTAGAGGAAAAGTGATGCATATGATATTTACCAAATTGAGATGCATTACAGAAGTCTAGTTTGATATCATTATTCACATCAAAATCAGAATTGATTTGTTTAAGAGCATGAGCTATAGGATGACTCATTCTCTTGTGCAAAATATTATAGTTAACTAACTTAGAACAAAAAAACAAACAAGACTTTTAAGGCTTCATTATTGAATTAAATAATAGTTGTATTTGTCAACCTTTCATAGGAGTGTATAAAATATGAAACTCTTAATTGATTAAGCATTGACACTGGAAAGTGTTGGAACTAGAAGTAGATTTTGTGGTGTCAAACAAAACATTGGGCCTGGTATCATTAGAAGCTACAACATTAGAGACTGTAGTTAGACCTTCAACTTGATATAGTTCTCCTTTAGCGATCCCCTTGAGCAAAATGGTACTTTTTTTCTTAGTTTTAACAAAAAAAAATATTTTATGAAATTCAACAAGAACATTATTGTCAACAAAAATTTTAGGACACTTAAAAAGTTTTTGGAGATTGTAGGAACATGCAAGATGTTGTTAAGATAAATATTTGCTATAGAGAGTGTACTTAACATAGCATAACCAATATGTTAAATATCTAAGCCCATACCGCTTCTTATATGCAATTTATCTATCCCATGATAAACAAAATAAGATGTCAAAATACTTGCATCTTTGGTTACATGATTGGTTGCTCTTAATACAATACACCACAGTGGCTCAACAACAAGTCCATAGTTAGCTATAAGACCAAATAAAATAAAAAATCCAGTATAAAAATCAACTCTGCCTATAAGAGTATTAGGTAATAGAGTATTTGATTGCAAAGAATAATGTCAAACCAAGATTGATAGGGTAGATCCTCTTACTACAAGAGTTTGACTTAGAGATCAAGGATGGGAAAGAGACCGATAACCAAGTAGCAGATCATCTCTAAAGGCTAGAAGCAGATGCAAGCATCTTGACCAAATAGGACATCAAAGAAACATTCCCAGATGACCAACTACTAATACTACAGCATGCATAGATGCTGCAGCAATCTGGACTCCCATGGTATGCAAATTTTGTTAATTACTTGGTGAGTGGACTGTTACCACCTGATTTGAATTATCAACAGAAGAATATATTTTTCCAAGATGTCAAAAGCTATCAGTGGGATGAGCCATACTTGTACAA
Organism: Citrus medica; assembly: GCA_002013955.2. Lineage (NCBI taxonomy): Eukaryota > Viridiplantae > Streptophyta > Magnoliopsida > Sapindales > Rutaceae > Citrus > Citrus medica. Next base: position 249,536 of record MKYO02023232.1, on the reverse strand, counting down.
GATGTGCTCAGACCATATGATTAGAAGATGTGTATCTGATGAAGAAATTCCACACATACTATATTCATGCCATGCTGCAGTATATGGAGGACATTTTGGAGGTTACAGAATAGTCACCAAAGTCTTAAAATCAAGTTATTACCGACCCTCTATTTTTAAATATGTTTATGAGTTTGTTAAATGATAAGTGTCAAAGAACAGGGAACATATCTCAAAAGCATGAAATGTCATTAACAAATATTTTGGCGGTTGAGCTCTTTAATGTATGGGGGATAAACTTCATGGGACTCTTTCCACCATATTTTGGAAACTTGTATATTCTAGTTGTTATAGAATATGTGTCCAAATGGTTGGAAGCTATAACATTGCCAACAAATGATGTCAAAGCCGTGGTGAAATTCCTTCAAAAGAATATTTTCTCAAGGTTTGGAACTCTAAGAGCTATCATTAGTGATGAAGCCACATATTTTTGCAACAGGATATTTGCTGCAGCACTAGCTAAGTATGAAATTAAGCACAATATGGCTACAGTATATCACCCACAGTCTAATGGTCAAGCAGAAGTATCTAATGGAGAGATCAAATGGATTTTAGAGAAAGTAATGAACCCACTAGAAAAGATTGGTCACTTAGATTACATGACACATTATAGGCCTGTCATACAACATACAAGACACCACTTTGCATGTCTCCATATAGAATTGTCGATGGTAAAGCTTGCCATTTTCCATTAGAGTTAAAGCATAAAGCATATTGGACATTAAAACAACTAAACATGGACGTGCATGCTACAGCAGAGCATCGAAAATTCCAACTTTGTGAGCTTGACAAATTAAGATTGTTCCCTTATAAAAACGTAAGGATTTACAAAGAAAAAACAAAACAATGGCATGACAAGCATATTCAGCAAAGAAATTTAGTTTCGGGCCAACAAGTTTTACTTACAATTCAAGATTAAAGCTTTTTCCTGGAAAATTAAAATCTAGATGGTTCGGACCTTTTAGACTTATCAACATTTATCCTCATGGTGCTATGGAACTCAGGGATGAAAAAACTGGTCAGGAATTTATGGTAAATGGTCAACAAATCAAACATTACACTGATGATGTCTCGCTTAACTCAAGGGAGGATGTAAGCCTCACCAATCCAGTTTGAGTGTTCAGGGAAGGTCAGGCTGAAGGACTCAAAATCAAGCGCTAATTGAGAGGCAACCCAATAATTAAGGATTTGATTTTGTTTTCCTTAAATTTAAATTTTGTATCTTTTTCTTTATAGTTATCTCATTTTGATTAATTACTTTATTTTCATGTTTCATTGCACTTTACTTATTAAAAAAAATTACGGGCCAAAAAACTGACACAAGTTGTTGTAGCATTACACCTCACATAACAATGGACAATGCTTCGCATTAAATAGGAAACTTACTACAGACTGCTGCAGGACAAGATTATCTACTGCAACAACAATTCTTACCGTTGCAGTGTCACAACTATGGAAAATTTTCTTTTATCGAGTGAGAATAAATTTTTGCCAGTTGGCTTAGCAAATCAAGAAAAAGATACGAAGGGAATACATAATCCCTAGACTCCGAAACCAATATCCTTTTTTATTTAAATTTGATATGTTTTAAATTTAAAATCTTATTTTCAATTTAAATTGGATATGTTTTAAAATTCAAAATCTTATTTCCAATTTTATCTCCTTAACCTAATTTTTATTTTATTTCTATTTTTACCATTACTTATATATTAGGGTTTCATTGTACCAACTGTAATTTAACTCGAATTTTTTTCTCCTCTTTTAGCAACAATCCTCAGGATTCACAATTCCTTTTACAGCTTAAGCCTTCGTTATCCAACAAATTCGTTGCAACTGCTCTAGCAATGACAAGATACAAGAAGATGGCAAGCCGTCTAAAGAATCCATCACACTTCTAAGGCTACAAAGTTGAAGAAAAGTTCGAACAATTTATCGAACCACGAAAGATTTTAGAAGAAAAGGGTTTCTAATTCTCGCCACAACCTTCTGAAATAATCCACACTATCTACTTGTTGTAGCAAGAAGGGGCTGATTGGAATTTTGCAAACATCGAAGCGAATTTTTGCTACCGATTGTCAAGGAATGTTATGCCAATATGTTGGGGCAAGAGCAACGAACAGTGTGGGTAAGGAACACTCAAGTCCCCTTAGACCCGATGATGAAGAGTAAGAATCCATATTATACCAGGATTAGTTTCCTTATTAACTAAAGTTTAAGACTTTTAAATTCCTTTCTAATTTAGAATTTTGTTTCCCTTTCAATTTAGGATTTTGTTTTTACTTCATGAATTAGGATAATTACTACTACTATAAATAGCTCCCTCTTGTAGCCTTTAAAGAAGAGAATTTTGAGTTTAATAATATTTCAATTTTCAAATCTCTTTGTGAGTATTTGAACAGTTAACTCTCGGCATTCTATGGAATCAACGAGTCTTAACCCCTAAATTCGCGGTATTCTTTTGAATCAACGTGAATTTAGTTGTTCTTTTGTTCCGGTATTCTCTAGAATCAACGGAATATTTTGAACATTAAACTTCCGCTGCATCAGCTTGGTATCAGAGCTAAAACCTGGTATCACCAATCTAACTCCATCTACCACCAAATCTTTCCTTTTTTTTTGTGTTTTTGCCCTTTTGATTCTTCCGTTTAGCCCCACCACCTTTTTAAACCCGAATTTAATAAAATGCCTCCAAGAAAAGCTCGTGATGCTCATACTGCAACTTACAATCAAGAAGATGTTTCTAAAGATGAAGCCCTAGCTAGTATGACAGCCAGAATTGATATGCTAGCTGCACAAATGGCACGAATGGCAGAGTTACTTGACGAATGCCATCGTACTCCAGAACGTGAAGACAAATCAAGTGGAAGCTTTGCTAACCCGTTCTCTGGGCGTCGACCTAAAACTGAGTCTACTGATGACAGAAGATGGGAATCTGGGTTGAGAATTGACATTCCCGAATTTCAAGGAAGTGGTCAACCTGAAGAATTATTGGATTGGATTAATGCTATTGAGGAAGTTTTTGAATACAAAGAAGTTCCTGAAAATAAACTAGTTTCGCTTGCTACAACTCGATTTCGTGGAAGAGCAGCAGCTTGGTGGCAACAAACTAAGCTCACAAGGATTAGGCAAGGCAAAAAGAAGATTGATTCTTGGGAAAAGTTCAAGAAGCACTTGCGTGGAGCATTCTTGCCTCATAATTATGCCAAACTGTTATACCAACAGCTACAGAATTTAAGGCAAGGTAATCGATCAGTGGATGAATACACTACAGAATTTCATTGGTTGGTGGCACGCAATGACTTGACAGAGACAGAAGAACAACAGGTTTCCCGCTACATTGGAGGCCTACGATCTCAATTTCAAGACCAATTAAATTTACTTGACCCATACTCTGTTTCAGAGGCACACCAACAAGCCTTGCAGTTGGAGAAGCAATTTAGTCGACGTACTAATGACTCAAGCTTTCGGGGTGCTCGAAGTGTTGTTCGTGATAATTCAAACCCAGCTTCCCAATTTCGTAATTTCACTCCTCCAAATCCTTCAAATAAAACTAGTAAGCCTAGTGAAATCGGTCAAAGCAGCAAAACCCAATCCTCGGGTTCGGGATTACGCTGTTTTAATTGCGGAGAAAATGGACACCGAATGACAGAATGTAAGAAGGGAGGAAAATATGGTAAAGGCTTATTCGTAGGCACAGAGGAAAGCGAAGACTATCAGGAGGAAGAAACTGAGGAGTTTGCTGTAGAGCCAACTTTTGATAGTAGTGGTAGCACTCAATCTGTTGAAGAACATGGTGATAGCGGACCAATGTTGATCGTGAACCGTGCATTCTTCACTCCTAAAGGTCAAGACAAAGACAAGTGGCTACGACAAAATATCTTTCAGACTACTTGCACAATTGGGGGTAAAGTATGTCGTATGGTCATAGACTCCGGCAGTTGCGAGAATGTCATTTCGGAAGAAGCCATAACAAAGCTAAATTTAAAGACAGAACCTCATCAAACTCCATACAAGCTCACATGGCTGAAGAAGGGAAATCAAGTGACAGTATCAAAACGTTGCTTAGTTTCCTTATCCATTGGTTCAATTTATAAAGACAAAATTTGGTGTGATGTTGTGGCTATGGATGCTTGTCATCTATTACTGGGTAGACCTTGGCAATATGATCGAAACGTAGTGCATGATGGGAAGAGAAACACCTACAGCTTTATGTTTAACAACACCAAGATCGTTCTCCTACCTAACAAAGAGTTTACTCTCCAGCAAGACTTGGGTAATTATTTGTTAGGAAAGAAGCAATTTATAGATGTTGTAGCAGAGACAAAGAGAGTCTACATTTTATTGGGAAAAGAGAGTAACGGTGATTCGAAGATTCCTAAAGCTGTGACACCTATTCTGGCAGAATTTCAAGATTTGTTCCCTAATGAGCTACCACAGGGTTTACCACCTCTTCGAGATATACAACACCAAATTGATTTGGTACCAGGTTCTACATTACCAAATCGACCTCATTATCGTATGAGTCCTACAGAACATGAGGAATTAAGGCGCCAAGTGGAAGAGTTACTAGAAAAGGGATTTATCCGTGAAAGTCTTAGTCCCTGTGCAGTCCCTGCTTTATTGACTCCAAAGAAAGATGGTTCTTGGAGGATGTGCGTGGACAGTCGAGCTATCAATAAAATTACAGTTCGATATCGTTTTCCAATCCCTCGATTAGACGACTTGTTAGATCAACTCAGTGGAGCAACAATTTTTACCAAACTTGATTTGAAAAGCGGCTACCATCAAATTCGAATACGGCCTGGAGATGAATGGAAAACGGCTTTTAAAATTCGCGAAGGGTTATACGAGTGGTTGGTAATGCCATTTGGCTTATCCAATGCTCCGAGTACTTTTATGCGAGTCATGAATCAAGTTCTTCGCCCTTTCATTGGAAAGTTTGTGGTTGTTTACTTCGATGATATACTTATATATAGCACCGGTCACGCGTTACATCTACAACATTTGAGAGAAGTGCTTTTAGCCTTAAGAGCAACAAGTTTATACACAGCAGTAAACAAGTGTATTTTCTTGACCGAGAAAGTATTATTTTTGGGATATGTGGTGTCGAAGGATGGTATATCTGTTGACCAATCAAAAGTGGATGCTATTCGAGATTGGCCTCAGCCAACTACTTTATCCGCCACCAGAAGTTTCCATGGATTGGCCTCTTTTTACAGGCCATTCATTCCTCATTTCAGTACTATTATGGCACCAATCACAGATTGCATGAAAGGAGGACAATTCTCTTGGACAGAGGCAGCTACTAAGGCATTCAAGATTATCAAAGAAAAGTTGATTACTGCCCCAGTACTTGCCCTACCAGATTTTTCGCTCACTTTTGAGGTACATTGTGATGCTTCTAAGGTCGGTATTGGAGCTGTTCTTAGCCAACAGGGTAAGCCTATAGCTTATTTCAGTGAGAAGTTGAATGGAGCGAAGGCACACTACAGCACTTATGACGTGGAATTTTACGCAGTAGTCCAAGCGTTAAAACATTGGCGACATTATCTAATTCATAAAGACTTTATTTTATACACTGACCATGCCGCGTTAAAGTACCTCAATAGTCAAGACAAGCTCTCTCACAGACATGCCACGTGGACAGCATTCCTTCAACAATTTACCTTTGTGGTGAAGCATACCTCCGGTGAATCCAACCGGGCAGCAGATGCACTTAGTCGACGAACTTCGTTATTGACACAGATGCATAATCAAGTTCTTGGATTTGACACATTTCGAGAGTTATATGCTTCTGATCCTTACTTTGCTCCTATATTAGAAGACGTTGTTGCAGGATTTCGCTCAGATTATCATTTACATGACGAATTCCTTTTCAAGAGTAATCAGTTGTGTGTTCCTGACTCAAGTTTGAGATTGAAAATCATTTCAGAGTTACATAATGAAGGGCACATGGGTCGTGACAAAACTCTGGCTCTAATCGCCAACACTTATTTTTGGCCTACTATGAGGCGTGAAGTCTATCGCTATGTTGAGACTTGTCGCATTTGTCAAGTTTCCAAAGGTGCAGCAACTAATGCTGGGTTATATATGCCGCTGCCGATTCCAACACAACCTTGGGCTGACATTAGCATGGATTTTGTTTTGGGATTACCCCGCACTCAGAGGGGTATGGATTCAATATTTGTTGTTGTTGATCGATTCTCGAAAATGGCTCACTTCATTGCTTGCAAGAAGACTACAGACGCTTTGACTGTTGCTCGCCTATTCTTCAAGGAAGTCTATAGATTGCACGGTTTACCAAGTTCTATAGTATCTGACCGGGATACACGATTTCTTAGCCATTTTTGGAAGACATTATGGAAGTTGACTAACACTCGCCTGAATTTTAGTAGTGCTTACCACCCACAAACAGATGGTCAAACTGAAGTTGTCAACCGCTCTTTAGGAAACCATCTACGTAGTCTAGTTGGCGACAACTTGAAGATGTGGGATCAGAAGTTATATCAAGTCGAGTTTACTTATAACCGTGCCGTTAAGCGTAGTACTGGTTTAAGCCCTTTTCAGGTGAATTACGGATATAATCCACGAGCTCCCATCGACTTGGCTCCAGTTCCAGATTTAGTTCGCAAAAGCGGTAAAGCAGAAGACTTTATTGAGCAGCTTCAGCAGATTCATGAAACTACGCAAGAGTCTTTGAAGCAGACGACCGAAGGTTATAAAATTATGGCAGACAAAAAACGTCGAGCTTTGGAATTTCAAGTGAGAGATTTTGTTTGGGTTGTCTTAACTAAAGAAAGATTCTCAGTTGGTGAGTACAACAAGCTTTCTGCCAAGAAAATCGGCCCTTTGGAGATTATAGAGAAGATAAATCCTAATGCCTACAGATTAAAGCTTCCTAGTCATATCCGCACTGCAGATGTATTTAATGTTAAGCATCTTATTCCTTACAGAGGTGATCATGATGAAGATGTTGTTGCTGACAATCAGAATTCGAGGGCGAATTCTCTCCACCCTGGGGGGAATGATGAAGAGTAAGAATCCATATTATACTAGGATTAGTTTCCTTATTAACTAAAGTTTAAGACTTTTAAATTCCTTTCTAATTTAGAATTTTGTTTCCCTTTCAATTTAGGATTTTGTTTTAACTTCATGAATTAGGATAATTACTACTACTATAAATAGCTCCCTCTTGTAGCCTTTGAAAGAAGAGAATTTTGAGTTTAATAATATTTCAATTTTCAAATCTCTTTGTGAGTATTTGAACAGTTAACTCTCGGCATTCTATGGAATCAACGAGTCTTAACCCCTAAATTCGCGGTATTCTTTTGAATCAACGTGAATTTAGTTGTTCTTTTGTTCTGGTATTCTCTAGAATCAACGGAATATTTTGAATAGTAAACTTTCGCTGCATCACCCGAGAGTAATCAATGCTTTTTATAATTTACTTTCTGATGTTGACTGTGAATACTAAAATATGATTGGAAGCATGACCCCTAAGAAATGGAATAGTGTGCTAAAAATCCTTACTATTGATGGGGGTTCATGGGCAAATGAGGAAGGTAGAGTAATAAATAGGATCAATTTGAAACCAATTGCCAAAGTTTGGGTAAAGTTTTTAAAATCTAGATTGATGCCCACAACACACACCACCACCGTGTCTCAGGAAAGGTGAGTATAAATGTTGAAGATGAACACATTAAGAATGAAGGAGCCCTCACTACTCAAACCATAGAAAGAATTGTTGGAGAATTTATTGTAGCCACGCTAGAGCCTACTACTGTAGCAGGTGCAAGGAGGGTCATTGGGGTCGAAATGAGGTTACAAGAGCTGAGTGACAGTATCACTCAATGTGTAGAGGCATAGCAAAGAGAAAATAATAGATTTTGGAACTACTGAATGCATCCTGAAGACCACTTGTATCAATTTGTTGTCTACATAAAAAGCAAAAACATAGACTTTCCTAACACTTTACTACAACAATTTAACTTCCACCCAGCAGAAGAAGATACTCCAACCACTCAAGCAGCAACTAGTAAAAAGGAACAGAGTTAACAAATGATAACTAACCAGCTCCAAAAGAAGCAGAGGGTGCTAAATCAGAAACCGACAGCTCACTAGGAGAAGAAGAAGAAAAAGGCCTAGAAGAGGAGAAAGAGGAGGTACCTCAAATGGTGCCTTCTAAACGAATGCAAAATACATCATCAGAGATTATCAAGATGAGCCAGAGGAGGATTAAGATGTTGAGCCCAATCCCAGTCCTCTCCAGCAAGGGCAAAGAAAAAGTTTTGGATGAAGACGACTCAGAGGAAGATTTAGAGGACATTGATGCAGAACATGAAATAGCTAGGTTACCCAAACTGCTACGGAGAATAAGTGCCTCCTAGACATCATTGCTAAAATCAATGCCAAGGACTCTACTGCAACAAAACCTGCTCCAGCTGCTCCACACCAAAAGCCAACTAAATCTCCTTCCACAGCTCCCAAGGGATCCAACAAACATAAAGGGGCCACCTCTTGAGCTGCTACAACACCAGAAGAATCAGAGCACAAGCGGACAAGAACCATTCAGCCTAAAGCTTGTGTACCTATTGGAACACCACCAATTGTTCCACCACAAGGTTCACCCAAGGACTGCTTGGGGAGTTCCACTAAAAAACAGTGAACCTTTCAACTCATGTTGTAGCAAACCATCCTACAACAGGGGAGTACCCTTGTTAGCCCAATCTAATTTCTTTCAAGTTCTGAGACTTTTATTTTGTTTTTAATTGTTTTGCATTTCTTTCGTGCCAATAGATGTATGTGTGGTTTGTTTTGTTTTTGTGTGCTTGTAAGGACACAACACCTCTCAAGTTTAGGGGGGTTGTGTTAGTACATGTGTTTGTGTTGTGCATTGTGTGTTTCGTATTTGAAATATTATCTAAGCAACTCAAGAGGTGAGTGAATTGGGTTATTAAAAATTAAACTAAGCAAACCACACAACAATTTAATCTATTGCCTTAATGAAATAAAAATAATAGATTTAATAAAGCACAATAATAAAAGAGTAAGTAAAGAGAAAACAAACACAATGATTTTTACGTGGTTCGGCAATCACCGCCTATGTCCACGCCTACAAGCTCATTAGGCTTGAGGATTTCACTAAGCAAGCCTCTAAGGCTTCAAATGCTTACAATTGACTTCTAATGTGTCAATGAATCTTCACAATAAGATATTATTCTCAATCTCTTAACCCATGTGTATCTCAACACTTACAATCTCTTAACTTGATTTTACAAAAAGGATTACAAATGAATTTCTCTCACATAATGTGTTTGATCACAAATGAAGGCACAATGTGTGAATAAATGAGATGAATACAAGGATTTAAAACTCAATGAAAGTTGTATGCTCAATATTTTGCTCAATGATAGTCGTTGGAATTGTTGTTGTTTGAATTTGATTGAACTTATTTATAGTTAAACCTGAAAAATAGTTGTTATTGACTTTCTGTTCAAAGTCGAACAGCCGTTAACTCAAAGCTGGATCGCCGTTTTGACTGGTCCAAGTTACCGTTGGACAGAATTTTAAATTATCATATCGTCGTTTTCAAGATATCGAATCACCATTAGTTTCCAGACACTAAACTCCAATTATGTTCGATGTCGACTAGCTATTACCAAGATGTCGGTTAGTCGTTTGCTACCATGACTGCTACAATGAACTATTTTTTATAATTATAATTTAACCTCAAAACTTTATAAAATTATATTGTGGCCCTAAACTATATGAAACTTTTCACATAAGTCCTCCAGAATTCAAAGCAAAGATTGTTGATTTCAAAGTTCTCAAACTCTTTTAATTAACCATAAACTTGAAAAATAATTAATTTCATAAAATCATTTTTCCATTAAATATAAAACCTTTATAATGTAAAAATAATGATTTATTTAAAATGTATAAAAACTAATTTGAGTTTTTAAAATCTTAACCATTCTTAATTTTGTTTGTTATCATCAAAATTAACATTATGGATATATAAATGTTAAAAAGCTCCCCCTTTTTTATGATACCAAACTTTTCATGTATTTAAAGAATGCTTGCACAAATTGCTCCCCCTAAATGTAAGCTTCCCTTACAATTTGAGCTTAAAAGATCAATCATTCTTAATCTTATTTGTTATCATAAAAAATCAATATTATAAAAACATATATGTAAACAGTATTGTGTGTAGCTCGGCCATCTAGTATTTGTGTATGGAGTGAAAAACCTAATGAAGAAAAAGTAAGTTTTATACAATTTTTTAGATTGCCAAGTAGAGTTAATTCATGGATAAGGGCTGAAATTTTATCCCAACACTTAGGCTTTGACTGAGTTTTATGAGAATACTGTAATAGAAGCTAGAAAATTGAAAAGGATAGCAAAATTTCAAGTTCATGGGAACATTTTTGTTAACTCCAATAGCTTAAATTGCTGAGTAAATAGGGCTAAGCATGTACCCCATATGCAGACTTGAGTCCAAAGGCAACAAGAGCCATAAGCTTTCTTGTAGCATAACAAAACAAAAAATTTAGAGAGAGAAAGTCTTCTGTATAGGATATTGAGTAACTATGTCTGTTCATGATCCTCATGTTCAGCCTTGAGTTAAAGATGTCTATAGATAAGACTGTGTAGTGAGCATTACTGTCGCAACTCTGATTTTGTACATTGAGTGAGTAATTGGGTGTCATCACAATAAGTGATAGACGTTCACATGAAATATCAATGATACATTGAAGAGAAATCTTTAAAAAAAAAAGAATATTTTACTATAGCATAGTTTTGAACTTGTTTGTGATTTCTATTTCCCCCATGTATTAATGTACTTGTGTTCTACCTCTGAAGTGTATGTAACAACATGCAATGTTGTAGCATCTCTATAATTTGATCAAAGTGGCACACACACACCTTGGACAAAATGAGGCCTAAGTCTAGAACTAAATGGTATGGCAATTTTGCGTGAGTAAGAGTGTGATCTAATGGTTGATGAATCCTTGCAATCTTGATGGCAGAGCTATGTTATTAATGTGTGATTGAGTGTTAATGTTATTGTCATTACTTAAGGACAAGTAATTATTTAAATATGGAGGTGTGATAACTCTATGAAATGAGAGTTATCATGGCATTTTTAGACTAAAATCAAGATTATTTAGAAAGTAAATAATGTGTTTTTTATTGCATTTTAATAATAGTTTGCATTAACATCCATTTTAGTTTAATTTTAGTAAATTTTGTTTGATTTGAAATAATTGTGTGCTTAAATCATATACATAAGTGTAGGTAATTAGAAGCCCGAATCTCAAGAAAATGATGTTGTTGCAATAGGCTTACAAAAAGAATGAAAGAACATGGTTGCAGAAGAATTGAAATAAGTTTGGAACAGTGCAGATGCTGCAGTCATTGCTATAGCAACCATTGCTGTAACAATCTTAGAGCATTGACAGAGAAGATTTCGCGCGAGACACTTAACAAGTTGCGATATAGAGTTTCCAAATCTAGAAGATACGCGTCGTAGACTTCCAGTTAACATAATTTTCATCTATAAAAGGAGCACATATGCAAAAAAACAACTAGAGGCCATCAACTAAGAACAAAAACCAAAAAGAAACAAGAGAAAAGATAGAATCCAAGAGTAAAATCAAGGGCTGCGTCAGAGGAAAATTTATAGAAATCAATCGAGAATCTAGTCCTTCTTAGTTTTCTCTTGTTTTCTTATTGATTTTTTAATCATGAGGATGTATTTGATGACTAAAACTCTATTGTTCATGTTTCTTTTACAGATTATAAACTAAATTTATTTGTGGTTGAGTGATAAATAGTCTTGATGGTTTATTGACTAAATATATGTGTTGCTGCATGTTTGCTATAGCATTTTCTTATGATAATATTTATTTATATTTATTATTTCGGCTGACTAATCTTTTAATGATACAAGCCAAGAAAGAGCCACAAAATGGCCTATCTTAGTGGAACGTATTATAACAATACTTGGTTTTAGATTGGGTTTCCTGAGTTGAGTTTTACTTGATTCCAAAAAAGATGTGTATAAGAGACAGCAATACTTGGTTTTAGATTGGGTTTCCTGAGTTGAGTTTTACTTGATTCCAAAAAAGATGTGTATAAGAGACAGCAATACTTGGTTTTAGATTGGGTTTCCTGAGTTGAGTTTTACTTGATTCCAAAAAAGATGTGTATAAGAGACAGCAATACTTGGTTTTAGATTGGGTTTCCTGAGTTGAGTTTTACTTGATTCCAAAAAAGATGTGTATAAGAGACAGCAATACTTGGTTTTAGATTGGGTTTCCTGAGTTGAGTTTTACTTGATTCCAAAAAAGATGTGTATAAGAGACAGCAATACTTGGTTTTAGATTGGGTTTCCTGAGTTGAGTTTTACTTGATTCCAAAAAAGATGTGTATAAGAGACAGCAATACTTGGTTTTAGATTGGGTTTCCTGAGTTGAGTTTTACTTGATTCCAAAAAGGCCATGCTTAATCTAAAATTAGTGATAAACTACACATAGGGATTCACTTTATAGGGTAATTAGAACCTAAACATGTAATGTTATATCTTATGTTGGCATAATAATTGGTCACTATTAGGTTGCGTAAAGATATACGACATCCAACATGCGACAATTGAGGATACAATAGGATTCTGCCCAGTGCTGTAGCAGAAGCTGTAGCAACCAAACCTAAAATTAGAAGAAACAGTCAAAACCATTAAGAGAGATTAATCACTCTATTACTCAATGCTCATTGGTTTTATCTCAGTGCTGTAGCAGAAGCTGTAACGACTGAGCCTAAAATTAGAAGAAACGGTCTTTACCTAATTCACATGCTGCAAATTCACTTGACACGATAGCTAATAGCTTGGCAACTTGCTTATCCTTCACACATAGCATTAAAATAGATAGTTCCACCACAATACCATGTAAGCCAAGCAAAAGTAAGTTCTTATTCGTTTGGGTCACAACCTTAACATATTAAGATGTCATGCATAACCTACATAAGTTTTTATCATTTTAGGCTACATTTGTTGAGGAAGGACAATTATGAATAATATAAATTTTTAACATAATCACTAATTTTTAACCATTGCAGTATCAATAAAATGTGATAGAGACTACTTTTGAGGATTTTAGATCCAACACTAATCTTTAAATAGCATTTTATAGCACTATGGGGATGTTTGGCACCCCTCCTTACATGGGGTTGCATCACTTTCATATTTGGCTGTAGCAACTGGCTACATAAACTAAACTTGATTCCTAGTCAAGTTTAACTAATGAAATAGTTGTCATTTTTAACTTTATAATAATAATAAATCAATATAATTTTTAATAGGGAAAATATCCACCGTCCACCTATTTTTTCCAACTTTATCAAAAATACACAATTCTTTTTTTTTGGCTGAAATCCACCTAAACTTACGTTTTGTTTCACTTCTCCACTTCCGTTTGCAGCCCGTTACGAAAACTAACAGATTCTTAGTTAAATGACTATTTTGCCCCCAGAACAAAAATAACAATTTCACCCTCAAAAACAATAAAAAATGGCAGTTTGTTATTGTAGCCGTTAGGTGCCAACAGCTACAATTTGGGGCATATAAACACAAGAATCAGCATGCATGAAGAGGCCATTCAACCATGCAAGCTGCTCCCAACCAGGCATATAAACCTCCTCATACAACCATAATCCATAACACATCATAACTGTACCATTCATCATAACACATTGAAACATTACAACCACTCAACCATTCATTCATTCAAACTCAAGACCTGCTCAACCATCATCCACACATCACTTGATTAACCATTCATTGAAACACATCATCTACACATTTAAAATGGCATCAAGTTATAGTTCAAGTTCTGCAGCCAGTGGACAGCCACAGAGAAAAATTAAATGCATTCCCAAGTACTGCTGGTGTGGCATGCAGGCGTGTGCTATGGTTTCCACTACACCACAAAATCCTAATGCAATGTTTTGGTCATGCAGGTTGAACAAATGCAAGTTTTGGCAATGGTTTACTACTGAAGCTCTCATATACCCTAGTAGAAGTGATCAAATGGTAGATAATCAAAATTTGGAGCCAAATGCAGTAAACTTTGGAGCTGATGAGATGGTGAAGATAAAGAAAAGGCTTAGGCTGATTGAAGGAAAGCTTAAATATATAATAATACTGCTAGTGTGCCTCTGTGCAATTGTATTTATTAAAATGTAATGTATCCTATAAAACATGCATTACTGAAATAAAAGCTTATTGTTGACAGTCCTACTATGTATCTTTGCAATTGCATTTAAATACACCCTAAATAACATTTTGTTAACCACAATAATTGGAAAATATTATCATATCATAGTTATCCAAAAGTACAACCAAAATAACCATTAATCATATCATCAAAATACATTATAAATGACCTTTGACAGCCACATAATTATCCAAAATAACCAGTAATATGCCAAAATAACAACCAAAATGGCAAGTTAACAAGTTTAGTTTGTTTAAACAAGTTTAGTTTGTTCCCATTACAAAGAACCTGTGATAATTGAAGCTTGAGATGGATTTTGGGATTGGTTCAGTCCTGGACTTGATTGTCTTTCCCTTGTTCCAGCACCTCGAAGAGCCCTTTTTTTCTTTGTTCCAGCATTCGAACTTTGACCTGGGCCACTAGGTATCTAAATTATATATTATGTTAGTTTAAGAACTTGAACAAAAAATACAAAAAGATACAAATATTGAACCAAGATAACACCTTTCTTGCTGTTTTAGATGCAGTAGCTGCTGGCTGGCCTGAACCAATTGACTTTGCTGCTGCCGCCTATAAAATATGTTGATTTGTAAATGAATTTTATATTATACATAAAACAAACTATGAAGCCACAAACGAACTGCTAGCAGCACCTGTTTTCTTCTCAATCTTGCCTGCTGTGAAGCATTTAATGGCTGGCTTGATGTTGTTGATGCCTACAAACCATTATGATAGTAAACATAACGACAGTATAAATATATTAAACATAATAAATAATGATAAACATAATAAATAATAATAGTATATTAAATATACTATTATTATTTATTATGTTTATACTTGAAAATAGTATATTAAATATACTTGAAAATTATTGTTCATCGCTCTATTTGACCTTGCAACAGATGGCCTCAACGGACAGCTTCTCACGTTGTGATTAGAACCACCACAAAATGAGCAAATGACAAAGAATTTTCTTTTCTCTTTCTGAGGCTCATTTGCTGCTCTTTTTCTGGATTTTTTGGGCCTTCCAATCTTTCTTTCAACAATTGGTGGGTCAATCAATGGCCTTCCTGTAGGCTCCCATGTACACTGATCTGGAAGGGGGCTGAACATCACTGAATAAGTGCTAAGGTAAGCTTGTCTGCTAAAGCAAGTTGGAACATATTCCTGAACTTGATGTCTTGCATATCCCATGGCAGCCATAGTATGTTGACAATGGAGGCCAGCAATTTCCCAATAACCGCAATCACATGTTCTAGATTCTAGCTTCACAACAAACCTCCTAGGTGGATTATAGCCTCTATCCATGACTTGAAAATTAAGATCACCAGAAGCTTGTACAATCATCTTCTGTGCAATCTTATTTTTTTTTGTCCAAGCCTTTCAAAACCTTAGGGGTCAGTTGTTTTTTCCAAGTGGCTGCCTCATTTCTTCTTTTTGTAAACCGTTTCATAAGTCTACATCTTATTTCTTCAAGCATTGTCAAGCAAGGTCTGTCTCGGTAAGCTAATATCCAGCTGTTGAAGCACTCCGATGCATTGTTATCGGTACGATCTACCATGCAATTTCTGTCATATGTGTGCATCGACCAATTATAACTATGTAGTTCTCGTTCCAACCACTCAAATGCAGCTTCTTTTTCAGCCTTGATCTCTGCCATTGCCTCGTCAAAATCATGCTTGTTACTGCTCTTGGCAGCTTTCCAAAATAATTGTTTCAACTGTGCACCAGCAAACGACTTGGAAAAATTAGCATAAACATGCCTAGAACACGCCCTATGATAGGCAGTAGGCCAAGTGGTTGAAATTGCATTAATCAACCCCTTTTGTCTATCACTAATGAAAGTGACTTGCCTTCCATCATCCAAATAATTATTCAAGTTCTCCATAAACCATCCCCATGTCTCTGTATTCTCAATCTCACAAACACATAGCGCTAAAGGGACAATCCCATTATTACCATCTATGCCAACAGCAGCTAACAACACTCCACCGTACTTACCTTTCAAGTGACATCCATCTACCCCAATAAAAGGTCTACAGCCGTTAAGATATGCATTTTTTTGTGCTGGAAAGGCAACAAAAAACCTCTGGAATAATACCTTATTAGGAATAGAAATAGCATCACATAACACCTTGCATATTGCTCCTGGATCAGCCTTGTGAATGGCAGCAGCATAGTCAAATAATTTCTGATATCCCCTCGAATGATCCCCAAATACCTCAAGTCTTGCCTTTGCTCTAGCCCTATACAGTGTCAGCTTCCTAATCTTTAAACCATACGTCTCGTGCATCTGATTCTTCAGAATATCAATCTTGACATTAGGGTCAACAGCAACCTGACCCTTTATTTTAGAAGCAACCCAAGCAGATGTAACTTTCACTGTCTTGTTAGTAAGCCTACACTCCTGGTTTTTGTTATATTCTCGCAATATAAAACCAGTCCCATCATTCAGCTTTGCACTAGACACGTACCATGGACAGTTAGCTTCTTCGTCTTGGCTCAATATATACTGTTTTAATGGCAAACATTTTTCTAACCATTACCTCATCCAATATCTCCCTAAAATGACCAACATCTCTAAATACATGCCCTAATTTAAGCCTATGTTTCCCATCGGCACCTACTTTGTACTCATGTTGCTATAAATAATTAGTTAATTGGACAGTGCCTAGCTCAACTTCATCATCAGAAGAATCAGCCAGTCTTTTTACCTCTTTCTTAGCATCAGACAAATTGTCATCTGAATCGGATTCCAAGTCGCTGCTTTCACCCCCCTGATGATCCCCACTGTCCTCATTACCCTCGTCAATAATAGGTTTAGGTTCAACAACACCATCAAATTCAGTTTCCATGAATTCCATATTAACATCATCATCATCACTGTCAGCTCTTCTGTCTGAATAGTCAGATAGCCATGCATCCTCATCAAATTTATCAGCCCCAACAGCAACTTGTTCCCCAACAACAACTTGTTCCCCAACAGCAGCTTGTCCCCCAACAGCAGCTTGTTCCCCAACAGAAGCATTTCCATCAACAGATTCATTCAACTGAGTAATTAATTCATCAGGCAACACAACTCCCAGGTTCGTTAATAATGCTTGCAGTAAGGAGGAATCTTGAAACTGAGGGTGAAGAACTGGTACAACTTCAATAGTTAAAGTACTGACACCCACAATATGATGAATTTTACGCAAAAATTCGAGTGCAAATTCTGAATCCAGTGCAACTTTCATCTTATTCTCCGGGTTCGTGGCATTCAAAATAATTTTTGAAGTGGAGTCTAATCTATATGGACTCGTAATGTTTATAGCAGCCTCTTTTATCTTCGTAAGAGTACAGTCAGGTTCAAGCAACCCTAAATTCTTCCTCGTGCCTCGAAAGAACATCACTAACTCTAGAGGTGGCATCCTGAATGTCCAAAACAAACGATCAGATTCACCAAAGAAACAAACATCCTGGAGGACTTTGTCAGATTAAAAATTATAATCTTTGAGAGATTCAAATTTCACATGCATATGCCAAACCTTCACCAGGGGGGCTAGGGCATATAGATAAAAATTTTCTAAAAATCACGACCCATAGTGTAGCAACTACAAATTTTCAAAAACCCCAAATTTTGTAAACCATGTGCACAAGTACATGAGTATGCAGGGGATAAACATGCATTCAACCATGCTAGCAACAATCTTTCATGCATGTGCTTCTCACCAGCCTTAAAACAACATATTACTTCTCAATTTATTATTACCATAAAAAAACGGACGCAAATTACTATAAATCAATTTAATATGTATTCTAGGGTTTCAAGAAACAACGATTAACAATGTTCTCGATACAAATCTTAAATAACATTATTTCATACGAAAAATAAATGAAAATTAATAAATAAAACTAAACTTACTTGATACTAGCTTCAAACCCCAGAAAACCTAAGTGTCGAGATTTCTAAACCACTCACAACTTCCCTCAATACCTCTGAATCTTTGACTTAACAAAAGTTTTGATACTCAAGCGTTGTTTGTTGATGAAAATCGATGGAAATTGCAGAAAGAATGGCAGGAATTTGTTGGTTCTTCATGCAGGGTGGTGGTGGGTCACTCGTGAATAAACATGGTTGTTCTCGTTTGCTTCTCTGGACCACTTTGTCTTTTCTTTTTTTTGTCCAATTAAAGTTGTAAACGACGTCGTTTTTGGCTGTTATGCTGAAATGACCGATTTACCCCTACGACATCAATAATGTTATAACGGGCAGCAAACGGAAGTGGAGAAGTGAAACAAAACGTAAGTTTAGGTGGATTTCAGCCAAAAAAAAAAAAGAATTGTGTATTTTTGATAAAGTTGGAAAAAATAGGTGGACGGTGGATATTTTCCCTTTTTAATATAATATTATATTATTTGTTAATTTTTATTATATTAAAAATATAAGTAAATAATGTATGTTTATTCTATTATAATAATTCATATATAAAATTGACTAATAGTTAATAAGTTAATGTAACTAATAGTAAATACTTTAAAAATATATAAAATAAGAACATAACATAATATTAATTATAATTATATTATAGTAATAATTACTAGTTAAAAATTTATTATTATTTAACAATTCAATATAACTAATAACAAAATTTTAATTATATTTATTTATATAATGGAATACAAAAGACAATTAAAAAAAAATTCTATAAGCTCTACTTCCTATGAGCTATACTTAAAATTAATAATAACATAAAAAATGATATAATATATTATTACATATACTACAGAACTCTTACTTGGATTATTTAGCACAATTTATTTTGTTAGTAAATATGTTCCAACTATTATATCACTTTGTTATTATGTGATTATCTTGTGGTATGCACAAATTTTTATTTTATCATCCTAAGTTGACTTTTGAATTAATCTTATAGGCTTTAACTATTCATTTATATCGTTATATTATTTGGAGATTATTTGATTAAATTATTTACTTTGATTTTTATTTCACAGGTTGTATATTTCGAAAATACTTCAAAATAAATCATGTTGCATAAAATTTAAGATTATAAGCTTCAATCTTTATGAAGAATTATGATGTTTTTGAACATTTAAACCAAAAAAATGTTAAATTTCTAAAATGTAACACTTCTATATTTAGTATTTTTCTAAGTACTAATAAATATTATTTTTTAAATATATAATTTAAATTAATCACACAAAAATTAATACAGTATAATGCAATACCAAACATGGTATAATTAAAAATTAATACAATACAGTGTAGAATCAAAAGTTGTATAGTATTATTCTAATACAGTCAGTGGCGATGCTAGTAATTATTTTTAGGAGGGGCTAAGTTCAAATAGTAATTTAATTCAAGAAAGTAATTAACAAATAACATATATCAAAATAAAATATTATTAAAGTATTTAATTCAATATACTTATAATTGTCCTCGACGAGGTTTCATATGTTGAAAACATTGAAGAATAACCTCATTATCAAGACTACAAAATATATATTTTTCTATGTATACAACAAGACTATCATTTAACTATTAATCTCCCATTTAATTTCGCAGACGATTTTTCACAAAATTCATAGCTGAAAATGCCCTTTCTACTGTAGTTGTGGCAACTGGTAAAATAAGTGGTAATGTCACCAATAAATAAACTAATGAATATAATTGATCCTTCTTAGTCCCAACCAATTTTCTTGCTAGCTCACCAATCCCTTTTATTCCTGAAAAATTGTTGTCAAAACTCACATCCATAATATAAACATCAAGTTGAGTTTCAAGTGCCACAAGATCCACTGGAAAAAAATCATTTGGATAAAACTCAGCAAGGCGAAGTAGTTTCTGTTTATCAAAAGCTGCAAATGAGTCATTGGGGCATAAACATGCCACACAAAGAAGCAACTCAGTATTCGTCTCATTGAAACGATTGTTTAATTCTTGAAGTTGCATGTCTAAAATTGCATAAAATAATTCAACACGAAAATGATGCAAATTTGTGACCCTTTGAGCCTTGCGTTGTGATCTCCCTTAAGTTCGAAACAAATCATCTATATTAGGAACATCAATATCGTGCTTCACACAATAAGAAGATTCGTTATATTATTTGGAGATTATTTGATTAAATTATTTACTTTGATTTTTATTTCACAGGTTGTATATTTCGAAAATACTTCAAAATAAATCATGTTGCATAAAATTTAAGATTATAAGCTTCAATCTTTATGAAGAATTATGATGTTTTTGAACATTTAAACCAAAAAAATGTTAAATTTCTAAAATGTAACACTTCTATATTTAGTATTTTTCTAAGTACTAATAAATATTATTTTTTAAATATATAATTTAAATTAATCACACAAAAATTAATACAGTATAACGCAATACCAAACATGGTATAATTAAAAATTAATACAATACAGTGTAGAATCAAAAGTTGTATAGTATTATTCTAATACAGTCAGTGGCGATGCTAGTAATTATTTTTAGGAGGGGCTAAGTTCAAATAGTAATTTAATTCAAGAAAGTAATTAACAAATAACATATATCAAAATAAAATATTATTAAAGTATTTAATTCAATATACTTATAATTGTCCTCGACGAGGTTTCATATGTTGAAAACATTGAAGAATAACCTCATTATCAAGACTACAAAATATATATTTTTCTATGTATACAACAAGACTATCATTTAACTATTAATCTCCCATTTAAT
Organism: Citrus medica; assembly: GCA_002013955.2. Taxonomy (NCBI): domain Eukaryota; kingdom Viridiplantae; phylum Streptophyta; class Magnoliopsida; order Sapindales; family Rutaceae; genus Citrus; species Citrus medica. The sequence continues at coordinate 228,500 of MKYO02023232.1, read as the reverse complement.
TTCGCAGACGATTTTTCACAAAATTCATAGCTGAAAATGCCCTTTCTACTGTAGTTGTGGCAACTGGTAAAATAAGTGGTAATGTCACCAATAAATAAACTAATGAATATAATTGATCCTTCTTAGTCCCAACCAATTTTCTTGCTAGCTCACCAATCCCTTTTATTCCTGAAAAATTGTTGTCAAAACTCACATCCATAATATAAACATCAAGTTGAGTTTCAAGTGCCACAAGATCCACTGGAAAAAAATCATTTGGATAAAACTCAGCAAGGCGAAGTAGTTTCTGTTTATCAAAAGCTGCAAATGAGTCATTGGGGCATAAACATGCCACACAAAGAAGCAACTCAGTATTCGTCTCACTGAAACGATTACTTAATTCTTGAAGTTGCATGTCTAAAATTGCATAAAATAATTCAACATGAAAATTATGCAAATTTGTGACCTTTTGAGCCTTCCATTGTGATCTCCCTTGAGTTCGAAATAAATCATCCATATTATGAACATCAATATTGTGCTTCACACAATAACAAGAAGTTTCGCTAAGTAAAGAGTCTCATCCATTCTCTCTCATTTTTTGCAAGTTTCTCTTATACACTCCAATTAATTTCATAGCATTTGCAATGTCTTGATCTTTTTTTTGTAATGCTTGTGATAACTCATGTGCAAATCCAAGTATTTTTTCATTACCAACAAGCTAAACACAAAATCAAATGATTGTATGCACTTCAATAACATTACAACCTGAAATCTTTGTTCAGAATTCCCCTCATTTGAAATTATCTCAAGCACATCAACAATAAATAGAAACATGGTGATTATGCTCAACAACGTGTCATAATGTGAGCCCCAACATGTATCAGCAGATCTCTTTAAAGTAATCTATTGATTTAAACCTCTTCCACTTGAAAGTTCACCATCATCAAGTGCTTTAATAATGGCTTGAGTAAGTTTCTCTTAAAGGATAACACGATGTTTTGCTAAAGCACCAACAACATTAACTAACATTGTAACTAAATTGAAAAGAGAATTAACTTCTTAATGCTTCTTTGCCACAGAAATAAGAGCCAACTGAAGTTGATGTACAAAACAATGAATATAGTAAGGACATTTGTTGTCTTCTAAAATCAGTGCTTTAAGACCATTGAACTCACCTTGCATATTACTAGCTCCATCATATCCTTGTCCACGCAACCTAGACATACTCAATCCATGTTTGGAAAATAGCCTGTCAAGTGCCTCTTTAAGTGAAATAGATGTAGTACTAGTAATATGTTCAATTCCAATAAAACGTTCAACCACATAGCCATTTTTATCCACATAACGCAAAACAACAACCATTTGCTCCTTTACAGAAATATCATGAGATTCATTAATAAGGAGAGAAAACAAAACATCACCCATCTTATTAATAATAATATTAGTAGTTTCAATTGCAACACAACTTACAATCTCTTTTTTAATCTCATTTGATGTCATTTGAAGATTTCCAGGAGCATTGTCAAAAGTGACAACATTAATGTCTTCATTATGATCAGTAAGAAAGCGTAGAAGCTCAAGAAAATTCCCTCGGTTGCTTGAATCTTTAGACTCATCATGCCCATGAAATGCAAGCCCTTGTTTTAATAAAAATCGAATGCAATCAATAGTAGTTATCATGTAGGGATGGCAACCAAAGCCGGACCCGGATCCGGATCAGACTAGGACTGAACCCAGAAAATTCGGTCCTGGTTCAACCCGCACCGGAATGATTTTTATCCGGAATCTGGATCAATTTTTGAAAACCCGCATGTTTCTGGGTCCGGATCTGATTTCAGGTGAACCCGCAAATTCAGAACCCGGACCCGGATATTATTTATTTTAATATTAATTTTTATTCGAAAATCCATAAATATAAATAGAAAAATAAAAAGAAAACAAAAGTGAACCCTAGATCTCTCAATCTCTCTCGTTCCTCTATCGAAATCTTGAATTCTCGATCTCTCACTCTCTTCAACTGAACTCTACTATAATTTCTCCTCTCAATCTCTCAAGTCTCATCTGTTCCTCTCTCAATCTCTCTCACCCGTGACCTGTTCCTCAGTCCTCACTTAATCTCTCTCACTCTCTCTTCAAGTCTCCTGTAATCTCTTCTTCAAATCAAATTAGATCCTCCGCGGCATGGCCTGTCATCACCTTCACGGTGCGGCTGTGTTCGTTTCATCACTCATCAGCATCACTTGTCTCATCTCTCACTCTGTCGCAGCCAGCAAAAGGGGTTGAAATTCACAACTAGGATCATCATCTTCTTCTTCTTCATCATATCGCGGATGTGTTCCACAATCAGGTTTTGGCGTTGCGTGTTCTTTTATCTAAAGTTTCAGCATCATTTAGAACACGGTGTTAAGAGTTGTGTGCAGAGACTACAGACGAGAGCATTAAGCATGTGCAGAATAGAGACAGCTGGAATTGATTACTAGACATGATCGGCAATTTTGACTGCTGGTGGAAGTGGTCTAAATGGTCAATCATCATCTTGGCACTAACCATGTTCGTTGTTTTGAACACCTTGCATTGTTGGCCAGAGGAATAGAAGATAAAAATAAAGCAATTCGGGTTCAAAACCCGGAATTCAGAAACCTAGATTTTTTCAGGTTGAACCCGGACCGGACCCAGATTAAAAAAAAAGGGTTCAATACGGGTTCGGTTATGAGAATTTTGTGTCTGAGTCTGGATCCGGAACAGCCAAACCCGAACTCGGACCCAGAAATTGCCATCCCTACTATCATGTGAGCTCATTAATTGCTTTGATGCTTGTTAGAATGTCTTGCGTAGGCTGTTTGAATGTGTTGATTTTGATTCATCAACATTTCACATTTCTCCCTAGCTTTGTTATAGGCACTATCAACATCTCCCATCTGTTCAATAAATCTTTCAGGTTTCCTCCAATTTCTAAAACCTTTACCAACAAACGAATCACCACTCCCTTTATCACCACTCCCTTTATTACCAATCTATTCTTTAAAAAGATAACAAAAGAGACAAAATGTTGCATCGTTTTCTATACTATATTCAAACCAAAGGTCCAAATTTCCCAAACCAATTACTACCAAACCGCCTTTTTTGGTTTCCAAAATCTGAAAGTTTGAAGCTGTGATTTTTAGATTGAACAGGACCTCTTTGTAAGTATGCTCTTCAGACTTGATCTTGAATATTAGGAATATAACAAGAGATTAAAATTCGTAACTAGGATCTGTAGGAAAATCTTGTAAATTGAATTCTACATCTTGATTTCAGCTGTATTTTATTTTTTTCAGAGAAGGTTGTGATAATGACTTTCTTAAGTAATATTTTTCCATAACTGTAACAAATAAACATAATTAATTGTGATAATTTAAATAGAAACCCAATACAATTTCCATGTCAAAATATAAAAAAAAACGAAAAAATTATAAAATATTACTTTAAGAAACCAATTGCTCAACTAACTCCTCAACCACTAAGTTAATAACCCATCACTACATAACCCATGGCAGTGTTATTCTATTATTTATAATTAGTAAAGTTAAAAGCATTGCCACTTTATTACCCAAGTGACCCCACGAAGCATTGCCAGTTTTGCCACAAAAAGTTAAAGCTAATAATCTTATTCAATTCAAAAAGGTATAAACCAATTAAAAAATCAAAACATTAAATCATAAAGTGGCGAAGATACTGAATAATCAAAATAGTTTAATCAATTCTTAATAATTAATATAAAAGCTGCAAAGGGGCAATGGTAGTACCAGAAAAATTGTAAAGATGAGGTGATGCAAGGCTTCAAGTGCAAGCTGCAGGTTGTGGCGTTTATGGCACGGGAGTTGGATAGAGAGAGACGACAGGCTGACGGTAGAGGTTTTTCTGGGCAAAAGAATGACGGTGGTTATGGATTTAAATTTGAGGTTTTTTTTTAATTTTTAAACGCTGTATTAAAATATGGATCTTTTAGTCATTTTAAAAATTTATCAGGGGCTTTATTGTAAATCCACTTAAGCCCTTGTTAGCTCTCAAATGACGCCGCCACTGAATACAGTGTTAATGTAATATAAAATAATATAATATATATGCATTATCATAATGCAATACAACATAAAAAAAAATCATATAGTAATAATAGAATGTGTCAGAGACACTACTTTTCAGGCTTATCCTAAAAATATATATAAAATATTAGCCCAAAGTGATGCACCCATTCTATATGAAAATGCTTTATAGCTAAATTGATGTAACATAGGGATAAATTGAATGAAACACGAGGATCATATTTATCTTACTGAAAATTTGATTATATCAGATTATTAGTTCGAACTGTAAAATTTGATCCCCTCATTATACTTCATCAGCCCCCACTAATCACTTTTATGCTAATACCTATTTATCTTTACATAAAATGACTTAAAAGGGTAAATAGCCTTTAAGTGCACCCACATGATAATTTTTATTAATATGTAATCTAGCTAATCTAATTTCTTAAACCTTAATTTTTTAAATTATTATTTTTTCTCAAATATTATGTACTCTACTTTAATAATTATAGAAGAAATTAATTTATAATCCTCAATAAAGGACAATGAAGAAGTATCAAATTAATTTACAGTATTCAATAGAAGATGATGATGAGGTACCAAATGTTCTTCTATGGTTATGATAACAATGGACAAGACCTTTAAAAAGAAAGAGTGAGATTATAGCAACTATGAGAGTTTTTTTTCCTTTTTAAAATAGATTTTATAAGTTTTATATATGGGTGCTTGGAAAAAAATATAAAAAATTATAATTAGTGTAAAATCAAGATTTGGTGAGATATGTTAAGAGATAAAAGATTACATTAAATTTTTTAATGGAGTTAACCTATAAATGAGGACCGGTGAGATATAATAAAGAATCAAATTAATATATTGTCTTCTTTTGTATTCACTCCGCGGATGTTACTAATCATAATCTAGTATTGATCTTTTAATAATATTTTCTTACACGTATATTTATAAGTTAAGATTTAGTTATCATATATTTATATTCAAATAACCTCCAATCACAGCTTTGCTAAGAAGTTAGTACAAAAACAAAATCAGTACCGAATTTAAATCCTATTATGAGTGGCTACAACGTTTGAATCATTGCAAGGATAGCTACAGAACCAAGATGTAAGGGATGCGTTGATTAACTACATGAACGAAGAGGGCATTCTTGTAATACAATTAGTAGTACTCTGTTATTTTGTTTTGAAAGTTTCAATTCCGAGCACTAATAACAACACTGGATAACTCGCGTCTTGCATGGGTGCCAGCTGCCCCATCATGTCGGATGTGAAATACAAGACGTGCTTAAAGAGAGCCCCGTTGACACATTGTATTTATAGTGGATGTCTTTTCTTATTTTATCCTTCTTCTTCTTCTTTTTTATTTTTTGGGTTTGGCTACAATGCCGGGGGCATCGTACCCGGCACCATGCCGGGCTCTCAAAAAGAGAGCCCGGCATGGTGCAGCCGGTTAACAAACCGGTTGCACCATTTTTAAAAAAATATATATATTAAAAAAATTATAAAATTGAAAAAATTAAATAAAATGTCAAAAAATAATTTTTATAATATAATTAATAGAAAAAGATAAAGAAATTGAATAATACAGTACAATATAATATAATTAAATAAAATGACAAAAAATAAAGAAATTAAAAATGAAAAAATTAGTATTTCAAGTTTAACATTAGTTGTTGCATGTTTGACGTATTGATTTCAGGTTTGACGTTACATGTTGCATGTGTTGAATAAGTTGCATATTTTATGTGAAATGTTGTAAGTTTCATGTTTAACGTCTGATGTTGTATGTCGGACGTTGGGGTTCCATGTTTGACGTCGGATGTTGCATGCTTTGGATAAAGCCAAAATAAAGAATATTGTTGAATATTCTCGTCCGTTTCATGTTTGACGTCGAAGTTGCAAACTTTACGTGATAAGTTGTATATTTCACGTGCAGTGTTGCAGGTTGTATGTTTAACGTCCGTTGTTGCATGTCCGACATTCCACTTGCATGTTTAACGTTAGATGCTGCATGTTTTGGATAAATCCAAAATAAAGAATATTCTCGAATATTCTCGCATGTTTCATGTTTGACGTCCAAGTTGCGAACTGGACGTGATAAATTGTATATTTCACGTGAAGTGTTGCAAGTTTCATGTTTAACGTCAGATGTAGCATGTCGGATGTTGGGGTTCCATGTTTGACGTCGGATGTTGCATGTTTTGGATAAATCCAAAATAAAGAATATTCTCGAATATTCTCGCATGTTTCATGTTTGACGTCCAAGTTGCGAACTGGACGTGATAAATTGTATATTTCACGTGAAGTGTTGCAAGTTTCATGTTTAACGTCAGATGTAGCATGTCGGATGTTGGGGTTCCATGTTTGACGTCGGATGTTGCATGTTTTGGATAAAGCCAAAATAAAGAATATTCCCGAATATTCTTACCCGTTTCATGTTTGACATTAAAGTTGCATACTTGACGTGATAAATTGTATATTTCATGTGAAGTGTTGCAAGTTTCATGTTTAACGTTAGATGTTGCATGTCGGACGTTGGAGTTCCATGTTTGACATCGAATGTTGCATGTTTTGGATAAAGCCAAAATAAAGAATATTCTCGTCCGTTTCATGTTTGACGTCGAAGTTGCAAACTTTACGTGATAAGTTGTATATTTCACGTGCAGTGTTGTAGGTTGCATGTTTAACGCCCGTTGTTGCATACCCGACATTCCGCTTGCATGTTTGACGTTAGATGTTGCATGTTTTGGATAAATCCAAAATAAAAAATATTCTCGAATATTCTCGCCCGTTTCATGATTGACGTCTAAATTGCGAACTTGACGTGATAAATTGTATATTTGACGTGAAGTGTGTTAACATATATGTTTCCATAATATTGATTTTGATGATAACAAACAAGATTAAGAATGATTAATCTTTTAAGCCTAAATTATTTAATATTCTTTTTAAATAAAATCATTATTTTTACATTATAAAGGTTTTATATTTAATGGAAAAATGATTTCATGAAATTGATTGTTTTTATTCTTTTTAAATAAATCATTATTTTCACATTATAAATGTTTTATATTTAATGGAAAAATGATTTTATGAAATTGGTTGTTTTCAAAGTTTATGGTTTAATTGAAAGAATTTTGAAAACTTTGAAATAAACAAGTATTCCTTGAAATTTTGGTAAAGGACTTATTTTGAAAAGTGTCATAGCATCTTTGGCAATATCATAATTTCAGAAAGTTTTAGGATAAACAAAGCATTATTTAGAAATTCCGAAATTGGACCTATTTGTAAATTTTCATAACGTTTTGGGCCGACGTACAGTTTTATAAAGTTTTGGGATCAAACTGTAATTTCAGAAAATAACTTCACTGTAGCAATCACTGTAGCAAACGGTTAACCGTTTATTTAAAAACGGCTAACCGTTTATTTAAAACGGCTAACCGATAATTTCCAGAAAACATGTTCTGCAAGGTATTGTTAAAATGATGATTCTGGAAACTAACGGTGAACCGTTTACTGAAAACGGTTAACCGATTATTTCCATATTGCTAACCTTGAACCGTTTAGTAAGAACGGTTAAACCAAATTTGTTTTGCAGGTCTCTGGAAATTAACGGCGAAAGGGTAAGCCTAAACGGCTAACCGTTTATTTGAAAATTTGCCCAACGGTAACTTTGACCAGCCCAAACGGTTAACCGTTAATGGTTAACGGCGAACCGTTTTCGAGCAGACAGTCTATAACGGCTAGTTTTTCAGCTCCAACTATAAATAAGCTCAATCCAATTCAACCAAGATTAACAAAGCATTATTTAGAAATTCCGAAATTGGACCTATTTGTAAATTTTCATAACGTTTTGGGCCGACGTACAGTTTTATAAAGTTTTGGGGTCAAACTATAATTTTAGAAAATAACTTCACTGTAGCAATCACTGTAGCAAACGGTTAACCGTTTATTTAAAAACGGCTAACCGTTTATTTAAAACGGCTAACCGATAATTTCCAGAAAACATGTTCTGCAAGGTATTGTTAAAATGATGATTCTGGAAACTAACGGTGAACCGTTTACTGAAAACGGTTAACCGATTATTTCCATATTGCTAACCTTGAACCGTTTAGTAAGAACGGTTAAACCAAATTTGTTTTGCAGGTCTCTGGAAATTAACGGCGAAAGGGTAAGCCTAAACGGCTAACCGTTTATTTGAAAATTTGCCCAACGGTAACTTTGACCAGCCCAAACGGTTAACCGTTAATGGTTAACGGCGAACCGTTTTCGAGCAGACAGTCTATAACGGCTAGTTTTTCAGCTCCAACTATAAATAAGCTCAATCCAATTCAAACAAGAAGATTTCCAACGATCATCATTGAGCAAAATATTGAGAATACAACTTTCATTGAGCTTTAAATCTTTGTATTCATCTTATTCATTCACACATTGAGCTTTCACTTGTGATCAAACACATTGTGTGAGAGAGATTCATTTGTAATCTTTTTTGTAAAATCAAGTTAAGAGATTGTAAGTGTTGGGATACACTTGGGTTAAGAGATTGGGGATAATCTCTTGTTGTAAAGGTCCATTGACACCTTGAAAGTCAATTGTAAGCGTTTGAAGCCTTGGGAGGCTAGCTTAGTGAAATCCTCAAGCCCGGTGTGCTTGGAGGCGTGGACGTAGGCGGGGATTGCCGAACCACGTAAAAATCCTTGAGTGTGCTTTCTCTTTCCTTACTCATTTATTATTGTGCTTTTATTGAATTTATTGTTTTCGAATTTATTAAGGCATTAAATTAAATTGTTGTGTGGTTTGCCTAGGATAATTTTTAAAATCCCAATTCACCCCCCTCTTGGGTTGCCTAGTTAGTATTTCAAAGTGTTGCAAGTTTCATGTTTAACGTCGGATGTTGCATGTCAAATGTTGGGATTCCATATTTGACGTCGGATGTTGCATGTTTTGGATAAAGCCAAAATAAAGAATATTCTCGAATATTCTTGTCTGTTTCATGTTTGACGTTGAAGTTGCAAACTTTACGTGATAAGTTGTATATTTCACGTGCAGTGTTGTAGGTTGCATGTTTAACGCCCGTTGTTGCATGTTTGACGTTAGATGTTGCATGTTTTGGATAAAGTCAAAATAAAGAATATTCTCGAATATTCTCACCCGTTTCATGTTTAACATCAAAGTTGCGTACTTTACGTGATAAAGTGCATATTTAACGTGACTTGTTGCGGGTTTCATGTTTTATGTCTATTGTTGCATGTTGGTCATCACGGTTGCATGTTTGACGTTAGATGTTGCATGTCTTGAATAAAGCCAAAATAAAGAAAATTTTTGAATTTTCTCGCTTGTTTTATGTTTGACATCAAAGTTGCATACTTTACGTGATAGGTTGCATGTTTGACGTAAAATATTGTAGGTATGTATAAAAATCGGTTTTAGAGAGAGAAAGCTAACCAGTTATTCGAAAGATAAAGAAGGAGATGAACAGATTATATACTCGAGAATCCGGCTATCCAGAAATTTTTAACCGGCTATCCGGTTGTGGGCAGTGAGTAGCCCACGCGAAACCGAAAATCCGGTTTAAATAATCGGCTATCCGGTTGTGGGCAGTGAGTAGCCCACGCGAATCCGGATTTCCAGTTTAAATAACCGACTATCCGGTTTCGTCTCCAACAAAAAACGACAAATGCCTCATTCATTCGTGACCATGTCCATGTTGCCGGGTTCCAATTGAACAAAGGATTCGTGTGAATTTGCAACTGATAAAAAAAATGTAGAATTTGCAACTGATCGAAAATTTTCTTCTTGCATACAAAAAAGAAAAAAAAAGTATCACATAATTCTAGGCCGTGGACTATAAGTTGCTTGCTGACTTGTATATCAAGTTAAAGCAATTGTTAACAATATGGCATGAAAGGAAATTTTCAAATTAAAAGGAGGAAACAGCTATCACTGCACAGCACGCTAGCTTTAGAGCTTTAACTACTCTTCCCTTTGCCTCATTCATTCGTGAGTAGAGTCTACAGCTGTGCATATCAGAATTAGCAACTATGATGATAAACATACGGAATACGAATTCTCAGTCTGCTCTTTTCCAGTTTCTTTAAATATCAACCTCTATTATTTCAAAACTCACTTCAAGTGGGTGTGCTTCACGTGCACGACTATGGCTGGGTAAAATTGTCATGTAATTTTAAGGTCACATGGATCCTAAGAGTAATACACACACACACACACACAAGTAAAAAATTAAATATTATATGACACACAAAAAGTGTGTAAATGAGGGTTTGAACTTTGAACGTGAAATCTTCTTGGTTTTGATTCAAATGTTCGTACCAAGGCAAGTTTTAACATATACTTTTTTCCGTAATTTTCGTATTACAAAAAATAATGCATCAAAATTGATAGTCCAAAAGTCTTTTTTTTTTCAGCTTCTGCAGGTTAATATCGTTAATGGGATTAGAGAGTGAGAAGTAACATCATAATGTCATCAACTGAACAACTTAGCATAAGAAGAAAACTTGTTTCTAGCATACCAGATGATCCATAACAGGACCAAGAGCAATTCAAAATCGTCATTACTTAAGCTCCTCTGAAGTTTTGTAAGCTCTCCAAAGAGGTCTGAGCTATCTATTTCATGGACTGCATCTGCCACAGCGGAACATTGCCAGACCTTTTTTGCTGCTTTCCATGTCACCAGCACGTGCAGAATATTTTCCACTCTATTTCCACATCTCTTGCAGTGAGCCTCCTGGATAATTCCACATTTGCATAGGTTCTCAGCTGTCGGCAATAAGTTTTTCATTGCCTTCCAAACAAAAATCTTTATCTTCTCAGGGAGAGAAAGCTTCCAAATAATGCTCCATTTACTGCTGTTACTCTTTGAGCATCCTGCTGTTAGTCATAGTTTGTCTTATGAAAATGCTGTCAAAGACGTCTTTTATCAGAATATAAAGAAAAAATGGTCATTCATCTGCATGCTCAACACGGCAACAGGTTCAATAATTTTTTCCAATAATCTCAATTTTTTTGTATTTTCCATTTTCGGTTTATAGATTTATCATTTCTTTGTTAAGTTTTTCTTCTACCGACTCTTGTGTCAAAAGATGACGGCAAAAATTAAAGAAGAGTATATGCTGATGAAAACTGTACACACTGTCAGGTTATCCGGTTGTTAGTTTGAAATAGAAACAGATTTCATGTTAGTTTGCAAGCATGTCTCTTGTTGTCCCTCGAATCCGGATAACCGGATTTCATAACCGGTTTTCTGGTTGTTCACAGCAAGCATGTCCCTCGAATCCGGATAACCGGATTTCATAACCGGTTTTCCGGTTGTTCACAGCAAGCATGTCCCTCGAATCCGGATAACCGGATTCCATAACCGGTTTTCCGGTTGTTCACAGCAAGCATGTCCCTCGAATTCGGATAACCGGATTTTATAACCGATTTTCCGGTTGTTCACTGCAAGCATGTCCCTCGAATCCGGATAACCGGATTTCATAACCGGTTTTCCGGTTATTCACAGCAAGCATGTCCCTCGAATCCGGATGAGATGTTTAATATCATGTACCATCATGACGACTAGTTTCAAATGATGAGATGTGAACACTGTTAACATGCATATGTTCAGTATAGTTAAATAATGTCTCAGCCGAGAATACATAACCATGTCATAAATTTAAAGATAATTCTCTAGTACAATTGGTTTTACATCCATCGTAAGCAAGAAGACAAAAAAAATCACGATATTACCTCCTAACACGTTTCAAACAACTTACAATAACAAATAGTCTGCAATTACTTGCATAATCATTCCCTAGTATGGTTCGATATCTAAGTGCGCGTTCTCGTGTTAACTTTCTTCTTCTTACGAATGTTGTCGTTTTGTTGGTGAAAAGGCTTTTGCACTTGAGAGGATACAGGGTTCACCATTACAGCATGAATTGCAAACTGTGCATTGCTTAGTTCCAGCAATTTATCTCGATTTTGATTCAATGCAGAATTAATTAGTTGAATGGCTAGCCTACCCGTGTATCCTCAGATGTGTACTGGACAATTTGAAAGGAAACTAATATTACTTTGATATAATTAGTAGCTTTTATATAATTATAAAGTTAACAAAATTTTTAGTTAAACAATAAAACAAGTTTTGCATAGTCGTACCAAAGTTGACGATTTCATAATCACTACTCTCACTAGCTATCAATCTTTCACTAACTGCGGCTATTTCAATTCCTCTTCCACCTGTTCTATACTTGGCACGCAGTTCAATTATATCACCCGCTTCTTCTCGGATGTGTACTGGTTCCCCTCCATCTTTGATCCCCATTACGATGTTGAAGGTTGTAGGGTTTAAACAAAACTCTCTCCCGTGCAAAACTATACAATGCCTCTTTGTATCACATTGTTGGACAAGTGTTTCACAGAAATCTTGTCTCAGGCGACCACATCGTAATTCTAGCATGCTTCCGAAGCCAATTTCTCTAATTGCAGCTTGTTGGTCGGGCGACAGTGTGGAAATGACCTTACTAAATGCACTGACACGACAACGAGATAAATTACATTGGCTATGCTTATCCTCAATTTTTTATTCTTCATATCTTTTTTCAATGCTCATTTCACCAACATTTGAACTTGGGTCCTCATGCATCGTACCAAATCGGCACTTCTCCTCATTCGTTAATTTCTTCCATTTTTCAACAATTGTCGCCCTACAAACTTTTTTTATCCCTTCTTGCCTGACCTTTTCTGCTTCATGCTTACTGCACACAACATTTTAGTTCAGCTAATTACGTCAACATAATTGATAGTTATAATAAGAACTTTATTCAAAGCAATAATTTTATACTTACAAAAAGTGTATCCATACTCTCTGACCAGGTCCTCCCCTTTTAGCTTCTATTGACTCCATTTTATTACTGTATGTTATGGTTCAAATCCTGAAATAGACCATACATAAATGTAGTATCAATTAAATTTATAACGAGAGCTAAAGGAAAAACAATAACGGTGTTTACAATTCTAGACAATAATAAGAGCTAATGGTGAACCGACAATTTCCATAAACATATTATTCTAACTCTGGAAGATAACGGTTCACCGTTTATTTCATAACGGTTAGTTGATATATTCCAGTAGGAAGTGTATTCCTAGACAGAAGTGTGTTTGATAACTTTTATTAGTTTCTTCTCTCTCTAAAACTCATAACCTACGCTCTCTCTCCCTACAACCCACCATTTTCTCATGTTTTTCTTGCCAATTTCATGCTTCCAAACCATTAATCATCTCAGGAAAATTTGTAGAGCAAAAAAATCAAAATAAAACCTTTCCGCTGTTTTGAGGAGCTTCGTCACAACTTCAGCTTTCACAGTAATGATTTCGGTAATGATTATCGAGATTGAACGGCTGGAAAAGAAAAAGAAACAAATAAAAATATTTGTTAGCTCTCTTTCTGTTTATAAGCTCTCATTGTGTTTTTCCACACCAAGCTGCATTGCATAAAAGAAAAAGAAAAAGGAGATTACACAATCAGGAAATCTAATATTTTGAAGAGAACTTAGAGATTTTCTCTTTATATACTCTTGAATAGCCTTGCAAGATGCATAAGATTAGTTCACATCAACTACCAATTCAGGCACAATATAATGGCTACACCCAATTAAACAAATTAAAAAGCAAAATCACAAAAAATAAAGAATAATGCTAGTGATATACAAAATACTAGTCATTAAATAATAATTTCACCTCTCCTTGATGATAAATATAAAAATCTTGAGAATGCAAGTGAGGAAATGCAAAATGATCAAAGATAATAAAAAAACTAGGACTTACTAGTTAGCATCACAACACTAGGTTCTTTACATGACGAGAACAGAAGAGTTACCTCGAGCCGCGATGCTCTTCCTGCAACTCATCCGCGCTGCTCTTCATGTCCAAGAATGACTCCAAACATAAACCTCAACTCTTTTTTTGGTTCCATTCCAGGATACGCCACCCTAAAAGCTTCCTCCAGCTCATTTGATGGTAGCTCATGCTGTAGACAACATTGCAACGAAGGTGACGGTGGACGGTTGGAAAAGAAGCAGCGCGCGATACTGGCTCTGCCTCTACCTCTCTCTACCTCTCATGTACAAACAAAATACCTCAGTAGATGGATCCGATTGGTTGATTACTACAAGAGAGACCGTTGATTTGATCTTATTGAGTGAACAAATTGGGATGAGAGAAGCTATAAACTTGAAAAAGAGATGAAATTTTAGGGTTTTTTCTTTTGAGAAAGCAAAGAAATTGGATTGAGGAGAGAGGAATTTCTGGGCTTTTCTTTTCAGGGAACTGATTTACCAGGTCACCCATTTTTTCTATTTTTAAAATAAATTTAATCTCAACCGTTGGATTCAATCTAATTGAATCCAACGATTTTTTTTCGTTTCCGGCATGGTGTCGGGCCTTCAGTGCCCGGCATTGTAGCATCAGCCCTTTTTTATTCTATCCTTTTAATTTTGAAACGAGTATGTGTGATGTTGAAGGAACAAAACTCAGACAATATGTCGAGTGATATAGCTCGGGATTGCCTAATTCAACGAAAAGGAAAGGAATAAAACTTGTCATCTACGTTGGTAACGTGGCAAGTTTAGATTCGTGAGAATTTTGTTACATCAGGCTGCTCCCAATAAATCCGACATGTGGATCCCTTCACATTGATTGTCTTTGACTTAAGCATTCATTTTTGTAATTTTGCAGGTGGGTCATACTCATCAGTGCTGAGTTGGCATCACGGCCCATTCATCAAAAGCTCCATACATAGCTGATTTTGGTATCATCTATTAATTTACGACAAATTAACTATGGCTATAAAATGGGAAATTTACGAAAATAGCCATAAAATTTTTGCTATTTTCATAATTAACCTTCTCAATTTTTTTCTATCAACATTAGCCAAACACACGCTTTTCTCCCTAAATTACCCTTCTTTACAAACGAAAAGAAGCTTGGTGTGACAGGCCCAAGTCTTGGTGCGACAGGCACCTGTCGTGCCTATCGCACCAACCTTCGTGCGACAGGTTGCCTTCTTCTACCTCAATATTTGTTTGTTTTCACCAGTCCTTTCGTCTTTGTTCGTCTCTTCTTATTCGTATGTAATATCTTCTTCTACCTCAGATCAAATCTCATCCGACAATCCAAACAACAAAACAAAATCAGCTTTTTAATTCTCCAAAATCCAATTTCGGAATTCAAATTCCCCGGGATTTTCCATCAAAAGCCACGTTGCGAAATGCTAGGCGGGTTGTACAGAGACCTACCTCCACCCTCCGATGAGGACAAACCCACCAACACGACCACCACTGTCTGGTCAATTTTCGCGCCACCACAAACCATCCTCAAGCCCCAATCCAAACCCAAAACCACCCAAAATTCTCTCCCGACTAGACCCCATTCCTCACCTGCAATCGCACCTTCCCCCGACGACGTGGTAGCGTTGCCGCAACCGGCATTGGTCGACGTCACTTCGACCGTAATCGAGGAGCACGACCCCGCTAGACCGAACGATTACGAGGATTATAGGAGAGAGAAGAAGAAGAAAGAGGTGGATGCTGAAATTAGTAGAGAACTGGAGAGAAGAAGGAAAGAGAAAGAGGAAAGGGAGATGAGAGAGAGGGGTAATTTGGTCTCAACGGTTCTTTTATGGCTAATGTTGATAGAAATTTATTTGAGGGGTTAAGATGAAAAAAATTAAAATTTTTATGGTTACTAGTGTAAATTTCCCCTATAAAATTCTTTGATGTTCAAGTAATGCATATCGAAATAAAATTAATAGATAATATATCCCACTTGTAAACATCACACAGCGAATGTTTCCATATTTTAATAAATTGACTGATTCATCATATACTATGCCTGTATTCTCAAAACAATACAACTTTTAACGTTTGAAAAAAAAAATCCGCTCTTTGAATACGTTGCTCAATCTATCTAACACAATTGGTGGCTTGGTGCATGCCACATTATAAGCAATCGCAATAATTTTTTGGTCAATCTATGAAATAGTAGGGTCAAAATAGGCAACTGGGTTATTGGGCTTCTAAACATTTTGTCCAAATCCAACCTCTTGGGCTATGAACCAATATTTCTTACTGATATGGGAGTTGATTCCTTCAATTTCCATTGACTGTACATTTTACCAAATAGCAGCCGTAGGATCTGCTGACTTTTCTTAATTAGTGATTTTTTCCCATCAACTTGAGATGACATGCATTTCATTTTTCTTCTAAGCAAAGATTAAATTCTGTAATTGGAGATTTTCAATAACTAATCCCTTTATTGCTGAAGCAATGAATTAAGTTTGAAAAGAAAAGCAAATTAAGATTAATTCCTATGATCAGATGAGTTACGGATGTTTGTGAGAATTAAATAAATATCATTACCACAACGCCAAGAAATATTTACCGGTTTTTTGTTTCCTAAGACCGGACTTTTTTTTTTATTAATAAATTCTCATGCATTATCACAAAAAGGAATAAAAACAAAGGGTGTTCAAATATATTATTATTACAGGCGACTATTAATATTATATGGTTGTCTAAAGATAAGGAGCTAGCAAATGGAGAGACAGTGTGCAGAAGAAGGACTACTATCACAGCCTGATATCAATGGTACCACCAGTGACTACAGCGACACAGCATCACCACCGTCGATGAGCAATTCCTGCCCCAGTATTTGCAGTTGTTTTCAGCACCTTAGTGGCTGTCTCCGGCTCTTTTGGCTATGGAATTGCTGTGAATTCAAAATTGTTTATGCTTAACATCAATGGGTTCGTCTTAGTTCTTGCACATACATACGTATGTATATATATAGACGTACACACGCACACATACATACAGGCTTACTTATACATGCATATACATACACATACATACATACATCAGCTAGTCAGCTAGAGGGTACCGGAAAACTAGAATGCATATATGGGTGTTGTAAGAACCTTATTTAAGACTTTAATTTCTTGATAGAGGACTAAATGTACTCCAAAGAAAATGTATGAACTCATTATCAAATTATGCTCTATTTTGATGGCTATTTCATTTTGACAAAAAAAGCAATAGATATTTAAGAGTGGGTTGTTTTTGTTTTTGTTTTTTTTTTCATTAATTTGGACAAGATGAGATGCATATACTATATAAAATAAGGGATTATTGATGTTAATTACAAAAGAAAAGTGATCAATTCTGCCCCATTAGAATATTTTCATTTCCAAAAGTGGAAAGAGGCTAGCCGTAGCTGGCCGGAAAAAAAGACAAGAGCTGTCATATAATGAAGTTGCTTTCCTCCTCTGATTCATCGTGCAATACACATTTTATTCATAATACCCATACTCTTTTGACATTTAAAATAATATTTGTTCTTGAGTTAGTGAATCTACCTCACAATGTCATAACAGGAAACCGTAACAAGTTTTTGTTATTAATCAAAATGACTTCCTCATTATATTTTGCAAATTGTTTAGCACATATCAAATATAAGGCAGGCATTTATAAATTAATAAAACAATCAAATTTTTCAAGAAATATAACGAAAAATTTAAAATATGGAATAAAGTGTAATAGATTTTAAGAAGTGATTTTTCATATGATCTTTTTTTTTATTACATGAGACTATTGCTCAAATTACACCGCATATTACATGAGAATATAACTGATATGTACAAATCAGACTATAACTGGGACCAACATACATCAAATCTAATGGAGCGCTGCCCAGATTTTAACCCTCTCAAATATTCGAGAGATGTCTACTTCTCGCACTGGGGTAAGGAAGCAGACTGCCTTCACTCAATTTTATTTGAGGAAGGAAGCACCCCTACATGAATTGTGGGGGTGCGAACTGTTGCTCTCCAACTTAGAGAGCAGCATCTCTCACCACTCGGCCAAAGGCCGAGTGGCGATTTTTCATATGATCTATACAAAGAATTGATCAAGTGCGCATCATCACTCTCCATACCATAAACACTTAGCAAATTATCGAATAAGGAGTTTTGGATCCCACAAAATAGCTTTCTAATAGAGCGTTTGTGACATGCGCCTTAGAGAGCTACTCGGCGCACCTGATCAAATCTCAATCTATGTAAAACAATGAAATATAAGTTGGGCCAAAATGAGCAATTGGGTCACTGGGCTTCTAAAAAATAAGGGGGGAAAATAAATAAATGAATTAAATCGTAAATGAATTGGGTCAAAAATATATTGATTTGAATTTGATTTGTTTATTAAATGAATTGAAATTTTAAGATTTGGATTTGGTTCGTTTATTAAACAAATGTTCAGTTTAATTTGTTTAATTTGTTTAGTAGAATTGAATCGAATCAAATCTGGATTTGTTTACTATGCATTTATCCTATAACAAATCCATAAAGAATCGGATTGAATATGAAATCGTTTACAAAAATATAATTAATAAACAAAAATTAAGGAAAATAAAATATTAAAGACCATAAATTTAACATCTTATAAAATACAAACTTATTATCATTTATAATTACTATATTAGCCCTCAAACTTCAAATTTTTTTCACACATATTTAAGGATAAATAAGTAATTTAATTAAACTATTAATAAATGAATTTGAAACGAATGGACCGTATTCGATTCATTTATTACATATTTATTAGACGAATCATAAACGAATAAATGAATCAATATCCTCAAATACAAAGTCGATTCATTTAATTAGCAAATCAATTCGAATTCACTCATTTATTAAACGAATCAATTTTTTCAAATCCAAACCCATTTAGTTCGCATTGAATCGAATCGAATAAACAAATCCTAACTGAGATTGCCACCCTTACTAAAAACCAAATGTAGGATAAGTTGACGTTTACCTAATTAGTGACTCTTTGTAATTGTGCAGGTGGAAGACTCATCACCTGTAAAATTTGGCATCATGGAAGAGCCGGGTCTCTCTATGGTAGCTGTTAGTATCGACTATTACTCTACAACAAATTAATCCTACTTATAAAATTATATGATGATCATCAAGGAATGCATATCAAATTGACATTAATGGATAATCTTAGTCGCAAACTCACATGTCTTTATGTATTATCTCATGCGTGAACGTTTATACTTTTTGAAATATAAATTTGAGAGCAGCTCAAATTATTATACTGCTCTAATTATTATTATTATTATATTGTGGCTAGATCAAAATCCATATTTACTCATTTATATATAAGAAAATTTAACACTTGCCGCCTCTAATTTAATATTCTGCATGTAGTACTCAATTTTTGGTTCAATAATGACAATTGAAGAATGCTAGGTGCAATGGTAAGTTGAGTAGTAGACATCCTTTGTAGGAGAAAGGTGATTTGCTCGTAACCCTAGTCCAAAATTTCAAGTCATTTTACCCAATTAACTTGTAAAATCCTAGAGCAGGCAATGTGGCTTTCTGAAATATTTTGCACCCTAGTGTCACGGGATGAGTATAATGCGCAGCAACCCATGCAGTACTTAGACAACTTCTACCATAAAAGTTACTAAATAAGCCTATTGAACTTTTCAAGTTAGCCAAGCAAGGATGCTTGCATGAAAGGTTGAGAGAAGAGAGCAATATGATCAAGGCAAATTTTATTACTCACAAAAGAGAATACAAAAGAGCTTTACAAGGATGCTTGATTTACTTGGTATGTGGTGTGATGTTGAGTAAAATAGTAAGTTCCATGCCATATTTATAGAGGGACTTGCCTTGACCTACAAAGTTCCACGCAAATTGCCTAAATATCCACTAGTTTCTAGAATACATAAGTGTAGAATTATCTAGATATTTACAAGTTGTATAAAGTTGTAGAGATTTCTAGAATCGGACTGGGCTTGCTCACTTTAGCTTGGAAACTTTGGGTTGTCCGCTTACTAAGCGCACCACCGGTCACTAAAGTACGAGGTCGCCCACAGCTGAGTTCACCTTGCTATTGACGGCATCCTGCCTTTGTGGACTTTTATTGAGCGCACCTTGGCACACCAATTTAGCATCCTTTTGTGGCGAATTTGAGTGGCTCGTAACACTAGGTTGGCTTACTATAGCATTTCCCAAGATTCCTTCTCCTCTTTTTCTTTCCTTCCTCACAATTAATCTTTATTACAAATCATTTACTAATTAATAAAAAATAATTATCATGAGCCTAGTATTTAATTCTTGTTATAAGGATGCTTTGTGGCTGGATTTGGGAAGATTGTTTATAGGATTTGGAATTGGGATTATTACTTATGTCGTAAGATCAGAAATGTTAACATTTCATATATAATTGATGATTTAATTAAATCTATCACATAACTTGATGATAATTTTTCCAAAACAGATACTTGTATATGTAGCATAAATAACTCCAAAAGATTGTCATGGAGTTTTCACAGCATTCCATGGGGTGTCTTTGTATCATAATGTAAGAATTCGACAAGCTTGTTCTCCGTTCATTAGTATTTTTTTTTTAAATGTCATGTGTGCAATTGATAAATATATTCGGCTTTGTACTAATATTTATCGTTGGAAATGTCATTCCTTGGCATATCTTGGTTCTAATCGGTAATTTATTTACAGCATGTATTATGTTATGTTGGAGTGTATTTCAAAGTTTCAAGGTATTGAGGGTGTAAATGTCTAATCACAGAGTCTTGCGGGTTGGTGCATGTTTGCAAGGTTTAAAAACTTTACCATTAGCGGGAAAAGTTGTGACAAAGAAGTTGCCATGGCCAACAAACTTTGTTAGCTACATTTGACTTCCTTGACCCTTTTTGGGTTTACAAGCTGGTCATTAGGCAGATTTTGTAAGCTGGCATCTCGCGATCTAAAGAGAGTTAGGGAGTGAGTAATAGCTCTTCTTGGAACTTGTAAATTTCTATTTCAATTTGGGTTCTTTATAATCAATAATATGAAAAGGAAGCTCATTATGTTCTTTGAAATTAAGATCCTTGTTCTGTGTTTGTGTGTTGTGTGTTGTTTTGGTTCTTGGACTAATATTCGTTTATTTTTGCCTTAATTCTTGTTTGTTTTGTTATCACCTATTAAGACCAAATCATCAGTGTTAGATCTTGGGGTTCAATTGCGTTGTTATCACATGTTAAGTTCAACTGGTCAGAACATGTTAATTTGATCAAAACATAGTTTAGTATTTCAGGTGATATTCCATGTCTATTGCAATTCGTAGGTTTATTTTTCATTCAAGAGTCTCCCAAATTGCTGGCAAGCTCAATTGAGGACATTGTTTGATATGCAATAAAATTTTTTGTGATAAAACATACTAGGGAGAAAACTTTTTAAAAGTAAAAAGAATAAAACTTTTGCTGCAGTTAAAAGACTGGCAAAGAAAATGGGTTTCAAACTGTTATGCAAAATCTGAATGGAAAGAATACTGATATTTCGCAAGAAGCAGCTGAAGTTGGAGTATGTATTATTGATGCGAGATTCTGTTGTATGCTCGTCTGCGACCAGGATCTCTCCTCAACTCCCGAACTCACGACCAACCGAGGGTACTTCTTGTAACTCTTCTAATCGAGTAGAGTTATGCCTCCTATGACTTCACTTAGTAGACTCGTGTGCACACAAAAACTTGTCAGAGCACGCTGGGAGTTTTCCCGACGTAAATCCTCCGACGCTCAAGTCAGAAATTTTGATTTACTTTTTGGAAAACTCAACCATTGATCTTGTGACTCTCTAATGATCTCTTACGCAGTAGAATACATATGAGTTTTTCTTTTGTTTTCCCGTAAATGCTCTTTTTTCTAAAGTTCTAATGTAAAAGTGTCTAACCCTTTTACCTTTGTTGATTACCTCTTTTATAGCCTTCTTACAAATTCGGCCCCCTACGATCCACGTCTATCACCTCCCCCAGCTCTTGGAAGTGGATGCTTGAATATCGTAGTTGCGGTTGAGTGGGTTTCGTGTCTAGATTTCGGATAGGAGTGTACATCCCGTTAACCGTTATGGACTGGGTCTGCCGACCCCGGTCTCCAGCAGGAAAGGCTCTCGGCTCCTAGCAGGAGGCCTGCTCGTACTATAGTCCAGAAGAGGGCGTCCTCGTGACTAAGCAGAAAATCCTTGCTCTTGGCTACTTGGTACCAGACTTCACCTGTCTGCTCACTTGTAAGGAGGTCAGCTCCTCGTTTAGGGTATGGCTAGTCATTTTACAGTGCACCCTCAAACACCAGTCCCCCAGTTTCTGGTATTGGTAATGCAATTGACCAATACTAGAAACTCAATAATTTTGGCTTGCTTGGGGTAGAATACGGCTTCTTCACTTCGAGCGGAGGAACTGCTCGTTTTTTACACCCACCCCTTTTTTTCGGTTGCCAACAGTCGTTGAAGAGTCATGTCACAATTAATCGCGGGCGATATGGCAGGTATTCGTCTATTCATTTGAATTTCAAACCGATGGTTATAAAATCCTTGGAATTCGTGTCGTTAAATGCTAATAAACCAAAGGTTTGTGTCTCATTCAGGAACCATAATCCTCATAAGGAAATTTCATCTCTTGGCCATTTTTTTCCTCTCCGGTGACTGAGTGATCTTTCTCCCCCGGAGTTGAAGCTACCTTTCTTGCCTCTATTCTGCCGGGCCACATCTGCAGGTACTATTTCTATTTCCTCGGTCTTGGATAGTTGTAGAAAATTTCTCTTTTCTTTTTTTTAGTGGCGTTTGGTGGTATTGTTCTAGTCATAGTTTAGGGAATGTCAAAAGGCAAAGAGAAAGTGATTGAGGTTGATGATGACGAGTTAGACTTCCAGCCTGGTATATTCGCTGATCCCGCTTTTGACACCGCGATCCCTTTAGAGCCAATAAGATCTAGTGTAGGGACTAGTACTAGGAGAATGTCTCCTGAAGCACCACCTCACCCAGCAATAGCGACGATGAAGAGTCTTTTGATTAGGAGGATACTCTGAGTAAGGACCCGGGTGAAGACTCTGGTGAAGTATCATCACCAGGAGCATCGCGACCAGAAAAGAAAAGGAAACTGGGAGGTAGAACTCTAGCAGAACTTTATGCTATTGACCTCATGACCTGTATGACCACAGTAGAGAACCTTGTGGAACTTCGAACTATTTACGACATCCCTGATGATATACCCCTTAGAGTTTCAAGGAAAAAAGACACTCCCAGTCGACCTCCCAGGGGGTACGTTACACTATTTCTGGAAAGTTTTAAATTTGGAATGAGGCTCCCCTTACAACCTTATTTCGTCCAAATGTTTGGTGGGTTACACTTAGCTCCTGGTCAACATAACCTTAATGAATGGAGGGTACTTTCTGGTCTGTTCGTTTTGTGGGACAAATGCGGTCAAGGTGAGCCTACAGTTGATGAGGTCAAACACCTATATTAGTTAAAGAGTAGCCCCAAAAACGCTGGCTAGTATTATTTCATGTCAAGTACCAAGACCATGAAACCCATAATTGATCTTCCAACAAGTGGTGGTGGCAATTGAAAGAGAAAATTAATTTTCGTTGGGGGTCTCCAGGGTCAAGCGGCGTAGATTGATGAGGAAAACGTTCGCGCCCCTTCCCGTTTCGTATTTCCAGGTTGCTTGCTCATTTTAGATCTCTTATACTGCCAGTTGTTCTGATGAATGACCCATTTCTAACATGGTCTTTGTTCGAGCTGCAAGTTCCTGGGGCGTCCACTACAAGCTCAAGCCTGAAGTACTCAAGCGAGTCAAGACTGTGTTGGTTAATTTCTCCCCGTGTAGAGACCTGATATCTACTCGCAACTTGATCGAGTCTCGCCAAGTAACCCTCACTTGCGAAATGGAGGACGATGTGATTGGGGCTTTGAACAGGAAACGTCCTCGTTCCAATGCTGCCAAGCGAGACAACAACAAATATGCTCCCCCTGGAAAACGAGTCAACATTGCGGAGCAGGTCTCCCCTTTGAAGACTTTACCACCTCCTCCTCCCAAGGCCGACGAACTTAGTGGAACTGCAAGTGGCGCTGATCCCACTCCTCCACCTCCACCAGCGGGGTTAAAATATCGTTTGTTCGACAACCGACCAGAGCATCTGACCCCCTATATTGACAAGTTTTCTAGGCTCGTAAGCAAAAAGAACCTGAAGGATTTTGATGCCAGCACTCTAAGCAAGCTGATTGGTGCTATGTTGTTCAGTGCTTTTCATCTTAATTGCATGGCTACGTACTACAAAGCAAAGGTCGGCCGCTACGACCGAAAAATGAAAGAAGATATTCAATCAGCTAAAAGCAAAGCTGACGCTGCTGAGAAGAAAGCTAGAGATCTCAACCTTGAGAATTTAAAGTTGATAGAGTAAGCATCTCTCGCGGAGGCAAAGGCTATTACTCTTGAGGAGGAGCTTAATAAGGTTAAGGAGGACTTGCATGCGCAAAAGGGTACCTACAAAGCTCAGCTCGAATCCCTTCATACTTCTCACCAGACTCAGGTCGAAAACTTAGAGAAGTATGCTAACAACCAGTATAACAAAGGGCTTCGGCATTCTTATACAAAGGGCTTCGGCATTCTTATCGTTGCATCATGACAGTCCTCGAGAAACAGCATCCTGATCTAAAGATGGATGAGCTCACTGCTGGTGTAGCTGAATACAAGGACGAGAAGGCAGCCAAAGAAAGTGGGGAATGATTAGAGCCAGGTGCAACCGAGGAGGCAACCACTCCTCCTCGTGTCTTCCCGTTTCGTATTTCCAGGTTGCTTGCTCATTTTAGATCTCTTATACTGCCAGTTGTTCTGATGAATGACCCATTTCTAACATGGTCTTTGTTCGAGCTGCAAGTTCCTGGGGCGTCCACTACAAGCTCAAGCCTGAAGTACTCAAGCGAGTCAAGACTGTGTTGGTTAATTTCTCCCCGTGTAGAGACCTGATATCTACTCGCAACTTGATCGAGTCTCGCCAAGTAACCCTCACTTGCGAAATGGAGGACGATGTGATTGGGGCTTTGAACAGGAAACGTCCTCGTTCCAATGCTGCCAAGCGAGACAACAACAAATATGCTCCCCCTGGAAAACGAGTCAACATTGCGGAGCAGGTCTCCCCTTTGAAGACTTTACCACCTCCTCCTCCCAAGGCCGACGAACTTAGTGGAACTGCAAGTGGCGCTGATCCCACTCCTCCACCTCCACCAGCGGGGTTAAAATATCGTTTGTTCGACAACCGACCAGAGCATCTGACCCCCTATATTGACAAGTTTTCTAGGCTCGTAAGCAAAAAGAACCTGAAGGATTTTGATGCCAGCACTCTAAGCAAGCTGATTGGTGCTATGTTGTTCAGTGCTTTTCATCTTAATTGCATGGCTACGTACTACAAAGCAAAGGTCGGCCGCTACGACCGAAAAATGAAAGAAGATATTCAATCAGCTAAAAGCAAAGCTGACGCTGCTGAGAAGAAAGCTAGAGATCTCAACCTTGAGAATTTAAAGTTGATAGAGTAAGCATCTCTCGCGGAGGCAAAGGCTATTACTCTTGAGGAGGAGCTTAATAAGGTTAAGGAGGACTTGCATGCGCAAAAGGGTACCTACAAAGCTCAGCTCGAATCCCTTCGTACTTCTCACCAGACTCAGGTCGAAAACTTAGAGAAGTATGCTAACAACCAGTATAACAAAGGGCTTCGGCATTCTTATACAAAGGGCTTCGGCATTCTTATCGTTGCATCATGACAGTCCTCGAGAAACAGCATCCTGATCTAAAGATGGATGAGCTCACTGCTGGTGTAGCTGAATACAAGGACGAGAAGGCAGCCAAAGAAAGTGGGGAATGATTAGAGCCAGGTGCAACCGAGGAGGCAACCACTCCTCCTCGTGCCGCCCCTACTAATTTTTCCGAGGCAAGTACCCCCCCCCCCAGGCGCAACTGATGAGACCCCCCTGCTCCTGAAGTGGACGAACTAACGGAGACAGCTCTACTTACTGACCCCGTCCTTTTAATTATATTATGCGTTTATTGTATGTCTAGTTATCAACTTTCTATGGTTGTTGAAAATTTTAATAACATTCCTCAGTTTTCTTGTTTTACCTCGCTTTGAATATTTGATTTCCTATTCGTTATTACTTGATGACAAACTTTTGGAATATTTAATCTTCTGTTCACCACTGTTTCAGGAATAGAATTACATGAAATCTTGCTTTTAATGTTGCCATCGAGCAAGATTCTGGATTATGACGCCTTTGCTTGCCTTAGGCGTTTCTTAGGATTGTTACAGTTTGCTCGCCCTTACATGGTCGAGCAAATTCCGACAAGTTTGGCTACATGCCTCGCCATTGAGCAGGCTTCACTGCCTTTATGTGCCTTAGCAATTTTATCAATTTTTTTATGGTATGCTCGCCTTCTCATGGTCGAGCTTATTCTGGCAAGCTTCGCTCCTTATCTCGCCATTGAGCAAGCTTTAAGACTTTGAAGTCTTTGCGTGTCTTAAGAATCTTACTAAACTTATGATGTTCTGGTCGCCTTCTCATGGTCGAACTGATTCTGACAAGCTTGGCTCCTTATCTCACCATCGAGTAGGCTTTGAGACTTTGAAGCATTTTTGTGCCTTAAGAATCTTACTAAACTTATGATGTTTTGCTCGCCTTCTCATGGTCGAGCTGATTCTGGTAAGTTTGGCTCCTTGTCTCACCATCGAGCAGGCTTTGAGACTTTTAAGCCTTTGCATGCCTTAGGATAAATATATATATATATATTTATTTATTTATTTATTTATTTATTTATTTATTTATATATATCGATGACAGCTGAATGAAATTCCTCCACACTTCATTGATTACTGAACTCGACTTACATGAATTGACTAAACGTGAAAAACAAATAACAACAGGAATGAATAGAAATAACTCTTAAGCATTGTTGGGTCTTACTGGAAGTATTTCTTGAGATGCGCTGCGTTCCACAGTCATTTCACCTCGTGGCCATCCGCGCGAACGAGCTTGTAGGCTCCAGGTCCAGCCACCTGCTTGACTTTATATGGCCCTTCCTAGTTAGGACTGAGTACCCCTTGTGTTGAGTTTTTAGTGTTCTGATTCACCCTTCTAAGTACCCAATCACCGACCCTGAACTGTCGTACATGCACCTTTTGGTTATAATAACGAGCAACCCTTTGCTGGTAGTCGGCTGATCGCTTCAATGCTTGCTCCCTCTTCTCAGTCAGTAGATCCAAATTTAAGCATATATGGTCGTTGTTTTCATGCTCATCGAAGTGCTCAATCCAATGCATGGCTGCTCCTATCTCCACAGGCACAACGACTTCATGTCTGAAGGCCAAAGTGAACGGAGTTTCGCCGGTTGCTATTTTATTGGTTGTCTTGTATACCTATAACACCCTTGGTAGCTCATCAACCCATGCTCCGTTCTTTGCCCCTAGCCTAGTCTTCAAAAGCCTCTTGATAACCTTGTTGGTTACTTCCACTTGTCCATTAGACTGAGGGTAAGCAAGCGAGCAGAACTTCAACTCTATTCTGAGGTTCTAGCAAAATTCTCTGAAGTTATGATTGTTGAACTGCCTGCCATTGTCTGCTATCAAGGCATAAGAGATCCCATATCGGCAGACCAGGTTCCTCCATACGAAATCGGTCGTCTTTTTCTCTGTGATCCTGCTGAGGGCTTCTACCTCGACCCATTTCGTGAAATAGTCTATTGTTACTACTGCATGCATAGCCGCCCCCCGTCCCTTTGGCAACGGCCCAATCAGATCAATTCCTCATTGAGCAAATGGTCATGGTGAGGCCATAGAAATGAGCTTCTCTGGTGGCTAGGTGGAGAAATTAGCAAAACTCATGCAACTCCTGATTTTCTCTTGTGCGTCCTGGTGCATCGTCGGCTAGAAATATCCTTGCCTAAGAGCCTTGTAGGCAAGGGATCTTGCACTAAAATGGTTTCCACAAACTCCTTCATGCACTTCCCTCAGTACGTAATCTGCATCGTCCGCGTCCAAACATTGAGGGAACGGCAGAGTGTACCCTCACCAATATAACACCCCATTAATTATTGTGTACCTCAACGCTTGAGCTCTGATCTTCCGCGCTTGTAACTTATCTGTTGGTAACACCTTATCCCGGATGTACGTGATTATGGGGTCCATCCACGAGCACTTCTATTCTATCCGTATCACCTTCGGATTTGGTTTGATACTGGGGCAGGACTTCACTTTCAAATGGACGGACTTGGGCATTTTTGGGTCTGCTACAACTGTCATTCTAGCCAGGATGTCTGCTCTATAATTCTCCTACCTTGGAATTAACACTATGTCAACCGATTCAAACTTCCCTATCATCTGTCTGACTTTCTTTAAGTATTATTCCATCTTCTCATCTCTGAGCTAAAATCTTTCACTGACATGGTTGGCAACCAGTTGGGAATTAGTTCAGATTTTTACCCTATCTGCTTTCACTGCCTTTGCCAATTCTAGCCCCGCTATTAAAGCTTCGTATTCTGCCTGGTTGTTTGTGGTCATGAACTCCAATCTAACAGCATAAGAGATCTCCTCCTCTTTTGGGCCTTCCAAAACAATCCCTGCACTAGCACCCTGCTCCATTGAGGACCCATCCACCGACACCCACCAAACTCGATCCTCGTCGTTGATTGTAGCAGCACCAGGCTGGTCGAAACCTACCTTGGGTTCTATGAATTCTACCACGAAGTCTACAATTGCCTGGGCTTTTATTGCTGCTCGGGGTTTATAAGATATATCGAATTTGCTCAGCTCTATAGCCCATTTCACTAGCCGACCTAAAGCATTTGGCTTGTGCAGCTGCCGTAGCGGATGGTTTGCAATTACTGAGACGGGGAATGCTTGAAAGTATTGTCTCAGCTTTCAAGCAGTTACTACAAGAGCAAGGGCCCATTTTTCCAGCGACGGGTACCTGATCTCAGCATCGAGTAGGGCATTGCTTGTGTAGTACATTGGATGCTGAACCCATTATTCTTCTTTTACTAGAACTGAGCTTGTCGTATGATCCGTTACCACTAAATATAGGAACAGCACGTCCCCCTCCCGTTGCGTAGACAAGAAGGGTGTTCGTTGCAGATATTGTTTTAATTTCTAGAAGGCTTTTTCACATTCGGGGGTCTATTATGTTTTTCTTCCCTACCTTATCACTTGAAAAAAGGTTTGGCACTTGTCCGTCGCCTTGGATATGAATCGACTCAATGCTGTTAATTTCCCCGTAAGGCTCTGTATCTCCTTCAGGTTACGAGGGTATCTCATATGCACGATTGCTTGGATTTTCTCTAGATTTGCCTCAATCCCCCGATCGTTCACCATGAATCAAAGGAATTTTCCTGATTCGACTCCAAAGGCACACTTCTCCGCGTTGAGCTTCATCTTGTATTTCCTCAAGAGCCCAAATGTCTCCTCGAGGTGCTTGACATGCTCATTCGGATTTTTCGATTTGGTTATCATGTCGTCTACATACACCTCCATTGTTCTTCCAATCAGCGGCTTAAAGATTTTGTTCACCAACCTCTGGTATGTAGCACCCGCATTTTTAAGACCGAACAATATTACCTTGTAATAGAGTAAACCCTGGTTAGTGATAAATGTCGTGCTCTCCTCATTCTGCTTGAACATTGGGATTTGGTTGTATCCCGAGAATGCATCCATGAAGCTAAGAAGACCATGCCCGGCTGTCGAGTCAACCAGCTGATCGATCTTTGGTGGGGAAAGCTATCTTTTGGGCACGCATTATTAAGGTCAGTGAAATCAACACACATCCTCCATTTACCATTAGCTTTCTTTACTAGAATGACATTTGATATCCATTCGAGGTAGTTGACTTCCCAAATTAACTATGCCTTCAAGAGCTTCTCTACCTCTCCATTTATTGCTTCGTACCTCTCTTGGTTGAAGCGCTTTTTTTTCTTACCAGCCGAGCACCCTTCTTTATTGCCAACATGTGGCAAGCCACCTCAAGGTCGATTCCTGGCATGTCATCATGCATCCAAGCGAACACATTTGCGTGAGCTCGCAGACAATGCACCAACTCCTGCTTCAGCTCTTTATTAAGCATTGACCCAATTCAGATTGTTTTTCCTCAGTCACCTTGTTCAAGTTTACCATTCCCAACTCCTCAACCGGCTCTTGTATGCCATCCTTAACTTCCACTTGAGTATCAAGCGATGTAATATGCATTGCCTCCCTTGCTGCCGTGGAGTAACAACTTCGGGCAACTCTCTGGTCTCCGTATACCACCCTCATTACTCCATTCACCCGGTACTTGAGAGCTAAGTAGTGATTAGAGAGCACTGCCTTGCTCACCCTCAGAAAGGGGCGGCCTAGAATCATCTGGCAAGGGCTTTCTTCATTGATAACTACAAAATTCAGGATCATTGTCTTTTCTGACGGGGAGCTGCCTATCGTGAGGGCCAGCTCGACTACGCCTAGAGAAATTAGCTTTCCTCCACCGAACCCCTTCAAGGAGGTATTGGTGTGCTCTAACCTCATTTCTGCTATTCCTATTTCCTTCATAATTAACTTAAACAGGATATCGACCGAGCTTCATGTATCTACCAGGATTCGGTCAAACATCTTACTGGCAGCAGTGGCTTTAATAACTAATGCATTATCTTATGGATATAGAACTTCTTTTTCATCCTCATTCGTCCACATGATCGGCACCTACTTGATTCTTGCTCGTTTGGCTGCTGGGGTGTTAAAGAACACTTCTTTGCTAGTCATGGTATACCTAGCGTAGTTTTTCCTCGATCTATT
Organism: Citrus medica; assembly: GCA_002013955.2. Lineage (NCBI taxonomy): Eukaryota > Viridiplantae > Streptophyta > Magnoliopsida > Sapindales > Rutaceae > Citrus > Citrus medica. Next base: position 197,746 of record MKYO02023232.1, on the reverse strand, counting down.
GGAGTCTCCCGCCAAGATTGGGCCCCAAACAATTACCTTTACCATCAGCTGCTCGTGGCCCATGTTTCTATTACTCTACTCTTCTTCGCATGACGAACCCACCATCGGGATAGCTCCATCTACGAACTCATTCAGGTAGTGATTCCTCACTAAATCTTCTACCTGAGTTTTGAGGATCCTTACATTCGGTCGTGGTATGACCATGGGTGCCATAGAACTTGCAAAATCGCCCTTTATCTCTCATGCTGGGTAGCTTTGCTATTGGAGTAGGGGAATACAACAATCCCCAGTCTTTTATGGCCTCATACACCTCGTCCATGGGCACCTTCAAGGAAGTATACTGCCCATAGCTTTGGCTCTGATCGATCATGTGCATTACCCTTTCCCTGTGGGTGCCATTTTGAGCTGGAGGGGGCACCAGTGCCTCTGGTCTGCTAGTTCTCACACCATATGGGTGGTGAGCCATGTGGGGTGTTGATAAGGATGGTTGTATGCTTGATCATGCCTTCTCCAAGAATCTCTGGCTGGTGAGCAAGGAGGTTGCATCCTACTACGCTGATATTGGGATGGCCTCTGATGAGGTTGGTAGGAGGTGACCCGGCCTCCTGCACCACCACTTGGGGTATGGTGGTCATTCCGCTTAATCGGCTCGTTTTCCGGTAGGGCTCTCTTTTCTTCTCTCATCAACCCTTCTAGCTGGTCTGTCTTGATCCTAGTTGTCTTTTTCTCCTCGATTTCTATGTCCCTTTTGGCCTACTCGTACGCGGCGAAATATGACTGAATTGCTGGACTCCTCAAGTTGTACCACAGGCATCCTATCCTGGTAGGGCTTACTTTTCTTTTCTCATCAACCCTTCTAGCTGGTCTGTCTTGATCCTAGTTGTCTTTTTCTCCTTGATTTCTATGTCCCTTTTGGCCTGCTCGTACACGGCGAAATATGACTGAATTGCTGGACTCCTCAAGTTATACCACAGGCGTCATATCCTTACTCCTTCTTTTAGTCCCCTCAATACTTGGGGATGGTTGAAGGCTCCTAGATCAAAGACAGAGTGATGGAACCTTTTAATAAACTCCTGAAGAGTTTCATCATCTCCTTGCTTCGTTCTCGTCAGCTCTATCATATCATCTTTAGGTGACATTGCCCCCCGAAACTGCTTTGTAAATTCCTGGCACATCTGCTCAAATGTCTTGATACTCCCCCGAGGAAACTTCTGGTACCACTCACGTGCTTGTCCCTCTAGAGATAGCGGGAATACCCTGCACCTTTGGGCTTGAGATAATCCATGCACCCTAGTTATGTCATTGAAACGCTCTATGAGCACTAATTGATCGGTTCGCCCTGAGTACTTGAGGTCGGGGAAGCGGAAATCCCTCGGGATGACTGCATTCATGATTTCTACCGAGAGAGAGGATTCACTGTCGACCATTATCCTCCAATCGGGTGCTCTACTCCGTTCTTGCATGTCATCTATAATCTGCGGTAGTCTACGCACTTCTTCCTCCAGCTGCATGGCACGACCAGGGTCACGTGCCGCAACCTGATCTCGTTCTTGCTCAACGTCATGTAGGTGTTGCCAGAGTTCCCTTTCCTCTGCATTCACAACTCCGTCATCATTAACAGAGACTTGCCTCCCTGGTGATTGATCTCCTCCTCCATGACTTCCTCCCTGTAGAGATTGGTTACCCATTTTACTACCAAATCTTCTGATGGTTCGACCTCTCATCATGTTACCGTTGTTCTTTCTGTCAACGTGCCTTGATGTTATTCCACCATTTCTCATCCCTTACTCTTGAATTCTCCTTTACTCGTTTCTCAACTCGTGTAAGATGGTTGTCAGAGTCTCCATCTATTTTTCCATCCGCTCATACTTTTCTTTTTCTCGCGTTTCGTTAGCTATCTCTCTCAATGTCAATGACTCGTTAAGCCTCAAATCACCCCCTTGGGCACTAACCCCACCTATGTCCATGGTCTCCTCATTCTTTTTCTCCTTTTTCTCTCTATTGATGGAAGCTTTTTGTTCAGCTCCCCACAAACGGCGCCAAAATATTGATGCGAGATTCTGGTGTCTATTTGTCCGCGACTAGGATCTCTCCTCAACTCCCGAACTCACGACCAACCAAGGGTACTTCACGTAACTCTTCTAATCAAGCAGAGCTATGCCTTCTATGACTTCTACTTAGCAGACTCCTGCGCACACAAACACTAGTCAGAGCACGTCGGGAGTTTTCCTGGCATAAACCCTCCAACGCTCAAGTCAGAAATTTAGGTTTACTTTTTGGGAAACTCAACCACTGATCTCGTAGCTCTCTAATGATCTCTTAGGCAGTAGATTACCTATGAGTTTTTCTCTCGTTTTCCCATAAATGCTCTTTTTTCTTAAGTTCTAATGTAAAAGTGTCTAACCCCTATACCTTTTTTGATTACTTCTTTTATAGCTTCGTATGAATTCGGCCCCCCACGATCCACGTCCATCACTTCCCCCAGCTCTCGGAAGTGGATGCTTGAATATCGTAGTTGCGACTGAGTGGGTTTCGTCCCTGGATTTTCGGATAGGAGTGCACATCTCGTTAACCGTTATGGACTGGGTCTGCCGACCCCGGTCTCCAGCAGGAAAGGCTCTCGGCTCCTAGTAGGAGGCCTGCTCGTGCTATGGTCCAGAAGAGGGTGTCCTCGTGACTGAGCAGAAAATCCATACTCTTGGCTACCTGCTACTAGACTTCACTTGTCTGCTCACTTAGAAGGAGGTCGGCTCCTCGTTTAGGGTATGGCTAGTCATTTTACAGTGCACCCTCAAACATGTATAATCCCACTTTGTAGGTTAGAAATAGAGTTTAACTTCTCCTGGAGGGAAATTCAATTAATTTTTATTTTCCATTGTTTGTAGGATCACATCGAAATCTCTCAGCAACACTGAGAAGCTAGTCTTTTGGACTTGTTCCAGAGGAAATTTGCAAATTCATTCATTGTGAGCCTGCTGAGAAATACAAATGAACCTTTAATCTTTCTTTCATTATGATTTTCTGCATATTTGAATATGGATTATTAGAACCTGTTTTAATTAGATTGGGGTTGGACTCATGTTCCTACAACAATTTGGAGGAATCAGTGCACTGGGATATTATGCCAGCTCCATATTTGAAGGTGCTGGTAAATAGGCCTCCAGTGTTTTCTAATACTACTGATGATCTAAATCTCTACAGAGAACACGAAAAGAAAATGATGATACGAATGCCTGATGATTTGCTGCAGGTGTTTCCAGTAGCAGTGGAAGTAGAGGAATAGCCATTTTACAGGTACTCTGACTCTATTTTTGTAACGTCAATATTCTGCTCTTTGAAGAATATATTTCTTTGACATAGTACAATGTCCTTTTCTTCCAGTTCCTGCAGTTATTACCAGTGTGTTATTGATAGACAAAGCTGGAAGGAGACCTCTTCTTATAGTAATTTGAACAGAAAGGAATTTGTATCAAACATTTGATCTTGTTGTCAATAGGAATGGCCACCAATGTTTTGCAGATTTCAGCTAATGGGATGGGTTTCGGTTCCTTCTTTTTAGGACTCATTCTGCTTGAAGGTTAATTTGTTTAATCAAATTCTAAACTTTCCAATCATATTTACAATCCGCTTGTTGATTTATCAAGTTACATCTGAAAATTATTTCGTGTTTTTCTGAGCAGGATGTTAAGAACATGAATGTGGCCACTCCTATTCTTGCTGTTGCCGGCTTTTTGGTAATTCATCATAACAACGAAAGCAATAAACTTCTGCTAGCTGATTTTTCATTATTGTTAATTACTTTTCCTACAAGTTTTTACCATTAAAATATAATTTTGTCAACTAATTGCTACTGCAACCGGAGGAATGCTGTGTGCAACTGTCTAGACAATGGAGTTCCATATGTTATAATGTTCAGAGATAAAATTTTAAAAAAAAAAAATCGCCTTTTCAAATGAAGCAGAAACTTCCATAACGATGTTTTCCAAATGTAGGTTTTGATTCACTCAAGGACATACAAAATTTTTCCATTTCAGATATTTTGCTATAAATGTAAAGGCTTAAGCTGGAAGCTTGGTAACTTTAATCTGCTGGTCATGCTCTTGGATTGTCACTTACTCTTTTAACTTCATGATGCAATGGAGCTCAGCAGGTAAGACATACACACACAGCGATACACAAAACACACAAAATTAAAACACATATAGAAATGGACATTGATTCAAAATGAACATTAATGTGTTATTTTGGGCTGCACAAGTACTGCAGGAACGTTTTTCTTCTTCTCTGGCATTTCCTTTTCGACTGTTCTGTTCGTTGCAAAGATTGTCCCGGAGACTAAAGGGCGAACGCTGGAAGAAATTAAAGACTCAGTTAGTGCTTCTGTAATGTGATTTATAGGATATAATCAAGAACTTGAGGTGTTGGAAGTTGTATCGGTCATTGGTTTTTACATTGCATAGGAGCTAGTGTCCTGTATTCTCTGAATGATTATTATTTATTACAGCTCTACTGCATTTCTCAAACAAGAGAAAATTTCACTGATTCATTTGCATGCTAATAGTTCATCATATTGAAGGTCACTTGTAGAAAGGGTCGGGGGTCTATAATAGGGAAAAAAAATTTCTGTAGAGGCCAAGCATAAGACATACATCTAAAAATGAGGACCATATTGAAAGGCAAGAAGATTTGGAGGGTCCCTGAGCATATATTTTAGACCACTTGCACCTCACGAATAGGCGATTTTTAAAGTTAAGTCCACTGTTTAGTTGGGGCAACGGAAGAGGGAAGGGAAATAGGAATCATGATTCCACCGTTTGGTTAACAGGATCTGGAATCATTATTTGCCCCATTTAGTGGAATTGAATTCTTTATTAGTGGAATTCTTCACGGACCATTATTATAGCTTCAGTGCACGACTTTATATCCCAAATTAAATCCTTTTTTTCCTTCTTTTTTGGGGAAATAATTAATCTAGATTATTCTAAAATGAAGTCATGCACCACAAGCTAAATTTGGGAGTATTAACTAATCCAAAATGCATAACACACTTTATCAAAGATTAGGTAGACTGTAACATCAATTATGAAACTTTAGGTGGGCTCAATTTCTTCTATGCTTCATCCATATATTTGGTAAAAGAGTAAGAAAAAGCCAAAAAGTTAAATAGAAAAACTCTTACGCATACCTTAATTTCAAATATGTAATAAATGAATTACAAACTTGATATGACATGCGTTTCATTTTTCTTTATGACCTTCACCAAAAGTCTAAGCAAAGATTAATTCCTGTGTGATTGGAGGTTTTTCAATAATTAATCCCTTTATTATTGGAAGGGAGCAAACAAGTTTTGAAGGAAAAGCAGTGTTACACGTGGGGTGCGTATATGAGAATATTTATTATAAATTTACAACACCAAGAAATACTTGCCGGTTGCATCTGTTTGTTTCCTTAGAGAATTAAGCTCCTAATTTTTTATTGTGATTAATAAATTCTAATGCATTATCACAATAAGGAAGAAAATAAAAGGGTGCTCTTCATATACTTTATTACAGGCATCTAGCAGAGGGAGGAAGATAATGGAGAGACAAATTAGTGTAGGAGAAGGATTACTAGCCAAGCCTTATCAGAACTATGGTACCACCAGTGACTGCGGCGACACGGCATCGCTGCCTTCAATGAGGAATTCCTCCGGCTCCGACGCCACTACTGCAGTTGTTTTCAGCACCTTGGTGGCTGTCTCCGGCTCTTTCTGCTATGGAATTGCTGTAAGTTCAAAAAAAGTTTATATTTGCTCAACTTCAAGTTGGTTCATCGCTTAGCACTCTCACATACATGCATGCATGCATGCATACGTACCTGCATACATAAATACATACATATACATGTATATACACAAGCTAACAAGTCAGCTAGAGGACTGAAAAGGGTTATTGATGTTGCATTAAATTAAGAACCTTATTTAGGACTTCAATTTCTAGTAAAGGACTGAACTTTCCAAAGAAAATCTTTGAAATTAACAAATTATCTATGCTCCATCTACTTTGGTGTGGGAATTCCATTTTGAGCAAAAGCGATTGAGATTTGAGAATACAGGTATGTTTTTGTAATTGATGTTGATGAATACAGAAAAGTGACCAAAATTTGGCCACCAATATTGGAGTTTGTCACATGCCCAGCTGCTGGCGGACAAAAGTTGCCAAATAATGGAGTTGCTTCCCTCCATTAACAAAGTGACTGATACATCATTTCATATGCTTTTATTCTCAAGACAATAACTTTTTAAAAAAACATCCCTTCTTTAAGAACGCTGCTCAATCTATCTTACACGTTTGTTACATGTCGCATATTTTGTCCAAATCCAACCTCTTGGGCCACCCACCAATTTATCTTACTGATGTGGGTGTGGATCCCTTCAATTTCCATTAACTGTCCACATTACTAAATACCTTAGGATCTGCAGACTTTGACCTAATTAGTGATATTTTATAAAAAAATTTAATAATGTTGCAGGTGGGTTACTCATCACCTGCCGAGGCTGGCATCATGGAAGACTTGGGTCTCTCTATAGCAGCTGTTAGTATCGACCATTACTCTACAACAAATTATTCAATCTTATAAAATTTCCTTTGATGATGATCCACTAATGCATATCCCTTTGATGATGATCCACTAATGCATATCAACATAACATTGCTAATAATATAATCATACCTGTAAATTCAGCTGTAAATATCCGCGCATTTAAATATATAAATTTGAGAATAGAATAGACTGTCCATTTCTAATTTATACACAGTAATGTAATAAGACGAAAATCCCTATATACTCAGTTATAGAGAAAATTTTATTAATGAAACATAATTTGGCTGATACTTTTTCTTGTTCAAATGACTTGGTACTTGTTGACATCAATTTTAATTTTTATGCTGGCATTCTGCATGCAGTACTCAGTTTTTGGCTCAATAATGACAATTGGAGGAATGCTAGGTGCAATACTAAGTGGAAAAATAGCTGATATATTTGGCAGGAGAAATGTAAGTCCCTTAATTTTAGTCTAGCTTCAAGTCCTTTTGGACACCTTGTGATTTGGTGGTATGATCATGAAGATTTTCTTATATTTAGAAATGGTCACACTGGGCCTTTTCTGAGACACACAAACACTCTTTCATACTCAGAAACGAGCAAGGTGTCCCCTTAACTGTTCATCAAAACACAGGGTGTCCTTGTCCTTTGCCCTTTTCTCAATTAACTTATAAAATCCTGAAGCAGGTAATGTGGCTTTCTGAATTAATTTGCACCCTAGGCTGGCTTGCAATAGCTTTTGCTAAGGTTCCCTTCTTTTCTTGTTCTTTCTTTCCCCAGAATTTCACTTCATTTACTAATAAAATACTGATGGTTAATAGATTGGCTTCTGATATTCTTGTTGCAAGGATGCTTTGTGGCTGGATTCGGGAAGATTGCTTATAGGATTTGGAGCTGGGATCATTTCTTATGTGGTAAGTGCATTAAATGTTATCATTTCACGTCTGCTGATTATTTAAATTAATTTGTCACTTAATGATATATAGTTGCTTATTTTCTGCCAAAACAGATACCTATTTATGTAGCAGAAATAAGTCCGAAAGATTTTCGTGGAGTTTTTACAGCATTCCATCAGGTGACATTGTATCATAATGTATGAATTCGACTAGTTAGCTCTTTGTTTATGACTACATATAGAGTTTAAATTTTTTCGAGTTTACAGTTGATGAATACATTCGGCTGCTCCCTTGCATATTTCTTTGGAAATGTAATTCCCTGGCGTGTCTTGGCGCTAATTGGTAACTTTCTCTACTGTATTGTATTGATTTGATCTTGAAAGTGTTCAGCAGGATTCACATTCTCTTCTGTATTTATTTATCAGGCGTTATTCCGTGTGTATTGCAACTTATAGGTTTATTTTTCATCCCCGAGTCTCCTAGATGGTTGGTAAGTCCAATTTAGCACATTGTTTATATTGTTGCCATAAAACATACTGGAGGATAAATTAATGAAATGCGTGAAGAATAAAATTTTTTGCAGGTAAAAATTGGAAAAGAAAAGGAGTTCGAAACCACTCTGCAAAATCTCAGGGGAAAGGGTGCTGATATATCTCAAGAGGCAGCTGAAATTAGAGTACATTATAATCCGACTCTTTAGTTTTTTATACAGAGTTTAACTTCAACTAGAGGGAAATATAAGTAATGCTCTTTAACAATAATTTGTAGGACCACATCGAAATCTCTCAGAAACATTCAGAAGCTAGACTTTTAAACTTGTTCCAGAGGAGATACGCAAATTCACTCATTGTGAGACTTAGACAAATGAATCTTTAATTCTCTTGTTTTTATAATTTTGGCCTATCTGAATAGGGAACTATTGAGATCTGTTTAATTAGATTGGAGTTGGCCTCATGTTACTACAACAATTTGGAGGAGCCAGTGCAATGGCATATTACACAATCTCCATCTTTGAAAAAGCTGGTATATTGGCCTACAGTGATTTCGAACACTTTTGATGATCAAAAACAGTAAGAGGAACACGGAAAGAAAATGACAATACGAATGCCTGATTTTGTGCAGGTGCCTCCGGTAGCATTGGAAGTAGAGGAATAGCCATTATACAGGTATTATCTAGCTTCTTATAATGTAAATTCAAGATTCTGCCAAACGAATTTATCACGAGTACATGTTCTCTTTTTTCAGATTCCTGCGGTCATTACTGGTGTATTATTGATGGACAAAGCTGGAAGAAAACCACTTCTCATGGTAACTACAACATCAAGGACTTTGTTTAAGATGTTTGACTTTGTTGATCAACGAGGCTATGAGAATGGTTACCAATACTTGCAGATTTCAGCTTGTGGGATGGCCTTCGGTTGCTTCTTTATAGGATTGTCATTCTACTTGAAGGTTTAATCAAATTCCAAAATTTTCATTTCAAAGATATGTCATTTGTTCCACTATTTTTCTAGTTGTGTTCCTGAATTAGAGAGTATTTTTCTGACCAGGAAGTCAAGAATATGAATGACGCCGCTCATATTTTGGTGCTTGTCGGCTTTATGGTACTCCATCTTGACAAGAAAGCAATTAACTCCTGCCGATTTTTAATGATTATTTTTGCTTCAAATTTCAACCTAGTTACGTACAAAGAAAAGTGTGTTTCGAAACTAATCAACTCTGAAACCAGGGGTGTTCTGTGTTTAACTCCATAGGCTTGGCAGGAATTCCTTTTGTTATAATGTCAGAGGTAAAGAAAAGAACCTTTCAATTTCATGCAAGGTTTTATGGATATAGCTTTTGATTCATTCAAAGAATGTATTTCCCTTTCAGATATTCCCTATAAATGTAAAGGCCTCAGCTGGAAGCTTGGTAATTTTAATCTGCTGGTCGTGCTCTTGGATTGTCACTTACACTTTCAACTTCATGATGCAATGGAGCTCAGCAGGTAATACACACAAATTAACACAGAAATGGACATTGATGTTAAACATTTGATTTTGTTGGCTGCACGACTGCAGGAACATTTTTCATCTTCTCGGGCATTGGCTTTTTGACTGTCCTGTTTGTTGCAAAGATAGTTCCGGAGACTAAAGGGCGAACACTGGAAGAAATACAAGACTCGATTATTACTTCTTTTGCTGGACTAAGATAAAAGATAGAACTTGATGTATGATAAGTTGTATCAGTCATTTGTGCGATGGGAGAATGTAGTATATTCTTCGAAACATAATGAACAGAATTTACACAAATAAAGGATTTTACTGAGTTGTGCAAGTATATGAAGGATTTATAGGTTCCTATATTCATTTTCGGTTGAATCACCAGGCTTCCTGCTGAACCGTTGATGTTTATAGGAAATATCTGAAAATTGAAAGTTCAGTGGCTTATTTATCGACTCCTGTTGAGACATTAGTGAAAAGATGTAGAGCTAGATAAAGTAATCATATACCTCGGACGTTATGACACTTGGTAATCCTCCCATGCCTACTGAATACAATACACTAAACCCCTGGTTATACATTCAGCGTCAATGAGTTACATTTTGCATCGATTTGATAGACTAAGCAATTGAAAAAAAAAAAAAAGCCATATATTAACAGCAAGCCCTTTAACGTAAGCTTACAATATATAGAGACAAGTTTCCTTTTTCTACATATTTTAAATTACCATTATGCCAATGTTTACCAACACTGGAGTAACCTCATTCCAATGATTTGTGTCCTGCGTATACATATTTTAAGCAAAGATCATGAATACGTCAAACAGGACTGGAAACTAATGCAGAAGTGTCTAAATTTTGTTCTAGAAGTACCTGCAAGCAAGATGCCAAAGCTATAATACTGAGACTCAAGCATGTCCCGATAGCAGAAGCCTGAAAATATTAAGAATATATGTATACACCTTCACCATAAACTGGCCATCCTATTGAATAAGCAATATTTGGATGAATTTAATTATTTGACATGTGTACCAAAAGAAGTGGTCTTCTTCCAGATTTATCTGTGAGGAGCACAGATGCAACAATAGCAGGAAGCTGTAAAAGAAAATGTATGTTCCTGCGTATTTCAAATGGAAAAATCCCGTCTGATTGATGGTCAATTACCTGAATGATAGCTGTTAAAAGATCTGTTACAAACAAAAGATTCATACTGTCATTTCCTTGGATATTCATAAGTTCTATGAAATAGTGCAAAATGCTGTAAATTTACCAGCTGCTGCAAATATGTAGCTGGCATAATATGCAATTGCAGCAGATCCAACTAATGGTTGCATTACCATTAATCCAACTCCAACCTAAACCAATTAAATAATCTAATGTGAAAACCGTAGGATAGACAATATATAACCCAATACAAATATTAACAAGAAAAAAAAAAGTACTTGTATTAAAGAATCACTGAGAGTGAGTAAGCATATTTTCGCTGAAATAGGTCAAAAATTCCAGCTCTTGAGTCGTTCTTGAAGGTCTGCGTGTAATCCTGTACAATAATGGAATGCTCATTTGTCGTTTTGTGCCAGAGACGTGTAGGTTTTTCATGTATTTTTCTATTTATTTGTTAGTCAAAACATTAAATTTGGAATTTTACTCGTATGTCAGCAGATTCCATAGAAATATCTGCGGTCTTTCCTCTAAGGCGCTGTAGAGTAGCTTCAAGCTCTTTTTCTTTACCAATCTTTGCTTGAAAATAGATACACATGTTAATTGCATTAACTTAAGATATGTAAAAAGAGCTTAAAAAAAGAAAGCTGAGAACTCTCAAGATAATGCTTTGAGCAATACTAAATACCACCTGGAAAAAGGATTATAAACTTTTGATTTGGACTTACCAGCCATCTTGGTGACTCTGGAATGAAGAACAAACCAACAACTTGCAACAAACAAGGAACAGCAGCTGAAAATTAAATGAAAAGGAAACATCAGAAATCTTAAAGGGCTTAGCAATTAAGAAATGAAATCGAAAAGAAGGGCAAGCTGATGCTACCAATTAGAGCCAAGGCTCGCCAGGAAACAACAGTACCCACCAAATATATTACTGAAAAGACCAGAAGCTACCAAGAGCTGCAGTCGCGATGATAAATTAAAGGCTCATTAATAGTAAACATGTAACATTATAATTTTCATAGATATACCTGATTAGCAGCTGTAAATGCTCCCCGGACATTCTTGGGCGTTATTTCTGCAATACATATAGGCATCTGTCTTGTAACAATGATGCAAATGCTGTCTGTCATATGCCTCACATGTGAAATGAGCAATCATGAAATTGTTCACATCACTTACCACGTAAGTCATAAGTGCTAATCCAATCCCAAGTGAACATCGTCCAAGATAAAGTGACCAAGCATCCTATCAACATTTACCGAAGCAAATTGAATATGAACAATTTCATGTAGGGGACCAAGTCAAGCATGATTGTGATGACAGAGAAAAGATAAAGGGTGAGAAAGAAAAAAAAAACCTTTGAGAATGCTATTGCCAGCCACCCGAAAATACAGAATAAGTCAGATAACCACATTGCCTGTTAATTAAATACCGTTGATAAAGGTGAAGGAAAATTCATACTTTGAAAATTTCACACTACTCATTGAGACCGTTAGCAGAAAATTAATTGACTTACACATCTTCGACCAGTGAGGTCTGCTATTTTCCCATTTATCAATGAACCAGATATTGCTCCAATTGTCATTACCGAACCAAAAACTGAGTACTGCAGAATGACAAGAATAAGGGAAAGATATGGTCAATTATAGGACTCAAAATGTATCACATAGAAAAGAAACCAGCCGTCTAGGAGACTCTGGAATAAAGAAGAAGCGAAGCACTTGCACTATACATGAAATAGCAGCTGAAAATTAAACCAAATAGGAACATAAGAATTTATTACAGACTCGCCAATATAGCAAGCAATGCAATAGACGAGCATGCAGGAATTACCAATTAGAGCCCAAGTATTGCCAGGAAACAACAGTTCCTAACAAATACATAAGTGAAATGCCTGAAGCAAACAAGAACTGCAGGCTTGACTTAGCAAATACTAATAAATTATTAGTCATGTAAGCAAAAAATCAATTATAGTCAACATATATTCATAATTAGCAGCCGTAAACATTCCCCGGATATTCTTGGGTGTTATTTCCACAATATATATGGGCATCTGTCTCGTAATACTGATGCAATGCTATCACATGCCTCGCACGTAAATCAGCAACAACTAAATTGTTTGCATCAGCGTAAGCCATGAGTCCAACTTCAATACCAATTAAAAATAGTCCAAGATAAAGTGACCAAACATCCTATAAAGCAGTACATAAATTAAAATATAGTTCATCAACATTGAAAGAAGAAGAAGAAAAGAGGACGACCAAACCAAAAAAAAAAGGGCAGAAATGGAGTACAACATTCATGTTTGCAACAAAAGAAAGCATTATAGTCAAATGGAGAGAATGAAAAGAGTGGGAAAAAAAAAAAACAAAGACCTTCAAGAATGCTATTGCCGGCCACACAAAAATAAAGAATAACTCAGATAACCACATTGCCCGTTGGACATACATTTAAGTAAATACTATTAACAAGCCTAAGAAATTATTCAAAGTTAAAAATTCACACTGTTACTTGAGACATTTAGCAGAAAACTGGATTACTTACACCTTTCCTATCAATGAGGCCTGCTAGTCATTAGTGAACCAAAAAGTGAGTACTGCAGAATGAGTAGAGTGAGGGAAATATATGTCAATGTTATGAATCAAAAATGTATCATAGGCGAGAAACCGCTAATTACTGATCATAGAATAGTGATGATCAAATTAAATCAAAGTTTCCTTGAAAAATTCATCAAATATACAGCTTTTCTCGGCAGTATGTAGGACTCATGTTGCATTCACATTGAATTAACATCAAGTTTATCTGCATACACCTAATACATTGCATCTGTGCATTATGTGTCATAGCAAACTACTGTGGCCTAATTTTATACGAACTTCTATTTTGAAATTTTGCATTTCATAAACAACTTGGGGTTGATCATGAGAAAAAAAAAATTAAATGAATACTTACTTCTATCAGAGAGAGTCCCAGGTCGGCCGTGATTCCAGCCTCAACAGGTGATGAATATCCAACCTGAAAACAGTAACCAACCATCTGCTTAATCAGTGAGAAACCAACAACTTTCCCTCAAAAAGTGGTAATACCCAAAATCACCCTCTGATCATCGTTGCAACGCATAGCCACGAATATCTTCTCTGTTTTACCCATGTGTCTACAACCATGGGATCGACAATCTCCTGAAAGGTAGGTGGTCCCAACTTCTTAAACTGCTCTAAGCTCATTATAGTTCCCTAATCTCTTTCACCACTTTGTGAAAGACAGGCTTTGAGGATGAGGCAGACCACTGGTAATATGCTAAAGCCTGTCTTTTGAGTGTTGCTTTACAAGATGCATCTATCGCTTGAGAGTTGTTTCTAGAGGGTTTTCAAGAGAAGTATCTTCCTGAATGGGTTCGACATCATATGGAGGCTGACTTTCTGAAATTGAATTAAGCAACGAAGTCCATTGTTGAGTACGAGGAACAATTTACGACCCTGTCTCGATTTGCCCCTACCATGGTCGCTAATGAGGGTAGTAAATATAGGAAGTTCCTAAAGGGGTTATGTACAAACATTAAGAGGTATTTGACCATCCTTAAACTTAATAATTACGTTGATATGCTGGGTCGTGCCATTCTTACAGAAATGGATTTAATTCAATCTCAACCTACAAGATCTTGTCAATAAAATAACTAGCCAAGAAAACATGATGGTAATGGTAACAAAGGTGAACATAAGGACTTTAGTAGCAAGTCTTTTCAAAAGGATATACCTTTCTGCAACCGTTGTGGCAAGTACCATCATGACATATGTCATTTATATACAGGAGGTTGTTTTGGCTGTGGACAGATTGGGCATAAGGTTATAGATTGCTCAAAGTAACGTAATGGTAAAATACATTTTGCCAAGAGTCAAAAGAAAAAGCCACGTGTCTTTGCCATGAGAGAGCAAGATATCAAGAAATTGAATAGCGAGGCCTTAGGTGCGGTAAGTATTTTCCATAGAAAGCCTTGAATTTTGGATTAAATTAGTACTATGTTTTTCCGCCATCTTTTTGATTTGTTGTATTGTAGCTAAAGCTTTTAACCATAATATTTTTCATCTCTTGAATTTCTATAGTGCGTTAGTAGGATATGAGATATGATTTTATAAGGCCATTTAGGATTAATTCTAGTTTAGATGGAGTTGGGAATAATATGACATTTTCTCAATTGTCCCTTGAATAGAGTTAATTTGAAACTTACCATTTGAGGTTGAATTGCTCATGAATAAGGACTAGAAATCACAACAAATTTTGAGGGTGAAATTTATTTTTAAAGAGGGAGAGTTGTAATACCCAAAATTTGTTTTTTTGGAAAAAAAAAAAGAAGGAATTATGAGAGGACAAGAATTCTTATGTGTAGAAACTTTCTTTCTTTATTAATAAGGATTGTTTATGGGATAATATTGGAAAAGATTTATTCTTTCCAAAAATTAATAGGGTTTCCTATGATTCCCTATAAATTCATACTTTTTTGTTTCCTCTTCCATAACCCTAAATTCACAGCCACATTTTTTTTCTCTCAGCTCCTTATCACTCTTTTATCATACCCTAGAATTTGAACTTTTACTTAGGAGAGAGTCTTAACGGTTGATAAGTCTTATTTTTCCGACACTATACCAGATTTCCTATTGTTGTGTTCTACTAAGAGTCTTATCTTGCATGATTTTAATTGCTTCAGACTTTGTGCATGATTTACGATGTGTTTAAGTTGTGTAGTTAATTTATTGTTGAGTCATGTTAGTTAATCTTTAATGCAATAAATACACTGGACAATTTTGGACAGCATGAATATCTTGAAATGAAATATATATTGTATAAATTTTTTTAAAAAGAACCTTATCTTTTTGTAAACTAGACATATGGACTTATTGGATTAATTTTTATTTCATAAGATTTGACCTTGTCTTTGATTTTATATAGATTTTCGAATCCAACACTATTGCATTAGAAAACTACGATTTCAATAGAATGAATAATTTCACAAAATTATTTGTAGTGCCAAATGAGCTAAAAAAATTCTGAAATTTTAAATAAAGATTAATGTACGTGTCTAGCATTTTT
This sequence comes from Citrus medica, assembly GCA_002013955.2. Lineage (NCBI taxonomy): Eukaryota > Viridiplantae > Streptophyta > Magnoliopsida > Sapindales > Rutaceae > Citrus > Citrus medica. The sequence continues at coordinate 182,038 of MKYO02023232.1, read as the reverse complement.
TTTGTTTAATTTCATTATTTTCTAATGGGAAATTATCAACCATATACTCTTAAATGACACTTGTATGAAACGTGCTATAACATTTTTCAAGTGTATCACTCGTATACCCTAAATTGATAAAACACTTCTACCGTCCACCAATTCGTTCACTTTCGTTAGAAAGTTAACATAATTGTGGCAAATTGACTATTTCGCCCTTGAAACTCAAAATGAGGTAAAAAAATAAATTTACCCTAAAAATTAACGTAAATTTTCAAAACACAATTTTTTTTATTTTTTATTAACAATACATTTTTTATTAAAAAAATATGAATTATTAATGGTACATATTATTAACAATTATCCGTAAAAAAATATCCATATTATACTATAAAATATTATTAACAATATATTATTTACAATTATACATGTTATACCATAAAAAATTTCAGTTGGAGTTTGGAGTAGATCTTCAAAATTTTAGGTTAAATTTTGGAGGAGTAGATTCGGTTGTAAAGTAACTTTTTTTTATTTTAACAATTATTAACAATTATCCGATAAATGGGATGACATGTCATTTTTATCAATATATATCATATAACATATCATTTTTTATTCGATAAATGGGATGACATGTCGTTTTTCTAAAAAGACTAAATTACCCTTATGATGTCAGCGCTTGCAAACGGCATTTAAAAGATTGGTGGACAGCAAAAGTGTTTTGTCAACTTAAGGTATACAAGTGATATACTTGAAAAGTGTTGTAGTACGTTTGATACTAATGTCATTTAAGGGTATATGGCTGATAATTTCTCTTTTTTAATTAATATATAATTTTATAAAAATCTTGGAACCCAAGCTGTTTCGTTAAGGCATTATGAGACAATTTTTAACTTGTCAAGAAACAAATAGTTGTGAAAATGTTTTTGGCACTAGATCCTCCTAAAAGTTTTTTGAGAGATATCCATGGATGTCCAAAATAGTTTTGTATAATATTGTGTCATTCTAGTTATTAGATTAAGAGTTAAAATTCAAATAAGCAGACTTGTAAGGTTATGAATTAGAAAATCAGGTTCTTCAAATAAGTTGTTAATAGTATCTTATATTTATTTAAGATGTTTGAGGTTGTTAAGGGCCTAGAGGTCTATTTAAATCATTACTTTTATCATCAGTAATTTCATTCCTAATGTACTAGATATGGATGATTATTTTAATATTATTATAAGTACACGTGTTTTTATAGTTCCTTAAAAATTAATTGATTTTCATCACCAAATTAGTTTATGTAAATGTTTTCAAATCTGAATTTTTTTTTTGTGGTTTTAACAAAATATTAAATATGCCTTGTTAATATATAATTTGTTTTGCTAAATGATTATCTTTTATGAAATTGTCAATAAACTATTAGAATGTAATTTATTTTGCAAGTCTAAATCTTTGCTACGATCTTTCATGAATCTCATATGAATTTTTTATTCCTATATATAATTAAGATTTTTATGAAAATTTGTGTAGAGGCCACCTCTTGAGGTTGTATAAGGGCCACCTCTCGAGGGTCAAAGTGCATGAAGTGCCACGTGGAAGTTTCTACATACGAAAAATGAATTGAAATGTTTTGACTCATTAGCCATAGTCATTCTAATTTTGATTCTAATCATATTATACGATATATATATGTGTGTGTGTGTGTGTGTCTTGTATTAGTACTAAGTTTTTGTTTTGAATGTGTACACGATATTTTGATTTTAATTATGTTTCTGGCCTGGTCATTGAGAGTATAGGTGACACGACGTGATATGAGCTAACTTTGTTTCCTGTACATATGTTCTATAATTTCCTCTCATGGTTAACTATGCTTTTGATATTCTGAATTAACATGAATTTGTCATCTTGTTGTAATATGTCGTTTTATGACATTTATGATTTACAACATATAGTTTTGATAAAAGAAGGCTTGCAATATTTTTGATATCCGATAAGCTTAGTGTGTTGGGAATAGTTTTACTTACCAAGTTGACGGCTCATTTTTCATCATTACTTTTTACAGATTGAGTAGCTTTCTCGAGAAATGTGCTTATCTTTGGAGCTTGAGATTTATTTACTTTTCCTAGTTGAATAAGAGTATGATAAACTTATTTTCCCTTAAGTTTATCTATTTATGAATTTGTATTTAGAGCATGTTTGGTATGACTTATTTAATTATTATAAATGTTTATTTAATCTCATATACTCCTATCATAATTTTTGTTATTGTTTTTCTAATAGAGTTTTTGAATTTTAAATAAGTTATTTTGCATCTACTAGCAAAAGCTCAAAAATTGAGCTTTTAGGAATAAAGGTTGAAAAATTATTTTTAAATGTTAAAATGTCTAAAATATCCTCTACTTATTTAATTATTTTATTTTATTTTTTTCATAACATAATTTTAAAATTTTTATCTATTAAAGTAATTTCATAAATTTTTAATAAAAGCTCTTATTGACAACTAAATAACTAAAGTTTTTTGGGTAAAAACTCTACTTGAAAAGTTGCACCAAACATAGGCTTAGAGAGTTTTGAGACTTTTGTAATATTTATGTCTTTGGGAGAAAATATTTAGTACCAGACTTGTGGATTTATCGATTTGATTAATAAAATTTGAGGTATTTCAATTTAAGATTTTTGGTGTAAGAATTATGATTTATAAGTAACATCCTTTACTACGTGCTCCACATAGTGTTGAATTTAGGGTGTTACAGTTTAAATAAATTTTATTCAACATTATGTTATGTTCAACTCAATTATTTATTTCACAGTAATTTAACGATAAAATTTATCAAATATATATGGTGTTTTTAAAACTCACAATAATTTTAAAATTAAATTTTACCAAACATTCGATCGATTCTCTTTATAATTAATTATTTTAATTTCACAACTAGTAGTAACTATTTTAAAATCATAATATTACTCAACTGGCCCTCATAGTTTCGTCCCACTTCAAGCTTTCTTCTAGTATCTCTCCATGATGATTTAAAGTTTCTTCAAGCGAAAGTGACTTTTTCGGATGGGCAGGATATTGAGGTAATGCTTTACGCCGCTATCATGGCCCATGACTGCTGAATGATTGACGTCCCCTTGAATAAAGGCCAAAAGCCCAACCTTTCCACTCCAGTAAACGTCAGTCCAATAAAGACAAAAAATAATAGAAAAAAAGCAAACACACTCCAACATTTAAGCAAAAAGATAAAAATTTCTCTAATATTTTAAAAAGGATATTTACACCTCAATTTATTATAATTTTATCATTATACTTTTTTAGCATATAAAAAAAATTATTAAATTATCTAATTTGTTTATATATTGTTAATAAAATTATAAATATATCCTCATTGCCTCATTCCTCTATTTAAATTTTTATCAATAACTAATTTTTAAAAAAGACATCTACACACTTAAAAAATTGTAAATAATTATAATTTAAAAAATAAAATTGGTTATTAATATCATAATAAATAACATAAAAAATTGGTTATAAATGTACAAGTTTAAATGATTGACATGTGGAGAATTATTAAATATACAAATTTAAAGTTTAAATAAAATTTGTTATTAATAACCAATTTTATTTTTTAATTTATAATTTTTTTAGGTGTATAAATGTCTTTTTTTAAAATTGGTTATTGATAAAAATTTAAATAGAGGAATCAGGCAACGATGGTATATTTATAATTTTTTTATAATATCTCATTTGTCTATTTATAATTTTATTAATAATATATAGACAAATTAGATAATTTAATAATTTTTTTATATGATAGAAAGATATAATGGTAAAATTATAATAAATTAGAGTGTAAATATTTTTTTTAAACATTAAAAAGATTTTTATCATTTTACCTTGGGGGTGTGTTTGTCCTTTTTTTCCAAAAACAATTAAACAACGAAACAAATAAATAAAGCCACGCCAAGCTTTGATTGATTGCTAAAGAAGAGTCACATCGCAGCTTTGTTGCCAAAATCTCAAGGTTTAAATTGTTAAAGCTATGTAATGGAGTTGAATCATGAATTGCAAATTTTATGCATATATTTATTAGGGCCTCTTCGGTATTATATTATAACAACTATTTACATTTTGGTTTCTAATATTCAAGCGTCGTAAATGTCTGAGAGGCATTTCCTAAAACTTGGTACTGTCTTACAAGTGAGGAAAAAAACTAAAAAAAAAAAAAAAGAAGTCGTATAATAGCAATAAATAAATAAGAAGAAAAGAAAACAATGTGAACAAGTTTTGGCTATTCTATAAATAAATTATAAAATAAAGAAAATTTTGTTATGAGATACGCATATTTATTCTTGAAAAAAAATGTATTATTTACACTAATAATATTAGAAAATAAATTATAAAAGTGATTACATGAATATCTAATGAATTGTGTCACATCTCTTAAAATATATTATGAGTTATACGTCACATTAATCAATTCATAAAGTATTATGCATACAGTACTTTAAAATTCAAAGAGTGTTGCTATTAAAAAAATATGTATTGCTAAACACATATCCGGTTTATATGTTTTATTAACAATAAATAACCATCATCATCTGCAATCAAACATTTTTTAAATTTGGTTCCCAAGATCATATACAGTTAAACTAAAGTTTTATTAAAACTTGGCTCCCAAGATCAGATAAACCATACATGCATGGTTTGGACAAACGTGGAGTCCCGTAATAAAATTTTTTATAACTTTGTAATTGATATTTGAATTTCTTCGAGTGTTCGTCCCTTGGTCTCTGGCACCAGAAATGCAGCGAATGCAACGGCTGCGGCGCAAATGACCCAGAATATGGAAAATGTTCCTGCAACAGCAGCCAACACAGACTTGTAATTAGAGAGCAACACAGAGAAAAGAGGATTGTGAAGTGGAAAATAGTATGAGCATATATGATGGGGGGGTTTCAGGTGCCTGTTCTGCTCCATTCCATCATGAAATGGAAAGTGTATGTAACCATCCAATTGCTGCAGTTGTGGAGTAAAATCACCAGGCTTCCTGCTGAACCTTTGATGTTTATAGGAAATATCTGAAAAATGGAAGTTCAATGGAATATTTATCGACTCCTGTTGAATATTCACGAAAAGATGTAGATCTAGATCACGTAGTCATTTACCTCTGACATTATGACACTTGGTAATCCTGCCATGCCTAATGAATAAGCTATGCTGAACCCCTGATCATAGATTCAGTCATATTTTGCACCAATTAGATAGACTATACAATAAATATATAAAAAATAATAATAATTCTTTATAGAGAATCCTCTACCGTAAGCTCACAATATATAGAGACTATTACCATTATGCCAATGTACACAAGGACTGGAGTAGCCTCATTCCAAAGATGGGTGTCCTGTACATAAATATTTTAAGCAATGATCATAAATATGTCAAACAGAATTGAGAATTAGTGAAGAAGTGTCTATATTTTTGTAAGAGAAGAACCTGCAAGCCGAATGCCAAAGCTATAATAGTGAGACTTAAGCCCATCCCGATAGTAGAAGCCTGCAAATATATGAACATATATATACACATGCACGCACACATACATACTTTGCCATCCTATTAAATAATTAATTTTCGGACGAATTTAATTCTTTGACATGTGTACCAAAAGAAGTGGTCTTCTTCCAAATCTATCTGTCAGCAGGATGGACACGCCAATAGCTGGAAGCTGTAAAAGAAATTGTATGTTCTTGAGTATTTAAAATGGAAAAATCCTACGTTTGATTTATGGTCAATTACCTGAATGATAGCCATTGATATACTCCCAATGTTTGTCAAAAGATCTTTACAAACAAAAATCCACACTGTCATTTCCTTCAATATTCATTAGTTCTATGAAATAGTACAAAATGTTGTTAATTTACCAGCTGCTGCAAATATGTAGCTGGCATAATATGCAATTGCAGCTGATCCAGCTAATGGTTGCAATACCATTAATCCAACTCCAACCTAAACCAATTAAATAATCTAATGTAAAAATCATAGGACAGTCGATATATAATGGGCTTACAAATATAAAAAAAAAAAGCACAAGTAGCCTTACTGAGAGTGAATAAGCATATTTCTGCTGAAACAGATCAAAAATCCCAGCTTTCGAGCCCTTCTCAAATGTCTGCGTGTACTCCTGCAATATGGGATGCTCATTGGTTGTTCTGTGCCAGAGATTTATAGATATTTCATGTGTTTTCTACTTATTGAGTAGTCAAATATTAGAGCTGGAATTTTACTCTGATGTCAGCAGATTCCATAGAAATATCTGCAGTCTTTCCCCTAAGGCACTGCAGAGTAGCTTCTAGCTCTTTTTCTTTACCAATCTTCGCCTGAAAATAGATATACATACTAACTTTAATATGCTCATAGTTTCACAATCATAGCAACAAGAGCTTAAACAAAAAAGCTAAGCATAGTAACAAGAGGTTAAACAAAAAGCTGAAGACTCGAGTTTCTGCTTTGTGCAACATTAAAAACCACCAGGAAAACAGATTATGAACTTTTGATTTGGACTCACCAGCCATCTTGGTGACTCTGGAATGAAGAACAAACCAACGACTTGCAACAGACATGGAACAGCAGCTGAAAATTAAATGAAAAAAAAACATCAGAAATCTTACAGGGCTTGGCAATTAAGCAAATAAAATCAAAAGAAGGGCAAGCTGAAGCTACCAATTAAAGCCAAGGCTCGCCAGGAAACAACAGTACCCACCAAATACATTACTGAAAGACCAGAAGCAATCAAGAACTGCAGAGTTGATGACAAAGTAAATGCTCATTAAATATAAGTTAAAAAGTAATATTAATCATTATAATTAAGATATATATACACCTGATTAGTAGCTGTAAATGCTCCCCGGATGTTCTTGGGTGTTATTTCTGCGACATATATTGGTACCTGTCTTGGAACAATAAGGCTAATGCTGTGAGATGCCTCACACGTGAATTAAGCAACCATAAAATTGTTCACATCACTTACCACATAAGCAATAATTGCAAGTCCAATCCCAAGAGAAAATCGTCCAAGATATAGTGACCAAGCATCCTATGAACAAGTACTGAAGCAAATTATAGCCTATTGACAGACCATTTGAATAGTAGATAGAGCTTGTTATGCAACTTGAACCCGAAAAGGACCATTTAATTCCAAATAAAATTCTATGTACAGTTTTCATGCAGGCAGCCACATCAAGCATGATTGTGATGATGCAGAGAAGCTTAAGGAAAAAGACCTTTGAGAATGCTATTGCCAGCCACCCAACAATACAGAATAACTCAGAAAGCCACATTGCCTGTTGCACTAGCAGTTAATTAAATACTATTGAGAAGGGTAAAAGAAATTTCATACTATTCATTGAGACATAAAACGGAAGGTTGACCGACTTACACCTCTTCGACCAATGACGTCTGCTATTTTCCCATTTACTAATGAACCTATTATTCCTCCAAATGTCAATACTGAACCAAAAACTGAGTACTGCAGAATTAGAAGAACAAGGGAAAGCCATGGTCAATTATAGGACTCAAAATGTATAAGATCATATAATAGTGATGATCAATTAAGTGAATCTGCATACACAATAATAGATGTGTGTACGCGTGTGTATCAAGAGTGACATATTCTGGCCAAAGTTTATATGAATTTATTTATTTATTTTAACGTTCTGTGTTCATGGATAACTTGGGCTTGGTCAACTTACTTCTGTCACTGAGAGTCCCAGGTCTGCCCTCATTCCTGACTCAGCAGGTGATGAATATCCAACCTGAAAACAACAATCAATCAATCTATTGCGGTCAATGAAAAACTAATATTTTGACTAGTGGCTTGTGATGAAAGTGATTTCACTCAAAACTGCTTCCTGAAAGCCTCCTATCTTCAAGCATTTAGAGATTAATCTTGCAAGAAAAATGTATTGACTTTCTCTGACAGCAAAAAAACAGCAATGGATCTTACAGCACAGCCATAAGTAAATGAGCCGCATATGGCCACCAAGGTGCTGAAAACAACGGCAGGTGTAGTGGAAAAATCACTTTCAGACATGCCACTGCCATTACCAATTTCATTGGTGATCATAGGCGTTGGCTCAAGAAGTGGAGGATTCGGAATTAGTCCTTCCTCCAAGCTTTCTGATGTCTCCATCATTATTTTTCTTGAGCGAAAGACGGGCAATCGAAAAAAAGAAGCATTCGACAACTATGAAATAAGAAATTGGAATGACAGCTGCAGAAGAAATCTTTATGCGCATTTGAATTTAGTATATATTATAATAGATTATTTTTTTTATGATTAGGATAGTCCACCTGTTTCATGTATTTGATGATGAAAATTTTGATTAATGCTTATCTCTATTCTCTAAAGCCACCAACTAACAACACATATATGTTAATGTTAAACATATTGACATAAGATCCTATTGATAATTGAGCTGCATTTCAAAACAAGAATGAAACTTTGAAACAATCCAATTTGCTCAAGTTGGTAAGCCACCATAATACACTATTCCACTGTTTGCTGAAAGTGAAAAACATTTGACAAATACACACCATCTAACATAAAAGTACTGGACCTGTCATCTAAGCTTACCTAATACCAATCACATGATTGTAGGTAGGATAGACAATTAAAAATCAATAAAAAAAACTCAATTTTATGGTAATCTACTCATTTCTTCTTCACATTTAAGATCAAGAAACAAAAAAAAGTAACTAGCATGCATGATAACGGTATGCTACTTACAGAACAGCCATGAGCAAATGAACCACATATGGCTACCAAGGTGCTAAGAACAACAACGGGTGTAGCTGAAGAATTGTCACTCCCCGGCAAGCCGCTGCGCTCACCAACTTCATTTGTAATTTTTATAGGATTTGGCTGAGCAAGTGAAGACTTTGCTATTAGTCCCTCCTCCAAGCTTTCTCGATTCTCCATGTCCTAATTCTTTCACAGGAGCAAGTGAAAGAAAGAACACTGCATTATTGGAATTATAACAAGAAAGTTGAAATGATGCGACTGCACAGAGCCCACCTGATAATTTTTTTTTTCAATATTATGATAATAAAAAAAACTTTAATTTTAATTTTACTAGGAACAATAAGCCACTTGACTTTAGGTCCAATGATTAAGGTTATTGTCCTCACAATTTAAATCCCTCAAAAAAGTATCGAGAGATAATTCTTTTTTTAATTATATTGTATAATTGACTATATGAAAGGAAAATTTACTCTTTATAAAATATTATTTTCAATAATTATCTGAATCTCACAAAATATGAGTTGTGTTCTAACTAATAACCTCAAGTAATTAAAAAAATATATATTGGCTTCCAGCTGAACCATGTTAACTTACAAGAATTAATTATCCGAAATACTTGGTATTGACCATTGGCATGAAATTAGGCGGGACATTCAATTCCTGCTGAATCCGAAATCATGGAGGGCCTTGGTCTCTCTTTGGCGGCAGCAAGTACATTTGCTCTCTTCCAGTCCCCCTTTTTTGTACGTTGAAATGTGCACCGCGGCTACTTGGAGCTTAAGACAACTGTTTCAGGCCCTGCCCATGTGTTGTAAACTTGTAATCAATATAAAAGAGCAAGTACTGATACCACTGTGTAATTTTTCTTTTATATATATATATTGTCTCTAAGAACGCGGTCGAGTAATTTTAAAAAATAAACTCAAGCTTTATCTATTCTCTTATCTTTAAAAAAAATAATAATAATTGTTGGTGAATTTAAGAATATGGAGACAAAGAACAAAGATAATTTCTTAAGATTTGAGACGTGTTTGCACACTTTCCTTTAAAGTTTTATTTGTCCTCACCAATCTTGGTTTGTTATAGAGTTTTAATGGCAAATTACCCCCAAGATATATCAAATCCTGAATACAATCTCTAGCAAATAAGATTATATTTTCAGAACATGCATGAAATCTTTTAAAAACTGATTATTATCTAATTGTTGTGTATCTTTTAATGAAGAAGATGTTCATTTAAAAGAATGCAATCATTCGAAATGATACTTCTTCAAAGACACCTTTTTTTTTGTTTGAATTTGTATTGTTTGACAATTAAGTTTCAAACTTATTTGCCCGTTTTTCAGTTGACACCTTTCTGGAAATAAACGGTTAGCCGTTTTCTCAATAAACGGTGAGCCGTTTTATTCCAGAATGTCAAATACGTTGCTCTCTGTAACTAAACGGTACGCCGTTTTCTCAATAACGGTGAGCCGTTTTCTCTAGAACATAAAACATGCTCTCTGGAGTTAAACGGTAAGCCGTTTCTCCATAAACGGTGAGCCGTTTATTCCAAACAGAAAACATGCTCTCTGGACTTAAACGGTGAGCCGTTTATTCCAAACAGAAAACATGCTATCTGGACTTAAACGGTTAGCCGTTTGCTCAATAAACGGTAAACCGATTTCGTCCAGAATATCAAATCAAAGATTAAAAAAAAATGTATCAATCTCTCTTACAATAATTACATGCAGACATGTTAATAAACACCATCCTAAAGCCAAACACTCATCATGTGGGTAATATCGATTTTGTATGGCTTCCCGTCCCACTCTTATCTTATGCAGATTGGACATATCTCTTGAATCATTAGGCTTTTGATTGCAACGTATCAGTATTTGAAATTTAAAAAAAAAAATCAATGCGGCGTCACTTTCCATGCAAGCTATGGACGTGAAGAGAAAAAGTTTCCACAACAATTATTTTTCTGCTAAGTAAGAAAATAAAATAAAAATCTTTGAGTTTCAATGGTATGGAAATGACGGAAAACCCAAGGAAAGGCTAACTGTAATTTCGGCCCGGTCCACTGGTTGGGCCTAGATTAACTGACAACTGACGGGACCCATCATTTCCCACTAACTCGTGCGGCTAGGAAAAAGCCTCAAAAATTTTGTTTTTTTTTTTAAATGATCATTGGACCCTACAAATTTATCTTTGGTTTCTATGACAACAAAGAAATTGTCAGCGATTAACATTAGCCCGGGTGATAATACAAAATAATAATAGTAATAATAATAATACTTTATTAATTAATAAGAATATAAAGTACACAAATAATATTAATCTATTGTTTGGGCATGTATAGGGATGGCAAATTTCGGGTCCAGGTTCGGGTCCGGGTTTAGCCTTTCCGGATCCGGACCCGGATATTATTTTCTTTTTCCGGACTCAGATTTTAACCCGGATTTTTTCACTCGGGTTCAACCCGAAAAAATTCGGGTTTTCGGATTCCGGGTTTTGAACCCGGATCAATAAATCAATATCAAATTTTAAAATTCTAAAAATAAAAATTAATACATTTTCAAGGAATAACATATATAGATTAATCAATAAAATTAATTAAAAATCATATTAAAATTAGATATCCGGGTTCGGGTTCCGGATGTCCGGATTAACCTAAACCCGGACCCGGACCCGGATATATCCGGGTTATTAAAATTTATTTCGGACCCGGATTTTTTTATATTCCGGTACGGGTTCAACCCGGCCCGGATTATCCGGGTTCGTCCGGGTCCGGGTTATTTTGCCATTCCTAGGCATGTACTTCGACGAGACCAGCCGTGATGAGCAGATGTCTGGTAGTAGGGTTCCACGAATAGGTATATCTTGTAAAAGTCTGGTAGCAGGGGAATAGGAGCAGAAATATCCTGTTCGTCCACGAATACGCCTTCCGCGAAGCCGGTCTCCTGTTAGAAGCATAAAGTCATTCCTGCTAAGGGTTGAGGCGAGAAGACCCGGTCAACGACAGTTGGTGAGACGTGCTCTCCAACCCAAGAATTAAGGCACGAAGATCATACAACCACCCACGATTACAGAAACGAAGCATCCACTTTCGAGAGGTGGGAAGGTAACGGGTGAATAGAGGGGAAGATCTGAACTCAAGAGAAGCCTATAAAAAGGCAGTCAATGAAGGTAAAAGGGTTAGAATTTTGGACATTGAAACTGAGATAAAGAGAGCTCCAAATAATTGATACTAAATATAAGCCATAAGATTAATGGCTAACGTTTCTAGGAACACAAAACTTTCATTTCTGATTTGAGCGTCGGAGGGTTTATGCCAGGAAAACAACCGGCGTGCTCTAACTTATTTTTGTGTACGCAGGAACATATGGAGAAGAATCCTTACGAGGAGAGATCCTGATCGTGGTCGAGGTGGTTAAGGAGGGATCTTAGTCGTGGTAGAGAGGGAAACCAGAATCTTGCATCAACATTTTGACGCCGTCTGTGGGGACTGGTATGAGAAGCCAATTTTTTGTCTTTATCAATTTTCATCTAGTTGAAGTAAATCAGAATATTACAGTGCATAAATGGATGAGATTGCTTAAACAAGGAAGCAAAAACCTTAAATGAGAGCACATTAAAAGCACACGTTTGTAAAAATCAGAACATGTCAGAAGTTAAATTTTTATTTACAAGCAATTTTTTCATGAAAATTTAATTATTTCTCTAAATCCTGCTATGTGAGATGAGGATACCTTGTATTCATTAAATTGATTGTGCTCATATTAGGGCTGACGGTATAACTTAGTTAACTTGATTTCTTGAAAGTTACTCAATATGAGAATGATTTAAGAAATGAGAGCTAGGCTAACGTTGAGAATCAAATCAAAGTTTATTAATAAGGCATGCAAATTCTCCAAAGTCTCAAAGCCTGTTTTATGGCGAGACAGAAAGCCAAGCATGTCAGGATCTGCTCGACCAAACGAAGGCAAGCAGACCAGCAAAGTTCCAAAAAGTTTCCAAGGTATACAAAGGCTCACCAAGTCTCAAAGCCTATTTTATGGCGAGACTAGAAGCCAAGTGTGTCAGGATTTGCTTGACCAAGCGAAGGCGAGCAAAATTTGAAGCATCAAAAAATTTCCAAGGCATGCAAAGGCCAAGTCTCAAAGCTTGTTTTATGGCGAGACCAAAAGCTAAGCGTACCATGATCTGCTCGACCAAGCGAAGGCGAGCAAAATCTGAAGCATCGGAAAATTTCCAAGGCATGCAAAGGCCAAGTCTCAAAGCTTGTTTTATGACGAGACCTGAAGCCAAGCGTGCCAGGATCTGCTCGACCAAGCGAAGGCGAGCAGAATCCGAAGCATTGAAAATTTTCCAAGGCACGCAAAGGCTAAGTCTAAAAGCCTGTTTTATGGCGAGACCTGAAGCCAAGCGTGCCAGGATCTGCTCGACCAAGCGAAGGCGAGCAGAATCCGAAGCATTGAAAATTTTCCAAGGCACGCAAAGGCTAAGTCTAAAAGCCTGTTTTATGGCGAGACCAAAAGGCAAGCGTGCCAGAATCTGCTCCAGTGGACAACGGCAAGCAGACTCCTAAACGCGATGAAAGTTTCTAAGGCACGCAAAAAGGCTAAGTCTCGAAGCCCGTTCTGTGGCGAGACCAGAAGCCGAACAGGCCAAGATCGGCTCGACCAAGCGAAGGTGAGTAGACTCAAAAAAAATTTTCACTACAATTCATGAAGGCAAGTAAGAACATTCTTATTAATCTGCTGATAGTTCGTTAAGCTGCTAATCCCAATATATAATGCTAAAAAAACATACAACTACAAAAAGAAAACACGCTTAAGAGGACGACGGGTCAGTAAGCTGATTTTTCTTTACTGACTGGTCAACTTCAGGAGCAGGAGGAGTGTCACCCGTTGCTCCAGGAAAGGTACTTGCCTTAGCAACATCAGCAGGAACTGCACGAGGAGGAGAGGCTCTCTCCTCAGTAGACTTTGGCTCCACATCTTCAATATCTTCCTTAGCGGCCTCCCCATCCATATACTGAGCAACACCAGCAGCAAGCTCGTCCATCTTCAGATTAAGATGCTGCTTCCCAAAGACTGCCATGATGCAACGATAGGAAAAATGAAGCCCCTGGTCATATTGGTTGTTAGCTTCCTTCTCCAAGTTCGCAACCTGAACCTTGTCGGAATCCCGGAGAGATTCAATCTGAGCCTTGTACATAGTCTACTGCCTTTGCAGATCCTTCTTGACCTTAGCCAGCTCTTCCTCAAGGTAATGGCCTTTGCTTGAGCGAGAGATTCTCACTCTATCAACTTCAAATTCTCGAGATTCAGGTCTCCTGCCCTTTTCTCGGCAACATCAGCTTTGGTCTTCACCGATTGAATGTTCTCCTTCATCTTCCGGTCATAGCGGCCAACCTTGGCCTTATAGTAGGTGGCCATGTAGCCGAGGTGAAAAGCGTTATATTGCATAGCTCCCACCAACTCACCTAGGGAACTACCTTCGAAGTCCTCCAAGTCCTTCTTGCTCACGAGCCGAGAAAACTCACTGATGTAATGGACCAGATGCTCTGCTCGATTGTCAGATAAACGAGATTTTGGCCCAACTGGTGAAGAGGAGGAAGTAGGGTCAATGGCTGCTCCACTGGTCTCCTCGGCTTTGGCAGGAGGAGGTGGTAGAGTCCTCAAGGGGGGAACCTGCTGCACAATGTTCACCCGCTTCACAGTGAGAGCATCTTTACTCTGGTCCTGCTTGGCAGCATGAGGTCGAGAACGCCTCCAATTCAGAGCTCCGATCACAGCATCCTCCATCTTATGGCCAGTAGACACCAAACGAGATTTGACCAACTTGAAAGTAGTTAGCAGCTCTCGGTTTGAACAGGAATTGGTTAGGACAGTCTCGACCCGCTTGAGCTGCTCAGGTTTAAGCGGGTATTGCACACCTCAAGAACCTGCAATGCGAACATATATTGGGTTAGAGACAAATCAACAAAGTGAGAACAACTATGGAGATAAGACATCTAAAGCGAGCAGGTAACCTGGGACCACGAAACGGGGTGGTACGCGATAATCATTCACATCAATCTATGCAATTTGACTCTAGGGACCCCTAGCAAAAAAAAAATTTCTTCTTCCAATTCCTACCACCACCAGTTAGAAGATCAATTATGGGTTTCCTGGTCTTGGTACTTGACTGGAAGTAATACCAGCCGGCGTCTTTGGGGCTGCTCTTTAGCTGATATAGGTGCTTCACCTCATCAACTATGGGCTCACTTTGCTAACATCTATTCCACAATATGAACAGACCAGAGAGTACTCTCCACCCATTGGGGTTCAGCTGATCAGGAGCTAAATTTAACCCATTAAGTATTCAGGCAAAATAGGGCTGCAGGGGGCACTTTAGTCCAAGTTTAAAACTCTCCAGAAATATAGTAACATATCCCCTAGGAGGCCGAGTAAGAGTATCTTTCTTTCCTGGGACCCTAAGAGGTATATCACCAGGAATTCCATACCTAACCCGGATGTCAGTGAGCTCGTCTACTGTGGTCGTACACGTGATGAAATCAATAGCGTAACGCTCTGATAGAGCTCTACCCCTTACTGTCACCCTCCTATCTGGTCGTGATGCTCCTCGAGAGGACATTTCACCAAAATCATCTCTCTGATCCTCACCCAGGGTGTATTTTAAACCAGAAGATCCCTCGTCACCATTATTGCCGCTTGAGAAGGTTGTTTGGGGGGACATCCTCCTAGCACTAGTCCCAACACTAGATCTAATGGGTTCTAAGGGGATCCTAGGGTCAAAAGCAGGATCAGCGAGCAGACTAGGCAAGAAGTCTAACTCGTCATCATCAATCTTAATGACATTCTCTTTAACTTTTGACATTCTATAAACTATAACCATAACAACATCACCAAACACTACCCAAACAAAACGGAAAAGAAATTGTCTACAACTATCCAAGACCGAGGAAAATAGAAATAATACCTGAAGTTGTGACTTAATCAGAGAGAGACAATGATGGAAGCTTTATGCCGAGGGAGATGAAGGACTCATTCGCCGGAGAGACAGAAACGGAGTAAAAGACGAATTTCTCTTTTGGGGGTTTGAGGTTTTCCTAATGAGGAACAAACTCTTGGGCTGCCAGCATTTAACGGCACAAATCCCTAGAGTTTCGTAACCATCGGTTTGAAATTCAAATAGAGGGGTAGATTTTTGCCACATCACCTAATCCGCAATTAAATGTGACACGACTCTTGGCAGCCTTTTCATATCCCGCGCGAGTAAGAACTGTCGAGTTTCTACGGTTGGCTCACTTTGTTACCCAACACCAGAAACTGGGGGACCGGTGTTTTGGGGATGTACTTCGACGAGACCAGCCGTGATGAGCAGATGTCTAGTAGGAGGGTTCCACGAACAGGTATATCTTGCAGAAGTCTGGCAGCAGGGGAACAGGAGCAGGAATATCCTGCTCGTCCACGAATACGCCATCCGCGAAGCCGGTCTCCTGTTAGAAGCATAAAGCCATTCCTGCTAAGGGTTGAGGCGAGGAGATCTGGTCAACGACAGTTGGCAAGACATGCTCTCCAACCCAAGAATCAAGGCACGAAGGCCATGCAACCACCCACGATTACCGGAACGGAGCATCCACTTTCGAGAGGTGGGAAGGTAACGGGCGTGAATGGAGGGGAAGATCTGAACTCAAGAGAAGCCTATAAAAAGGCAGCCACCGAAGGTAAAAGGGTTAGAATTTTGAACATTGAAACTGAGATAAAGAGAGCTCCAAATAATTGATATTAAATATAAGCCATAAGATTAGTGGCTAATGTTCCCAGGAACACGAAACTTTCATTTCTGACTTGAGCGTCGGAGGGTTTACACCGGGAAAATAACTGGCGTGCTCTAACTTATTTCTGTGTACGCAGGAACTTCTAGAGAAAAATCCTTACGAGGAGAGATCCTGATCGTGATCGAGTTGGTTAAGGAGGGATTCTGATCGTAGTAGAGAGGGTAACCAAAATCTTGCATCAACATCTATTATTATTAAAACTTTTTAATAGAGATTATAATCTAGTATCGTATTTAGGGATGACAATGGGCACCACCCGCAGCGGGTTTGTCATTACCAAACCCAAACCCGCACAAAATTTAAATTACCAAACCCACCCGCAACCCGCAGCGGGTTTTAATTTTTTTTAAAAACCCACCCGCAGCGGGTTTTAACAATTATCAAACCTGTAATGGTATCCGGCGGATTTTTTGCGGGTTTCCGTATTTAAAATAAAAAATATTTAATATATAAATTTATAATAATAACCTCAAATTCCATATAGCATACTCAATTTTATATTTAAACAATGTCAATGAAAAATTAAAATTTCCACATCAATTCAATACAAATTCTCAAATTTAAATATAAATTACATAAATTTATTTAAAAAACACAAACTAGTATCTAAAAATAATAATTACATTTCATATTATCATTTAAAACAATATCCAAGAGAAGATGTTCATTTCATTCACCACCATAAGCACCCATCCAACACAATGCCTATAATAATAATTAAGATTAATATTTTCAAATACTAATTCGAAGAGAAATGCCTTTAGTTTTCTTTAGGTTATGACTTTAGAATAAAAGATGGGCCACATACACACATACACAACTTTGAACCTTTGTCTATTTGGTAATTTGATTAATGACATTATTTTTTATACATTTTTATATTTAAATTAAATTAAAAATATTTGAAAAAAAATATTGCGGGTTTGGTGGATATCCATGCGGGTATCCACCGGATATAAGGTGAATACCAAATCCACCCGCATCCATGTGCGGGTTTTAATTTATAATACTAAACCCGCCCGTAACGGATAAAATTACCCGCAACGAACAGATTTTGGCGGGTAAGTTTGGGCGGATTTACAAGTTTGCGGGTACAATTGTCATCCCTAATCGTATTAAACTTAATACATTTTAGTCCAGTACAGTCTAATCCGGGGCGTCACACCAAGCACATCCTATGAGCGGAGTTTACACTTGCAATCCAACCAAACCAGGTTATTATTACACGTGCAGTGGAGTGATGTAGATTTATCTCCCAGAAAGCTTTGTAATTGATGCTTGTATTTCTTCAAGTGTTCGTCCCTTGGTCTCCGGCACCAGGAATGTAACAAACGCAACACCTGCGGCGCATATGACCCAGAATATAGAAAATGTTCCTGCCAGAGTAGCCAACACAGACTTGTAACTAGAGAGCAACACAGAAGACAGAGGATTACGAAATGGAAAATGTATAAGCATGGGGGATTATCGGATACCTGTTTTGCTCCATTCCATCATGAAATGGAATGTGAATGTAGCAGCCCAATTGCAATTCTAAGACACTCCAATTATTCACGTTTATTGTGTAACTAATGAACATGTCTAAATACACACCATCAAGAAAAAGAACTGAAAAAAGAGAAAGAGAGAAAACAACACTAAAAACATGATGATAATAATGGTACATACAGAACAACCATAAGCAAATGAACCACGTACGGCCACCAAAGCGCCGAGCACAACAGCAGGGGTGGCTGAAGAATCACTTTCTTGCGTGCCACTGCCATCCCCAATTTCATTAGCAAGTGAAGAACTTGGAATTAGTCTTTCCTCCAACTTCAATCTTTCTCCTGGTCTCTCCATGATGATTAATTTCTTCACGGGATAGCGAGGCAAATGAACGAAACAAGTGCGTGACAACTACTACAACTGCCCGAAAAAATTATTTATGCCCTTTTGGGACAGGCAGGAAATTGTGGTAATGCTTTGACTTGCCAACATGGCCTGTGAGTGCTCTGATAGACGTACCCTTGAATAAAGGCGAATTCACAGGTCATGCACTAGATTACTAAACTGGGTCACACTAAAGACGTCAAATATATTAGGGGTTGTATGAGGATTCGAGTCGCACTAAAGCAGTGAAAGTGAAATATATTATGAGTTATTGAGAACTTCGAAGCAGGTGACCACTCTCACAAAGGTTGGCGTCCATTTTCTTGACCTGATCCTTTAACTTCTTATTATTTATGTGTATGTCTGGATAATTTCCAATTAATTCCACAACAAAATGATAATTATCATAAACTGAGATGTTTCTGTAGCCATGATGCGCCCGACATGCGCAACGAATACTCAATAAATTATGAAACATATTCTGCACATTTTCCCACTCTTATCGACTTTCTTCTTCTTCTCCCAGCTACTTTATTCTTCATCTTTCAATCCTTGTCTCTCACCATTTTAAGCTCTTAGCCATTTTCTCATTTTTCATTTCTCATTTTTGTAATAATTTGGCTCCAAGATCATATTCACCATTTGATTAAGGCTTGGTTCCCAAGATAACATACATCATTTTATTAAGGCATTTATATATGCATGGTTTTGGACAAATGTGGAGTTCTGTTATAAAATTTATTATTGCTTTGTAATTAATATTTGAATTTCTTCGAGTGTTCGTCCCTTGGTCTCCGGCACCAGAAATGCAACGAACAGGACAGCGGCAACGCAAATGACCCAGAATATAGAAAATGTTCCTGCCATAGCAGCCAACACAGAATTGTAATTAGAGAAAAAGATAAAGAAATGAGGATTGTGAAGTGGAAAATAGTATGAGCTTATAATTTTTTTTTTTTTGGTGTAGGGGGGCAGTGGGGTGATGTTGGGGTTTAAGATACCTGTTCTTCTCCATTCCATCATGAAATGGAAAGTGTATGTAACTATCCAATTGCTGCAGTTGTGGAGTAAAATCACCAGGCTTCCTGCTGAACTTTTGATGTTTATTGGAAATATCTGAAAAATGGAAGTTCAATGGCTTATTTATCGACTCCTGTTAAGACATTCATGAAAAGAAGAAGAGCTAGATCATGTAGTCATATACCTCAGCCATTATGACACTTGGTAGTCCCGCCATGCCTAATGCAAAAGCTATGCTAAACCCCTGATCATATATTTTGCCATATGTTGCTCCAATTAGGCAGACGATACAATTGGGAAAAAAAAAATCTTTACAGAGAAAGAACACTTCGATGTAAGCTCACAACATTTAGAGACTATTACCATTATGCCAACATACACAAGGACTGGAGTAGCCTCATTCCAAAGATGGGTGTCCTGCACATAAGTATTTTAAGCAATGATCATAAATATGTCAAACAGAATTGAGAAATTGTGAAGAAGTGCATAAATTTTGTAATAGAAGAACCTGCAGGCCAAATGCCAAAGCTATAATAGTGAGACTTAAGCCCATCCAGATAGTAGAAGCCTGCAAAATATGAACATTTATATATCTTGAATAACTAATTTTTGGATAAACTTAATTCTCTTATATGTGCATACCAAAAGAAGTGGTCTTCTTCCAAATCTATCTGTCAGGAGTACGGACGCGCCAATAGCCGGAAGCTGTAAAAGAAATTGTATGTTCCTGAGTATTTCAAATGGAAAAATCTCACGTTTGATTGATGGTCAATTACCTGAATGATAGCCATTGATATACTCCCAATGTCCATCGAAAGATCTGTTACAAACAAAAGATTCATTCTGTCATATTCTTAGATATTCAGAAGTTCTATGAAATAGTACAAAATGTTGTTTATTTACGAGCTGCTGCAAATATGTAGCTAGCATAATATGCAATAGCAGATGATCCTACAAATGGTTGCATTACCATTAATCCAACTCCAACCTAAACCACTTAAATAATCAAACATAAAAATCATAGGACAGATGATATATGACAAGATTACAAATAAATTAAAAAAAAAAATACAACTATTAAGGACTCACTGAGAGTGAATAAGCATATCTCCGCTGAAACAGGTCAAAAATCTCAGCTTTCAAGTCCTTCTCAAATGTCTGCGTGTAATCCTGTACAATATGGGATGCTCATTGGTTGTTTTGTGCAAGAGATGTACAGCTGTTTCATGTGTTTTGTAATTACTGAGTAGTCAAATATTAGAGTTGGAATTTTACTAATGTCAGCAGATTCCATAGAAATATCTGCAGTCTTTCCCCTAAGGCGCCGTAGAGTAGTTTCTAGCTGTTTTTCTTTACTTATCTTTGCCTGCAAAGAGAAATACACATTTAACTTTAATATGCTCTTAGTTCACAAGCATAGTAACAAGAGCTTAAACAAAAAGCTAGGGACTCCATTCTCTGCTTTTTGCAAAATTAAATTCTACCAGGAAAAAAGTTTATGGACATTTGACTTGGACTAACCAGCCATCTTGGTGAGTCTGGAATGAAGAACAAACCAACAACTTGCAACAGACATGGAACAGCAGCTGAAAATTAAACAAAAAAGAAACATCAGAAATCTTGAAGGGCTTAGCAATTAAGCAAATGAAATCAAAAGCAGGGCAAGCTGAAGCTACCAATTAGAGCCAGGGCTCGCCAGGAAACAATAGTACCCACCAAATACATTACTGACATACCAGACACAATCAAGAACTGCAGAATTGATGACAAAGTAAATGCTCATTAAATATAAGTTAGACAAGTAATATAATCATTATAATTAACATATATATACCTGACTAGTAGCTGTAAATGCTCCCCGGATGTTTTTGGGTGTTATTTCTGCAATATATATAGGTATCTGTCTTGGAACAATGATGCAAATGCTGTGACATGCCTCACATGTGAATTAAGCAACCATGAAATTGTTCATGTCACTTACCACATAAGCAATAAGTGCAAGTCCAATCCCAATAGAACATCGTCCAAGATATACGGACCAAGCATCCTATCAACAAGTACACAAGTAAATTATAGCCTATTGACATACCATTTTAATAGTAGATAGAGGTAGACATGCAACTTGAACCCCGAAAAGGACAATTTAATTCCAAATAAGATTCTAAGTATGGTTTTCATGCAGGCAGCCAAATCAAGCATGACTGTGATGAAAAAGAGAAGCTAAAGGAAAAAGACCTTTGACAATGCAATTGCCAGCCACCCAACTATACAGAATAACCCAGATAGCCACATTGCCTGTTGCACTTGCAGTTAATTAAATACTATTGACAACAGTAAAAGAAATTTCATACTATTCATTGAGACATAAAGCGGATGATTGAATGACTTACACCTCTTCGACCAGTGAGGTCTGCTATTTTCCCATTTACTAGTGAACCTATTATTCCTCCAAATGTCAATACTGAACCAAAAAATGAGTACTGCAGAATGAGAAGAATAAGGGAAAGCCATGGTCAATAATAGGACTCAAAATGTATAAGATCATATAATAGTAATGATCAGTTAAGTGAATCTGCATACATAATAGTAGATGTTGTATGTACACGTGTGTATCAAAAGTGACATATTCTGGCCAATGTTTATATGAATTTATTTGTTTATTTTAACGTTCTGTGTTCATGGACAACTTGGGCTTGGTCAACTTACTTCTGTCACTGAAAGTCCCAGGTCTGCCCTCATTCCAGACTCAGCAGGTGATGAATATCCAACCTGAAAACAATAATCAATCAATCTATTGCGGTCAATGAAAAGCTAAAATTTTGACTAGTAGCTTATGATGAAAGTGATTTCACTCAAAACTGCTTCCTGAATGCCCGCTATCTTCAAGCATTTAGAGACTAATCTTGCAAGAAAATTGTATTCATTTACTCTCACAGCAACAAAACAACAATGGATCTTACAGCACAGCCATAAGTAAATGAGCCGCATATGGCCACCAAGGTGCTGAAAACAACAGCAGGTGTAGTAGAAGGATCACTTTCATACATGCCACTGCCATTACCAATTTCATTGGTGATCATAGGCGTTGGCTCAAGAAGTGGAGGATTCGGAATTAGTCCTTCCTCCAAGCTTTCTGATGTCTCCATGATTATTCTTCTTGAACGAAAGAGAGGCAATGGAAAAAGAGAAGAGTTTGACAATTATGAAATGAGAAATTGGAATGACAACTGCAGAAGAAATCTTTCTACCCATTTGAATTTTTAGTGTATATTATAATAGATTATTTTTATAATTAGAATAATCCACCTGTTTCATGCATTTGATGGTGAAAGTTTTGATTAATGCCAATCTCTAAAGTCACCTACTAACAAGTATTATACTAACATATGTATATAAGATCCTCTTCTGTTGTCTTAAAGTAACTATTGATTATTAATTAACGATTAAGCAGCCTTTCAAAACAAGAATGAAGCTTTGAAACAATCCAATTCGCTCAAGTTGGTGAGTCACCATTATACACTAATCCATTGTTTGCTGAAAATGAAGAACACTTGATAAATACACACCATCTAACATGAAATTACTGGACCAGTCATGTAAGCTTACCTAATACCAACCACATGATTGAGGTAGGATAGAAAATTAGAAATCAATTAAAAACACAATTTTACTCTAATTTGCTCATTTCTTTTTCACATTTACGATCAAGAAACAAACAAAAAGTAACTAGCGTGCATGATAACGGTATGCTACTTACAGAACAGCCATAAGCAAATGAACCGCAAATGGCTACCAAGGTGCTAAGAACAACAACGGGTGTAGCTGCTGAAGAATTATCACTCTCTGGGAAGCCACTGCGCTCACCAACTTCATTTGTAACTATTACAGGATTTGGCTGAGCAAGTGAAGACTTTGCTATCAGTCCCTCCTCCAAGCGTTCTGGATTCTCCATGTCCTATTTCTTTCACAGGA
The DNA here is from genome assembly GCA_002013955.2 of Citrus medica. Taxonomy (NCBI): domain Eukaryota; kingdom Viridiplantae; phylum Streptophyta; class Magnoliopsida; order Sapindales; family Rutaceae; genus Citrus; species Citrus medica. The sequence continues at coordinate 158,576 of MKYO02023232.1, read as the reverse complement.
GCAAGTGAAAGAAAAATTCTTTGTTTAGCCACTGCATTACTGCACTAGTGGAAATTTAAAAAAAAAAAAAAAGTTGAAATGATGCAACTGGATAGAGCGCACTTGACTTTTTCGTTTTTTAAATAAATATTACGATTATAGAAAAATCATATCTGTAAACTTATTTTTAGTGGGGCAACTGTGCTAACTACTGGAATCTTGAGGGGTAATTCTTTGCTCAATTATATTATATAATGGTTTTTGTTATGTAATGAAATTTTGAGGGGTAATTATATTACATATATAATTATGTAACCGTAGTTGAATTTTACCAAACGATTGTAAAAATAATATAATTTTATTATCTTAACTTTTTATAATCGTTAGAAAAAAATTTAACAAATATTATATAATTATGTATATTACATAATTATATAAAATAATAATCTCCTTATATAATTGAGTTTTCTCTTATGAAATATGTCTTATCGTCTGAATTTCGTGTAATATAAATTATACACTAAATAATAATCTCGTGTAATTAAAAATATATATATATATATATATCTGAATTTCGTGTAATATAAGTTGTGCACTAAATAACAATCTCGTGTAATTAAAAAAAAAAAATAGAGTGGCAATATTGGACAATCTAATAGAACAAATATTGGCTTCCAGCTGAACGATGGTATTGGCCATTGACATGAAATCGGGCAGGATATTCAATTCCTGCTGAATAGTAAATGGCTAGGCCCATTGTTTTCCACTAACTGCACCCATCGCTCTTTCAGCTTCTCGGGAAAATGCCACGCACCGCTCGTGCGGTTAGGCAAAAGCCTCCATTTTTTTTTTTTTTTCACTGGCGATCATTGGACCCTACGAATACAAATTTATCTTTGGTTTATATGACTTGGAATCAATAATGTTTCAAATTATTTTACGGTGCTTAGATTGTGAGTTCACTACCCGTACAATAATGTTTGATTATTAATTTATAGTCGGAAACTCGGAATAGTCATCACTTGTTAAATTTGGAATCAAGCAAGACTTGGGCCTCTCCGCGGCAGCAGTCAGTGTTCTTCACTTTTATGTACTCAGAAGCAGTGTAGTATTAGGGTCAGTTTGGAAATGCTGTAGCTTTTAAAATAATTGCTGTTAGCTGTGCTGTAGAAATAATCAGCTGTGAACAGAATCAGTTAAGTGTTTGGTAAATTTTGTTTCAAGAAGTACTGTGAGTTTTGAAAGCAGTTATGGACGTTTGGTAAATTTTACTGTTAAACTGCTGAGAGAAAATAAATGACTAAAATATCCATAATATAAGATAAAATTTACTTATATATATATAAAAACATGTACATATAATATTTTTAATTGTGTAATATAATAATTTTACTAAAAATAAAATTTATAATATATTTATTTTTTTTATCTTAAAGCAATTGATAATTAAATTAATAATATAGTGAAATAAATTTAATAATAATTCGACCAATAAATTGATATTAATAAATTTATATTTATGAATTATAATACAAATTTTTTATATATTATTTTGTTTCCAATTTGAATAAGGATAATTTTGGATTTAAATAATAATTTTAAGGATATTTATGGAATTGTATTAAATGATAAAATTGATTTTCAAAATCAGAATTTAAAAGCTACTACTTCCCTGCTTTTCAAAATCAGCTGTAGGAGAAGCTGCTTTTGACAAAAGTGATTTTGATTTTTTTTTACCAAACACTAAAACTACCTTTTAAATTTTCAAAATCACTTTTAGGTCTCCTAAAAGTAATCCCAAACGGGCCCTTAGTCTATTGTTCATAAACGCTAAAAATATGTTGAATAATTAAAGGAAAAAATATATATACATATATATAATTTTATTAATTAATAAGAATAGAAAAAACACAAATAATAATAATCTATTGCTATTAAAATTTTTAATAGAGAATATAATCCGGTACCGTGTTAAACTTAGTACATTTTAATCCAGTACAATCTAATCCAATGCGTCGCACCAAGCACATCCTATGAGCAGAGTTTACTCCAGTGATGTACGGCAGTCCAATCAAACCAGGTTATTATTACACTTGCAGTAGAGTGATGTTGATTTACCGCCGAGAAAGCTTTGTAATTGATGCTTGTACTTCTTCAAGTGTTCGTCCCTTGGTCTCCGGCACCAGGAATGTAACAAACGCAACACCTGCGGCGCATATGACCCAGAATATAGAAAATGTTCCTGCCAGAGCAGCCAACACAGTCTTGTAACTAGAGAGCAACACAGAAGAAAGAGGATTGCGAAATGGAAAATGTATAAGCATCAGGGGTATCAGGTACCTGTTTTGCTCCATTCCATCATGAAATGGAATGTGAATGTAATGGTCCAATTGATGCAGTGGTGGATGAAAATCACCAGGCTTCCTGCTAAACCTTTCATGTTTATGGGAAATATCTGAAAATGGAAGTTCAATGGCTCATGTATCGACTCTGGTTGAGATATTCATGAAAAGATGTAGAGCTAGATCACGTAGTCATATACCTCTGCCATTACGACACTTGGTAATCCTGACAAGCCTATTGAGTAACCTACACTAAACCCCTGATTGCAGATTCAGTGTCAATTAGTCACATTTTGCTCCATATTGATAGACAAAACAATAAAAAAGAATCTTTACAGCACACACTAATATTAATTACCCTCTAATGTAAGTAAGCTCTCATAACATACAGAGACAAGTTTCCCTTTTCTACATCGATTATATTACCATTATGCCAACGAACACCAGCACTGAAGTAACCTCATTCCAACGATGTGTGCCCTGCACATAAAAATTTTAAGCAATAATCATAAATATGTCCAAACAGAATTGCAAATTAGAACTGCAGAAGTGTAAAAATTTTGTTCCAGAAGAACCTGCAAGCCGAATGCTGTAGCTATAATTGCGAGACTTAAGCACATCACAATTGTAGAAGCCTGCAAATAGATGAATTTGTATAAGCATTACTTCACCATAAATTAGCCACATAAATTAGCCAACCTTCTGCATTAATAATTTTGGGGTGAATATGTTTTTTTGAAATGTTTACCAAAAGAAGCGGTCTTCTTCCAAATCTATCAGTCAGGAGCACCGATGCACCAATAACCGGAAGCTGTAAAACAAATTGTATGTTCCTGAGTATTTCAAATGGAAAAATCCCATGTTTGATTGATGGTCAATTACCTGAATGATAGCCAAGGATATACTCCCAATTTTTGTTGAAAAATCTATTACAAACAGAAGATTCATACTGTTATTTCCTTTAAAATCCATGAGTTCTATGAAGTAGCGCAAAATGTTGTTGTTTACCTGCTTCTGAAAATATGTAGCTGGCATAGTATTGAATTGCAGTTGCTCCTAACAATGGTTGCATTGCTGATAATCCAACTCCAACCTAAACCAATTAAACAATCCAATATAAAAATCATAGAACTGGCAATTAACGAGATCACAAAAGTATAAATACGAGTATTAAAGACTCACTATGAGTGGATAAGCATATTTTTGCTGAAAGAGGTAAAAAATTCCAACTTTTGAGTCCATCTCAAAGGTCTGCGTATATTCCTGTACAATAATAATGGAATGCTCATTCCCTGTATTGTACCATTGGTATAAAGTTATTTTCATGTATTTTCTTTTTATTGGATAGTCAAACATTAGAGTTAAAAGTTTTACTCTGATGTGAGCAGATTCCATTGAAATATCCACATTCTTTCCCCTAAGGCGCTGTAGAGTAGTTTCTAGCTCTTTTTCTCTACCAACCTTTGCCTGCAAAGAGAAAAACACATTAACTTTAATATGCTCTTAGTATTAGGTAATAAAATAATAAATAAATAAAATCTATATGCTAATATGTACAATGATTCTACAGCTCTTAATTCACAAGCATAGTAACAAGAGCTTAAACAAAAAGCTAGGGACTCCAGTGTCTGCTTTTTGCAAAATTAAATTCCACCAGGAAAAAGGTTTATGGACTTGGACTAACCAGCCATCTTGGAGACTCTGGAATGAAGAACAAACCAATAATTTGCAACAGACATGGAACAGCAGCTGAAAATCAAATAAAAAAGAAACATCAGGATCTTAAAGGGTTAGCAATTAAGCAAATGAAATCAATAGAATGGGAAGCAGAAGCTACCAATTAGAGCCAAGGCTCGCCAGGAAACAACAGTACCCACTAAGTACATTACTGAAAGACCAGAAGTAAGCAAGAACTGCAGAGTTGATGACAAAGTAAATGCTCATAAATAATAAGTTAAACAAGCAATGTAATCATTATAAGTTACATAGATATACCTGAAAAGCTGCTGTAAACGCTCCCCGGATGTTCTTCGGTGTTATTTCTGCGATATATACAGGTATCTGTCTTGCAACAATTATGCAAATGCTGTCAGATGCCTTACACGTGAATTCAGCAACCACGAAATTGTTCACATCACTTACCACATAAGCCATAAGTACAAGTCCAATCCCAAGTGAAAATCGTCCAAGATAAAGTGACCAAGCATGCTGTCAACAAGTACTGAAGTAAGTTACAGCGTATCGACATACCATTTTACAAGTAGATATAGCTAGATATGCAACTTGAACCCAAAAGGCACAATTTAATTCCAAATAAAATTCTAAGTACAGTTTTCATGTAGGCAGCCAACCAAACATGACCGTGACGACACTGAGAAGCTAAAGGAAAAAAACCTTGGAGAATGCTACTGCCAGCCACCCAACAATACAGAATAACTCCGATAGCCACATAGCCTGTTGCACTTGCAGTTAATTGAAACACTATTAATAAAGGTAGAAGAAAAAGCATACTATTCAAAATTTTGAAAATTCATACTATCCATTGAGACATTATGCAGAAGATTGAATGACTTACACGTCTTCGACCAACGAGGTCTGCTATTTTCCCATTTACTAATGACCCTATTATTCCTCCGACTGTCAATACAGAGCCAAATACTGAATACTGCAGAATGAGAAGAATAACGGAAAGATATGGTCAATTATAGGAATCAAAATATATAAGATCGTAGAATAGAAATGATCAATTAAGTTAACCTGCATAAACATTGATAGATGTTGTGTGTGCGTGTGTGCATGTGCCTGTGTGTATCAAGAGTGACAAATTCTTGCCAAAGTTTATATGATTTTATTTATTTATTTCTAGATTCTGCATTCATGGACAACTTGGGCTTGGTCAACTTACTTGTGTCACAGAGAGTCGAAGGTCTGCCCTCATTCCAGACTCAGCAGGTGATGAATATCCAATCTGAAAACAATAATCAATCGATCGATCAATCAACCAGCCATTACTGCAGCCAATGAAAAGCAATTTGTTTGACTAGTGGCCTATGATGAGAGTGATTTCAATCAAAACTGCTTCCTGAACGTCTATTATCTTCAAGCATATAGAGATTTAGTCTTCCAAGTAAAATATATTGATTTGCTCTGATGGCAGCAAAACAACAATCAAACTTACAGCACAGCCATAAGCAAATGAACCGCACACGGCCACCAAGGTACTGAAAATAACAGCTGGTGTAGCCGAAGAATCACTTTCTTGCGGGCCACTAACATTACTAACTTCATTATTAGTAATCACAGGCCTTCGCACAATAAAAGGAAGTCCTTCGTTCAAGCTTTCTGATGTCCCCATGATTATTTTTCTTGAATGAAAGCGCGAGAGGCAAATGAAAAAAAAAAAAGAAAAAAAAAAGTTTTTGACAACTACTATGAAATTTTAAAAAAAAAAATGGAAGGACAACTGCCGAAGAAATCTTTACGCCTATTCGGGATATTAGTATATATTATAATAGATTACTTTTCTGCTTAGGAAAAAAATAACCCACTTGCTTCAACCATGTGATGTTGAAAGTTTTGACCAATCATCATCTCTAAAGTCACCCACTAACCTATTTAATTAACAAAAATATAAATATAATAAACATAAGATCGTCAGAGTTGCCAGCCATGTACGCTTACCAGCCACACGATTGAGATAGAATAGAAAATTGGAAATCAATTTGAAGACTCAAATTTCATTAGAATTATTAACTTCTCCATAAAATAAAAAAACACTTAAAAGCCAGATTAGGATCAAGAAACAAGAACATATACGATGACAGTGGAATGCTACTCACAGTGCAGCCATAAGCAAATGAACCACAGATGGCTACCAAGGTGCTCAGAACCACAAGTGGTGTGGCAGAAGATTTATCACTCTCTGGGAAGCCACTGCCCTGACCAACTTCATTTGCAACTATTGGCGGATTTGTCTGAGGAGGTGAAGACTTTGGCATTAATCCTTCCTCCGATTTTTGTTGAGGATTCTCCATGTGTCCCAGTTTTTTTCACAGGTGCAAGTGAAAGAAGAATCAAAGTCTTGTTTGGCAACTACATGGAGCATCTGCATGTCTAATTTGCGTTTAGCTAAAATAACGGAATAATTCAACTCCATGGAGCCCACTTGGCGTTTAATTTGCTAATTTATCAACTTAATACGCTGAGTTGTGAGTGCAGGCCCCACTGTTGACACCTGTCTTAGTACTTGTTGACTGGCTCACTATAAACAGTCACCAAATCCAAATGCAAATGCAATTGAATCATCCCGACTTCGGGGTAGTATTCATTTGGTCTCTCGAGTTTGGTTTCTTTCAACCAACCCCTTTCATCTTTCTCTATTTACTTCATAATAATCATATATTTGTTTGCTTCCGGTTAATACTAAAGTTATCAACATTACAACCAGGGAGTATATGTATGCTTGGGACGGGTATGCTCGGGATTGTTTTATTAGATTTTCAAGAAATCACGTTTGTATTAGATTTTGAAATAATCAAGTTTTAAATAATTTCATATTGTTAGTGAATTGGATAAAGCTGGAGCAGAGCAGAGCGGATAAAGCTAGAGCAGAGCAGAGCATGATGTTGCTGTATAGTTGGAGCAGAGCTGGAGCAGAGCAGAGCGGATAAAGCTGGAGCAGAGCAGAGCATGATGTTGCTGTATAGCTGGAGCAGAGCATGCTGTTGCTGTGTAGCTGGTTATAGCAGATCAACTCACTGAGCTGACCTGTCAAAGTTAGTTAGCTGGTTGAGCTGATGTGTATAGTTAGTTATGCAGCAAATGATTATGTGATGTAACAAACTCGTGTGTATAGTTAAGATTGTAGCTTAGTATAAATGTCAATCAGTTTTCATTAAGTAAAACAATCTGAGAATAATATAAAAGGTTCTTTAGAGTTCTCTTTCATTTTCTTTTACTTTCTTGCTTGCCAAACAATATAGAACTAAGTTTCTTTCACATATCATGTTTGGTTAATTTAAATTATCAGACAATTACTTCTAAAATAGTTTGTTAGACATATGATTGGTAGATTAATCCTAAAATCAGGGATTTTATTACAATAACTAAAATGTATCAATTACCAATAGGCCTTTGGTCAAATGGGAGAAGCTTTGCACTTACAATATTGAGTGTAAAGGTTCGAGCCTCCAAAAGAGTTTTATGGGGGTTAATTTCAGTACTCCCTCAATTATCAACATAATTGAGTAGAGACAGTCTCTCCCTTACGAAATGTCAGTACAGTAGGCATCCCTCAAATATTTGAGAGGGTTTAATATATTTGGACAAAATACTTCGGTGTGTCAATGTATGGTGATGGTCCTAGTTATATAGTATGATTGTAAATATTAATCGTAATGTTTAATGTAATGTCAGTAATATCTGTGTATAATAGACTTTAAAAAAAATTAAAATGTACCAATTTGATATTTATAAAAGGAAATAAAAGATGTCTTTATTTGAAGATTTTAATTCATTTATTAATTACTCGGTAAAAATTATATCTATTTATACTTCTTTAAGTAAATAAATTTAATAAATAACCGTTTACATAAAATAATAAAAAGTTCCAATAACTTTCTGCCCAGCTGAAGAATGACTTGTACATCAATTGCTAATGCTCTATCAATTTATAAAATTGTGGGTCTCATTATAGATTATAAGTGAATGCCATTTAAAACCCACAAAATTTTAATATTATTAAATTATATGGTATATTCTATCATTGACAAAGTTTTAGTGGCTGGCTAGTGAGGTAGTGGACTAGTCCAACACAAGTTTTTTTTCAAAATTTTCAATTTCTTTCTTCATGGTTTTGGCTAGAATTGAAGTTTTAAAATAAAAGCAATGAAAGCTATAAAATAAAAACTAACATAGTGAGTTCTCATACCTCTATGTAACAGTAGTAATTCTTTATAGTTTTATATTGGAAAAGGCAATGTAATACAAGCCATGAATGTAACAAAAAATGCCATGAGTGTCCTTTGCATAATGAATTGAGACTATTTATGGCCTCTATGAGATTTTAAGTAAATAATAACTTGTTTTAAAGAGCACGTTTAGTATTATTTTACTAAATGAGTAAAATAGTTATGATTTTCCACGTATCATTGTTTTTTGTTTTTTTATAATTTTGAAGATTATATTTTATTTTTCAAGTCAAATTTTATTTCTTTGTGACTAATGTCCCGATTTAGTAATTTTCAATTAACTTTATTTAACTAGTCAACCAAAGTCAATCTTGAAGAAGTAGGGGTCAAAAATTAAAAAAAAAAGATTATTTGGATTTAATAGTAAACCGTTTGAGGACTTATTTGATACAAGTTGACGAACTATATCTTTATTTATGAAAACACAAAAAAATCAATAACTGAAAATTATTATTATCCCCCCAATTTTCTTAATATAGTATATTTGGCGCTTAGTCACCAACCCTCAATACTCATCATCTAAATCGGATCTTATTCATTATTAAATATGATTCATATTCGTTGATCATTATCAAATATGATTCATATTCGTTCTCATCGTCTTAAATTTGGCATTTTTTTCATAATGGCTTTGACAAAATTGTTGTGAATAAAAGCACTATTGTGAGGTGTAATATTCACGATCACCTGCCTAATAAAAATAAATAAACATAGCAATAAAGAAAAAGCAAACTGCATACGCAACCAAAACGGAAAAAAACAGAAAACTTTACAAGTCACTCGTGTGGGACCATCCGTATCCAGTTGACCACTCTTTTGTCATAAAATCTTGAAGCAGATGTAACAAAGTCTCAGCTTCTGTTTAAGAAATTTCTCGAAGGATTGATAATAACATTTGTGTGAAATTTTTGTGATCTTGGGCAAAGAAAGTGTTATGGAAGAAGGGTTATCGAGCTCGTTGCTTAAGGAGAAGTCTCAGGTACATGGTGGTGGCAGTAGTGGTGGTGAGGGTGGAAGTGCTTCTGCCACAAGTGCTGTTGTGCTCAGCACTTTCGTTGCTGTCTGTGGTTCCTATGTTTTTGGTTCTGCTGTAAGTAGTACGCTCTTGATTCTACAGGACCCAGTGACAAAATTTATTAATATAATGTATTTGATACATGAATTGTGTATCTCTCTAATGTAATTGAGAATGTTCAAGAATGTAATAAGTCCTCTGAGAATTATAAGGGGAGTAGCAACTTTTTTAGTCTGATAGTGAGTAGAAACTAATTGAATAAACAGCAAACCTTTTGTTTCTTTCTTGAGTTGAAAATGTAGGATCAGAATCTGCTTGGTCGTCTGAATTCTGGGATTGACTAAAATTTTGTGATTGGTTTGTAGATTGGGTATTCATCACCTGCTCAGTCTGGAATAACCAATGATCTTGGTCTTTCTGTCGCGGAGGTAGGCATATAAATTATGAATTTTGCTCTGTATTTGCTCAGTATAAGTTGACACATACCATTTTGCTTCTCTTTGTTTCTTCGCATTGTGGATGCTCTTTATAAGTTTTCTCTTCTCGTTCATCTGCAGTATTCACTTTTCGGTTCAATATTGACGATCGGAGCTATGATAGGTGCAATAATGAGTGGGAAAATAGCGGATTACATTGGCCGAAGAGGTGTAAGTATTTCTTACTAATCCATTGTTGTATCCGGCCATGTTGTTGAATTTCCATTCTGATTTACTTTCAAATGTCTGTTTTTTTATCTTTTGGTTGCCTTGTGCCTTGAGGAAGCAGACAATGGGCTTCTCAGACATAGTTTGCATCATTGGATGGGTTATAATTGTATTCTCGAAGGTATATGTTTCAAAGATTTCTTTTGCTTATCTTCTCATACTTAAATCTCAATTGTTCACAATGTTGAAAGTTCAGTATTTGTGAAAGGCTGCTTGGTGGCTAGATCTCGGAAGGCTGTTGGTGGGATATGGGATGGGCTTCCTTTCTTACGCGGTAATTTTTTCAGAGCATTGCAATTCAAGTTCAGTTACTCGCTGAGGAAGCAGATAAAAGATTATTCTAATTCTCACACACAGGTACCCGTGTATATAGCTGAAATCACACCCAAAAATCTTCGAGGAGGATTTACAACAGTCCATCAGGTGAACTAATCTCTATAAAACATTCAAGCCATTATCATTGCATCCTTAAATATCTAATCTTTGCTCTTGCAGTTGATGATATGTATTGGCGTGTCAATGACATATCTCATTGGAGCTTTTCTGAACTGGCGGATCTTGGCTCTGATTGGTAATTTTGTCTGTTCCTATGGGGTTGAATTGTAATTTGAGGGGTGTCCGTAACAAGGGAATCCTTTTATTTTGATTTCAGGAACTATTCCATGTCTAGTACAGCTTATAGGTCTATGCTTCATCCCAGAATCACCAAGATGGCTGGTGAGTCGCATGCATTATTTTATAGGTTCTTTAAATTTGGGGTTTACACTAACATCAACGGTTTATGAATTATTTGCAGGCAAAGACAGGTAAAGGAATAGAATCTGAAGCTGCCCTGCAGCGCCTTAGGGGGGCAGATGCTGATATTTCTGAAGAAGCAGCCGAGATTAGAGTAATTTCTTAATTTTATATGAAATGTTTGATTCATCTGGTAGGAGTAAGAACCACAACTGAGTGGCTTTGCTTCATTTTATAGGAGTACACAGAAACCCTTGAGAGGCTTTCTGAAGATGGCATTCTTGAGTTGTTCCAGAGGAAATACGCACGTTCCCTCATTGTGAGCTTCTTAAAATCAATCTAGCCGAGGCAATTTTCCTTTGGACAAATTATTTTATAAATTGTTTTATTTTTTTAAGCATTTAAAATTCTTTTAAGGTTGGTGTTGGCTTGATGGTATTGCAACAATTTGGAGGGGTCAATGGAATTGCATTTTATGCAAGTTCCATATTCATATCAGCTGGTAAGTGAAGACTCAATTATGAATACTTCACACAATCAATGGGATATAAAAATAAATGAGAGAAAATGAATGCTCTAATCTCTGATTGTATGACAGGGTTTTCTGGTAGTATTGGGATGATTGCAATGGTTGTTATTCAGGTAATTGACTCTTAGCTGTAATTAAATTTTTGGAATCTGGTAGAGGCTTTTCTAAAGCATTGCGAATTGGCTTCTGCAGATTCCAATGACGCTGTTGGGAGTACTTTTAATGGATAAATCTGGACGACGGCCACTTCTGTTGGTAAGAAGCAAAAGAATATGTTCCATGTTTGGATGTAGTTGTACTAATGGCGGATGCTGAAGTCTGCTAACGCTTCCAGGTGTCTGCGGCTGGAACATGTTTGGGTTGCCTCCTTGCCGCTTTGTCATTTCTCTTCCAGGTTCTAAACTAAAGTTTAATTATCTGTCAGATCGTTCTTTCCCGTTTCCCCATTCTTAAATCTCCATTGAGAATATACAAACTTTCTCCTTTACAGGACCTTCAACAGTGGATAAAGGCAACTCCTTTTCTAGCACTAGTTGGAGTGCTGGTAATGAATATTCGCTTGGAAAAAATAATTATATATTATTTTCCTCTTGCTACGTACGAAAATAAAAATGAACACAAGGAAGGCTTTTCTCTGACTTCTCAAAACTTAAGACCATTTGCTCTGACCCTCATCGGATTGATTACGTGCTATCCAAAAGTATTGCTTTAAGTTACAGATTTTGCAGATTGGTAGCTGAAATAATACCTTTGTTCATATTTTCAAACATGTAATTAGGTATACACAGGATCATTCTCATTAGGCATGGGAGGAATACCTTGGGTTATAATGTCAGAGGTACGTTAAAGATTTAACTCTGCATATTTTGATTGATGGTATTCAAAACGAAATATCTATAATATGAGACTAAGACATGTAACTCAACTGAATTCATTAATTTTACCACTTCAGGTGTTCCCTATAAACATGAAAGGTTCAGCTGGAAGCCTTGTAACATTGGTTAGCTGGTTAGGGTCTTGGATCATCTCTTTCACTTTCAATTTTCTAATGAAATGGAGCTCCACAGGTAGTACCTCGGTTCAATTCCTCTCGTTTTCTTGAGTTTATCATATGATACGCGAACCATACACTGTCATATTCTGATATCTTTCTTTCATTTTATCTCTTGTAATTCACCAGGGACGTTCTTTGCGTTCTCGGCCATTTGCGGCTTAACTGTTCTGTTCGTAGCAAAGCTAGTACCAGAGACCAAAGGGCGAACACTGGAAGAAATACAAGCATCTATGAATCCATTTTCTTGACGAAGATGGATTTCTCATGGTTCAGTTTTCTTGTCTGTTTTATTAAGAACGGTCTTATTGTAATATTTGAATAGTTCATAGTCAAGACTACTAGGAATTATTATCTTAAAGGAAATTTAAGGAAATTGTAACAGTTTATTGCAAACAATAAAGTAGACATTTCCCTGCTCTTAGTGCTATAAAGATGATATGATTGATTTTAGGTTCAGCTATGCTCAAATGATTCTGATGAATAAGTTCTATTCACTTTAGTGTTCTTTAGGTTCTTCCACTTAATTAATTGCTTTTCAGGTTCTCTTTTATTTCTATCCAGATGAATCATTTGAAAGTATAAATGCTGAAACTAAAAATTATTCTATTGTCATCTGAGCCACTGGAAAGTAAAAGATAATTGCATATAAAAAGCATGAAAAAGATTGACTGCTAAACAAGGTTAGAAAGAACATATAATGTCTGATTATCATCAGAGAGATGAAGTTAAAGGCGTAAAGAAAGTTTGTAACATATGGAATATGTAAACCACTTTTTGGTTCCATATATAATTTCTTGAGGCTAACAGATTAATTAGGCACTGATTGGATTCTGCGTCGCTTCTTCTCACATCAAGCGATCATATTCGCCACTTACTATGCAATATCTTAATGGGGCATCACCTCGCTTGCTTATATAACTTCTGCCCAATTAACAAACCATACTAAGCAAGAAAATTCTTAAGAAACTAGCATACTAAAATATTTCTACCCCATGGCTCAATGTCCAGATAAGCCAAAAGTTCCGTCAGCAGCAAATCTAGCAAATCTTTTACCAACGGGCACAGTTCTTGCATACCAAGCCCTGATGCCTTCATTGTCAAACAATGGCACATGCCTAGCGGCACACAAGTACCTCACTATAGTTGCCCTTGCGGGTTGCTCAATTGTATGCTTTCTCTCCTCATTCACTGATAGCTACTACAGCAAAGGCAAGCTCTACTATGGTATAGCCACTATCAAGGGCCTACACATCTTCAACAAAAAGGACAGCGAGGACGAGGACGAGGACGACAAAGCAGACAATAATATTGAAGATGGGGACAAGGGTACTGAGAAGAAGAGGGTATCTTTGAAGTATAAAATCGGATGGATTGATTTTGTGCATGCATTTATATCTTTGCTTGTGTTCCTGGTGTTTGCAACTACAAGCTCTGACGCGCGAAGTTGTTTTTTCCCACATCCGGGGCCTAATACAAATGTATTGTTGATGTATTTGCCAATAATTGTTGGGGCTTTCGCAAGCTTCCTATTCATGCTTTTTCCCACTAAAAGGAGAGGGTTTGGATTTGCTGATCATATTCATATGGCCCCCAGTTCCAGCCCAAGCCCAAGCCCAGAAAGTAAGAAAGTTCCACACTCGACAGGTACTTGAGGGCTAAGTACTTGTTCTGAGAGTAGTGATAAATATTCTAAAATTTTTATCTCAAATTTCATTCTAAATATATGTTTTTAATTGAGTGGTGGGTAGTCCTTTACGGTATTTAAATAAATTAATTGTATTATCTCACTAACTAATTAATAAATATCATATCATTTGAGATATCTTTTTGAAGATAAAAATTTTAGAATATGTAATGTTGCTCTTGATCCTAGTGATGAAGTTGATGGTTAAAAAGTCTTTTACTATTAGTGTATCATGTATCAACTGTAAATATAGACTTCATTTAAATGACATGTCATTCTTATGATATATGTTTAAAGGACTTGCAAGTTGCCCTTGAGGCAGGGGCGGGTCTCAGTTATCCTAGAGTCTGATTCCAAAGGAGTGATTGAACTTATCAACAGTAAGAGTAGCACTTTAACAGAACTTTTTTGGGTGATCTTCGACATTCTGGAGGCCAAGAGGAGTTTCCAGAATTTCAAAGCTCTAACATGTTTACAGGAATTGTAATTCTCTAGCTCACTCGTTAGCCAAATTAGCTCTCAGGAAGGTAGACTCTTTTGTATGGCTGGATGAATTTCCAGCAGAAGTTGTGTACTTGTTCTCTCCTTGAGAAATGAAAGCCATACTTTCTTTTCAAAAAAAAAAAAAAAAAGTAATATATTTTAATTCGATGACCGTACGAACGATGTAAAATGACTAGCACGCATAAAATTTTCCAATTAAAATATTCCTCAATCAATGAAATGCTGTCTAATAAATACAAATAATGTAACAATTTCCCCAATAATCTTCATGTATAAAAATCAATGCATATTAAGTTCCATTTGTTCATTTTTACACGTGAACAAATGCCATCCTTCCACGTGGCCAATAATTTTTCCATTTTTTTTTTCTTGAAGATAAGATATATGTGGGCGGTAATTGTCTGCAACATCAAGGGCTCCCACCAACGATGTGATCATCATCACCATCAAGATATTGACTCCACAACTAACAATAATGGATCCATCATCCATTGAGCACACTTTCTTGGAAAATTCTTCCGGACGAACCTTCCAAAGCTTGTCGCCAAGATTTTTAACATCACAGGCACTCCATTATTGGTCAAATGATTTTGAAAGCTAATATTTTACAGAGATTTTATTATTTTTATTAAATATTGTTATAGAAAATAAACTCAACAACCAACGCCAAACCCCTCTCATCTTTTATATAATCCGATTCAAATCTTAAATTTTCAATACAATAAGGATTTAGATAGGAAGATCCTGATAGGTATCAGGTAATTAATTAAAGATCCTAGAGATTATATAATGATGATGCCAACCAAAGATCTAAATCAATAAAATGTGGTCGTAATCAAGACCATTTTATAACATACATAAATAAATAAATAAAAGAACTCTAAATCATCGTATTTAACAGTTTTTATTTATTCTTATTTTCTTCTGCATTATGTAGTGTTTTATCCATTGAACTACCCAAGACTCACAACACTTATTCATGAAACCTACTCTTTTTATTTTGTGAAAGGACAAGAATTCAGTCTCCATAATATATTTAACTCATAATTAAAGATATAGATGAAGATAAAGAAGATACATCAATCCTAGCCTCCGCATATATTGACACCAATTCAAGTGTATCCAACGGTTGGATACAACTGTGGCACGGTACCACAGTTGCACCGTAGCCTNTATCACAAGCCCAATCTGCATCTGAGTACCCATTCAAACCTGTAATTTCAAGCTCCCCTTCCTTCTGAATATATATTCCATGAGTGACAGTTGCTTGAAGATTTCTAAGTACCTTCTTACAAGCAAGCCAATGCTGAAGTGTAGGAGCACTTAGATATTGACTGAGCTTATGAACTGAGTATGCAATATCAGGCCTGGTGAGTATCAAGTATTGGAGCCCTCCAACAACACTTCTATAGAGAGTTGGATCTTCAAATTCTTTCCCCAAACAGCCCTTAGCTACCTTTTCTAACTTTTGACCTGTGCTAAGAGGTGTATCAGAACCTTTACAGTTCTGCATTGAAGCTCTACTTAAGAGGTCTTTGATATATTTTGTTTGTGATAAATGCATCCCACTATCAGTATAACACACCTCAACACCAAGAAAATAGGATACCAATCCCAAATCTTTTAAGACAAAAACCTTACTAAACTTAGTAATGAATGTTTCCAACAAGGAAGAATCTGGTCCTGTAATGAGAATATCATCCACATAGATAAGAACAAGAATGATACCTCTGGTGTCATGTCTGATGAACAGGGATGTATCATCCTTGGAGTTGAAGAAATTCCAGCTTGTAAGACACCCTTTGAGTTTGTCATACCAAGCTCTAGGAGCTTGCTTCAAGCCATAAAGAGCCTTGTTAAGTTTACAGACATAGCCCTCTTTGGTGATGAAGCCCTCTGGTTGTGTCATATATATATCCTCTGAAATATCTCCATTAAGAAAGGCATTATTTATATCGATTTGCCTGACTTTCCAACCTTTCATCACTGCCAAACTNTCCTCAATCAATGAAATGCTGTCTAATAAATACAAATAATGTAACAATTTCCCCAATAATCTTCATGTATAAAAATCAATGCATATTAAGTTCCATTTGTTCATTTTTACACGTGAACAAATGCCATCCTTCCACGTGGCCAATAATTTTTCCATTTTTTTTTTCTTGAAGATAAGATATATGTGGGCGGTAATTGTCTGCAACATCAAGGGCTCCCACCAACGATGTGATCATCATCACCATCAAGATATTGACTCCACAACTAACAATAATGGATCCATCATCCATTGAGCACACTTTCTTGGAAAATTCTTCCGGACGAACCTTCCAAAGCTTGTCGCCAAGATTTTTAACATCACAGGCACTCCATTATTGGTCAAATGATTTTGAAAGCTAATATTTTACAGAGATTTTATTATTTTTATTAAATATTGTTATAGAAAATAAACTCAACAACCAACGCCAAACCCCTCTCATCTTTTATATAGTCCGATTCAAATCTTAAATTTTCAATACAATAAGGATTTAGATAGGAAGATCCTGATAGGTATCAGGTAATTAATTAAAGATCCTAGAGATTATATAATGATGATGCCAACCAAAGATCTAAATCAATAAAATGTGGTCGTAATCAAGACCATTTTATAACATACATAAATAAATAAATAAAAGAACTCTAAATCATCGTATTTAACAGTTTTTATTTATTCTTATTTTCTTCTGCATTATGTAGTGTTTTATCCATTGAACTACCCAAGACTCACAACACTTATTCATGAAACCTACTCTTTTTATTTTGTGAAAGGACAAGAATTCAGTCTCCATAATATATTTAACTCATAATTAAAGATATAGATGAAGATAAAGAAGATGCATCAATCCTAGCCTCCGCATATATTGACACCAATTCAAGTGTATCCAACGGTTGGATACAACTGTGGCACGGTACCACAGTTGCACCGTAGCCTGATCCAAACAATAATATTAATCTTTCTTTATCATGATACTGATTGATGTTGAGTTACCACAGGACCATGCATGCATGCACGTTGCATCGCGATCATAAAATTTTGTGTTTACTCAAAATGTGATGAAGAGATGACCACCAAGCTCTGCTCTATCGTCACCACAATTGGAAAAAATACAAATAAAATAATTTACTTGGTGTCTATGATTGAAAATAGCTAGCATACGTGGGCTTTGTTATAGTCATATACCAACTTTGGTCCACATTTGTGTGTGTGTGTGTGTGTGTGTGTATGAAGATTCTCTTTTTGATCTATTGTTTTGGTTTCAATTTGCGCATAATGTTCCCAGAATATCCATTTTACGTCAGCTAAAATCAAATCATTTGACCCGTTCTCTCTATTTTCACATTTATACCTTTCAAGTTACAATATTTTATGGTGTACCGTGTACGATATAGAATCTAAAAGCAGCAGCTGGCAAAATCCATTTATAATATTGATAGCTGGTCCATGCAGGCCACCGCCAGCCAATATGCGTCACAAAATCTTGCCCGGCTTTTAGCCTCAGCTCTGGCATGCACCCTTCAACGCACCGGACGCCTCCTTTGCCCATTTTGCGGAAGATGACCTTTTCCTTAGCCACTTGCAAAGAATGTGATGTTTCCTCTCTTCTCTTTTTGTCTTTTCTATATGCAATCTTGTTTCATTCTTCATCTTCAGTTCGTGTCCATGCCTCTCTACCAATGAATTAATTGCTGCACTTTACACTGACCAATGGAAAGATATGGAATAGGTTAATTTGAGCTCCAATCATCTACCTTCATTTGAGTACTCAAATTAGTTACTCAATTCATTGGCATGATCGTTTTGTAGTCGTATTATAATAAATTAATTATAAAATGAACCCCAATTATTGCAATTAAATTATCATTAATTGAACCCCAATGATTGCAATTAAATTCTCCATATGCGGCTTGGTTATAGCTAGCTAGTCAGTCAATTCTAGCTGAAATCCACATAGACTTGTTGACAGCCAGCCACATAATAATAATTCCAGAAGAAAACTTTGAACTCCAAATGAGTAATCATGCACCCATTAAAAACAAATTTATTATATATGGTAATTACAACCATTCGCATGCCAACTCATGTGATGCCATGCAACTGCACGCCAGCCTCAAAAGAAACTAAAATTCAGCTACCTACCTACCTGTGATATATATCTATCACTCACTTCAAAGCACTCAATCTTTAAATTTCCTTATTGACTCACCCAACAACAGGGAAAAAAAAAAGAACTAAAAAAGAAAAACAGGTAGATAAAATGATAAATCAAAGAACCATATACATATACATATACATATTTAGTAAATATTAATGTAAAATGGACAGATAATGAAGCGAAGTTTTAGGCCATAATTGGTGGGACCAAGCACCGTTTCCTCGATTGGGATCTAATCTATCACTCCAGCTCAGGCGTTCACGTTGGCACTCGCTTCGCCATTTGTCTCCTCTATCTTTGGCGTGAGGATATTATTAATACCCTCGTCCCTTTCTCTCCCTTTCCCAAAAGTTTCAATATTTAATCTCCTCATTTTCTTTTGTGTTTGTGTGTGTGTGTGTATATATATACACACATATATATGTTCCATTTCTGTCTTTATTTCATCCCCAAATCAACGTAATGACGAGTCTTTGTAAAAAGAGTGTTCACTCATTCGTAGGCTTAACAAACACAATGGATGACGACAGCAACAACTACAACTACAACAGCAACTTTTCTTCTTCGTGCAATAAACACCCCGGCGCCGGTGATGATGCCTGTAGACCCACTAGCCCTTACAACGTCATTGAATCATCCGTGTTTTCCAAGCTCTTGCCCTCCCCACCGCCGGCAACAACAACAACAAGAAGCCCTCTCTTTTGTTCACCATCTGTGTTTTCCAAGAAAGACCCTGGGGCCATAGGTTTCATTGATTATATGGGCGGAGGCGTCGACGGGCTCATGTCGTGCACTGAGAGTCTGGGGTTTGAGAGCTCTGATGAAAGGACAGCCGATGATCATCAGATGGAGGAGATGTCTAATCAGTCTTCGAGTAAGGCCAGATGGAGAAAGGATTACCGTCATGGCAGGGGGGTTGGTGGTGAGAGGAAGGAGGCGAAGAAATTTCCTCCGCCGCTTTCGTCTTTAAACAGGAACGGTCAGCCTAGTTTCTATCTCCGGTCTGTGAGGACTGATGGGAGGCTAGAGTTAACTGAGGTTAGGATTGAAAGGCCGGAGATTCTACGCGCTTCCCGTGAAGGTGGACGGCTGAGATTGCATCTCGTTAGAGAAGGCGATGAAGTTGAAGAAGAAGAAGAAGAAGAAAGCCTAGAAGAAGAACTGCAAGATGAAGAAACCCTAGAAGAGGAAGAGGAAAAAGAGGAAGAAGGAAGAGTTGGGGAATGGAGGTTACAAGGGTTTAGGAGGTGTAACGAGATGATGGGTCAGCATGATTATCATCATCATCAAAATATGAGCCGTCATCATCATAGCCACCTGCAAGTGTGGCGCCAGCATTGTGTGCCAACAAGATGAATGAATAGAGCATGTTCACGTGGATGCCGAAGCAATATGGACAAGATTTAATTTGTGAATTTGTGTGCATGCATGCACTGTAAGTCTGCACTCTAAACTGACATTGTTCCAGCAGGCTATACATATGCTGCTAGCTGCATATGCGTGCCATAACAACAGAGGCTTCAGGGGTTTTATGGGTGAGGTGTCTCTCACATAGTTTGGAGATAAAATGGAGGAATTAAGTATAATTTCTGGGGATATGAGAGCAGCAAACAGATCAAATTGTGTTTGCCCGTCTCGGGAGGAAAATTTTTAGAATACGTGAAAGGTAATTTATGAGTCTAAAAATTATTATGACCTGCGTGTATTTATTTTAAAACAATTATTGTGTAAGTAGTGATTATATTAAATTAAATTACACATGTCATATATACATTAGTTAATTAATTTTACTATCTTTGATGTATTTTAAAATTTATGATGATAAGTAAATTAGTTAATGCTAGTTAAATTTAGAAGTTTCAAATAAATAGAATATCTTTTAAAAGTGTCTATTATCTCCCATTAATGAATTAATAAAAATCCCATCACTTTTAGATTTCCATTTTCTCTGTTTGGGCAAGTGTAGGTTGTAGGTTAGTGCACGGGGTTCCCAATTAGAGGCGCTTGGTGTTTTGTTGAGAACCTTTTTGATAAATATGATTTGATGACGTGGAGAGGCTAATTAATTTAGTGTTTGACTTTGTCTCATGATGAATGGGATATTCGATCACACGGTCAGCAGAGCTTGTGGGTCAGGCTGAATTGAACAATTGATCACATTTTCCATTGAAAAAGGGCTGGAGAGGGACTCTTCTGAAGTGACATACTCATGGAATCTGAGATAGAAAAAACTAGAAGAAGTAGAAAATGATAAGAAAAAAACAGTTTAGGATGAAGTTGTTGACCATACCCATGAAAAGAACGTTTGACATAATAGTGTACTAAAGAACTTTCATAAAAGATACCTCCACTAGTTTCACTTAACAAATTAAAACTAAAAAAAAAAAAAAGATTACTTTGTAGCTCATTCATATTACTCTCTACCATGAGTTTGGCCTTTTTCGGTTGTTTCTACTTTCTACAACAAAAACTTGTTAAAATATACGAATGAGTAAAAATTTCCATTTCTCATGTGGATACAAGCGTATGAAAAATATCTTGAACAAGATATATATACATACATCATATTATTATCCATATGCTCGTCTAATAAAATTTGACAAATATGCACATATTTGAAATGAGCTAATTATAAACTGAACAATTATGATCGATCTTACTTACAATTCCTCCTAATGAAAGTTGAACTAAATCGGAAAAAAAGAAAGAAAAAAAAAATAGAACCAAAGAGTTTAACATAGGTTTGATTTGGTTCAACTCTTAAATTAGTTCGGGTTATTCAATTCTCTAATTTTCAATTTTAATACTGATGCAGCTGTGGACATGGAAGGCGGTTTTGGTGGACTCAGGAGCATTATCAGAAATTATCAAGAAACTGTAATAGCTGTTGCAACATCAAAGAAGCCTTGCTTAGGAGACGTGGAAATTACTGAAGCTTACGCGATTTTAGAAGGAATAAAGCTGGCTGCAGATGTTGCTCTTTCTCCTTTATTTATAGAGTCTGATTTTAAGAATGTTGTCAACTTTATTCTTAAGGGTCACTCTAGTAGAGGAGATATGGATTGGATAATTGGTGAGATAAGAGCCTTGACAAAACAAAATAATCAAATATAACGCGGCTTATACTCCTAAGTCTTGTAACTTAATGGCGCATGGTCTAACAAAAAAGGCCTTATTCAGTTCAGAACCTCGAGTGTGAATTGAGGAGGTTCCGACAGATATTGAAAACTAAATGTAATTGTTTTGTTCTTGTGGAAATCGAACCATTTTACCATTAAAAAACAGTCGCAGTGGTAGATGGCGATGTGGCTTGTGCCGGGCCGCCGGAGCCGTCGGGGGTCTATACTTCTGGAGTTTTGGGCCAAAACTACAAAATTAACGTCGACAGCAGGGTTCGAACCTGCGCGGGCGAAGCCCAACAGATTTCAAGTCTGTCTCCTTAACCACTCGGACATATCGACGAGTTTGTTGTATTTTGGCGTAGCCATTGATCTATGGGCATGCGCACAGACGCGGAAGTGGACGAAAGAAAAGTAACCACATTAGGAAAAGTCAAACATTCAGTCAATAAGAGAGATTCATTGCCAGCTTCCCATTTACTCTATATATACATATATTTGTATGTATGTATATATGTATATATGTGTGCGTGTGTGTATTACTAATGTTGCAACATATCAACAGGTTCAGCACAAGTTGTGTTAGTGAACAGGCCGTACAATTAAATTAATACAGTTTTTATAATTGTTGGATCATTAATTCCATTTAACAATCTGTGTGTGAGATTGGCAGTGTCATGTAGGGAGACAAGTGGCTGTCCTAGTGAATCTTAATTCTTATAGTGGGCATTTTGTATACTATATTGTATTTTATTATTTTAATATTAGATTGTTGGTATATTATATTATATTGTATTATATTACTATTAGATTATAATAATATTGTACAATATTTAGTGTTGTACTGTACTGTATTAATATTTAATTAGATCATATATGGTATTGCATTGTATTGTTTTATTTTTTGTGATTAATTTAAATTATATAATGAGAAAATAATATTTATTAATACTTAGAAAAATACTAAATAAAAAATCTTAAGTTTTAAAAATTTAATAAACTTTTTAGGTAAATGTTAAACAATATTATAATTCTTCATAAGAATCAAAACTTATAACCTTTAATTTTTGAAAGCATAAAATTTATTTTCAATATTCTCTAAATATATAACCTGTGAAATAAAGATCGAAGAAAATAATTTAATCAAATAATCTCTAAATAATACAACAACAAAAATAAATAGTTAAAACCTACAAAATTAGTTCAAAAGTCATTTTAGAATGATAGAATAAAAATTTATACATATCACATGATAATCCAAAATAATAAAATGATACAATTGTTATAATATATTCACTAACAAAATGAATTATGCTGAATAATTTAAGTAAGAGTTTTGTAGTATATGTAATAATTTTTATGTTATTATTTATATTAATTTTAATTAATATTATTCAAAATTTTATTATTAGTTATATTAAATTCTTAAATTATTAATTTATATTAATAATTATAATGTAAAATAAAAATAAAAATTAATATTACATGAAATTATATGAAATTAAAAAACTATATATATATATATATATATATATATATATATATATTATAAATTAAAAGTAAAAAAAAAAAAGACAAGTTAATGTGGCAACTACCGCGTTAGTACAATGCCTTATACACATCCTTTTTTAGCCAAACATGATATTGTATTAATTTAATACTATACGGAGTTGTCGTATGGTGTAATGTTAGGTGCCAAACACACCCTTAGAAAATATTTTTTAAAATTTTAACGGAAAAAATTATTTGTGAAATAAAATTTTTAATTTGTCCTACCGACTCTAAATAATAATAAAAATGCAGGCTGAAAATTAAATTATCATCATCAAAATAACTGTAAATGAGTGTGTTATATATGAAATTCTTTTAAAACACTTTAGGAAAATCAAATTTTTTAAAGAATCTAAATTTACCCCATCAAATTTTTTAAAGAATCTAAATTTACCCCATTTTATTTCTGGCTAAACCATTGCACGCAGATCCTTAAATTTTAATTAATACACATTTTCAGAATCACAGACTTGTTTTTGCAGAAAAGTCTCAAGTGGCTCAGAAATATACTATACTATATTATACTATGCATCCTCAAATAATTTTAATAATAATAAATATTATTTTAAAAGAAAATTGAAGCCCTGAAAGCCAAAGGGGACGTAGCTCATATGGTAGAGCGCTCGCTTCGCATGCGAGAGGCACGGGGTTCGATTCCCCGCGTCTCCACCATTTTATGTTTTCCTTGTTTTGGAATTATTACTTGTAAGTCCCTGACTTCTCTTAGTATTCCCAAGCGGCGGAATAGATCATCCATTTATAAGAAAATGACACAAAAGCTTCCCACTTGTGCTTTGAACCTGAAATTAGATGTACAAGCAAAGTTATTTGTGTATTCCAGTATCGCACCGAAAATGTGAGTTGACACGAATTCATTATTTAAAGTTTTGTATTATATGATCAGATACCACATGTCTCAATTTCGTATTATATTGTATAAGGACAACTTATTTTTCACCGCTCCACTTAATATATATATATATATATTAACACAAATAAGATACCAATTTCTTTTCTTTTCATTCATTCATTCATAAGTCCGATTAAAATTATAAATGTGAATATATCCCAACTTGGTTAATATCCTTTCTTTAATTAGGTGAATGCGGAAGTCCATGGGCCATGGCGTCGAAAATGTTGAAAATGAAAGTTTTGGTCAAAAGTTGGCGTGAAATGGAAGGTTCTAGAAATGTTCCATACGCAACTACAACAAGATAAAGGAATCAAGATTTGATTTCGGCCATTCTTATTATACAGGACTATTTCAACAACATTGGTAAGCACCAGCTAGCTTTTCATTTTCCATTTCTAGAAACCTTATTACAAAGAGATAACGTACGTTATATGCATACATTCATGTCCTTAATAATCAAATTCAACTCATTTCTTTACAACTCAAAAGGGCAAAAAGAGAAAAAAAATTGTTCAACAAAAGTTGGCAGGCACTATTTCTTTTCGTGACCACGTCCTGTGTGTTGGCAATTGATAAATATAAGTATGCCATGTTGGTGATTCCCCAATTTGCCCTTTTCATAACATATTCTAGAAAAAAAAGAAATAAAAGCTTTTTCTCACCATTATAAATTATACGGTGCATTCCACCGAGGCACCAATCCACGTGCAAAGTTGGGGAAAAAAGTTTCCATAATGAAATCGAGTTATACTCTCGCAAAGTTGAAATATAGAGCTACAGAAATTAAAACCATACAAATCTAAAATCCAGACTGAATCATTGGATTAGTTTCGGATAAATTTAAATATTTCTTAGTTTGATATTGGATCCATTCAAATAAGAATTATAATTGTTAGCTCAGTTTTTAATTAAAATTTATGATTCGGATCGATTTGATTTTTTTTTCTTTTTCTAAAGAATCAATTAAAAAAAAAACATAAGTTGACAAGTTTAGTTTAACTTGAACAAAATAAATTGCGTGACAAAGAAAAGTAATTTATATTTGTTCTTACTTGTAAATATGGGTGGGGCACAATCAAATCGGACCCAAAAAAATTATCAGTTCAATTTGATATTTTTTCTGAGGAAAAAATTAAATATTCCAGCTCGAAATAAAATTGAATACTCTGGTTTAGTTTTCTGTTTAAATTTTCAAATTCAAAAATCAAATTAGAAAATTGAAAAAAATAATATTTAATTTTTTTAAAAATACCATGTAGCGTTTAGGAGTGGGCAGAAATCAAACTAAACCCCAAAAAAAATATGATTCAATTTGTTTTTTTTTTTTTTAAATTTCTGTTCAATATTTTATAATTAAAACAAATAGAATGGATTAATGGATTAACATATATATGCTAAAACAAAATTTTAACTTGTTATTTTTTCAAATCTTCAAATTAGTCAATAATTGACCACCATTTTTTTATAATAAAAATGTTACACGTGCCAACCACGAAAAGCAAGAAGGCCTATAAATGAACAGCGATTACAGAACTTTTAAAATTAATTTACAAAACTAACTGCAAAGCAAAGCGGATTCGTTCCTACTAATCAAACAAAATCAAGTGAAAAATAAGTTAATAACAATAAGCAAGCGTCGTAATTTTCTCGACAATGTTGCAAAACAACCACCAGCACTGCCACGGCCACCAGAGGCACCTGCTGCCGAATCGGATCATCCTGGTCCGACACGGCGAGTCGGAGGGGAACCTCAACACCGGCGCCTACGCCACCACGCCCGATAACAAGATTCCCCTGACGCCCGACGGAATACACCAGGGTCGCTCTTGCGGGGCCCGCCTCCGCTCATTGCTCTCCGGCTCCGCCAATGACTACCGCGTCTACTTCTACGTGTCGCCGTACGAGCGCACGCGGTCGACGCTCCGCGAGATTGGACGCTCGTTCTCCAGGAAGCGTATAATTGGCGTCAGAGAAGAGTGCAGGATTCGCGAACAGGATTTCGGTAATTTTCAGGTACTTCGTTAGTGGGCCCGCATTACACCATGCTTAATGAAAATTCTAAAGAGTAACTCTTACTATTATTAGTTAATTAAGTTCATTTCTTTTATTAGCTTTTTATTAATTTAATTAATTTAAAATTGGTTTTTTCTAATTCTTTATTATTATTATTATTTTTTTGTATTCTGGAGGTGAGTGAGAGGATGAAAGTAATAAAGGAAACAAGGGAGAAGTTTGGAAGATTTTATTATAGATTTCCTGAAGGGGAGTCGGCAGCTGATGTTTTTGACCGTGTTTCAAGTATGTTTTTTTATTCCAACTTTCTTTTTTATTACAAAAAAAATAATCTAATATCATTTAGTTGTTTTTCATATAGTGTTTGGTTGTTTTAGTGAAATTACTTTTTGCTTATTGCGTGTTTAAATTGTTTAGATAGAATATAGCTGTATCTTAATGAGCAAGAAAACTCACATTTTGACAATTTGACATCTGAATTATTGGTCTCTCTCTGAGTCTTTTGAAATGGTAAGAGAATGGTATCTTGAAACTCTGGAAGTGCTTTTGGGGTTTTGGAAGCAGAAGCAAGGAAAGCATTTTAAGAACTATTTGGATGGTTTTTGCAATTTTGTTGTGTTTCTTGTCGTTTTTTCAAACGTGTAGCATGGTTTTGCTTTTGCTTGTGGATTCTGTGTTGCTAGTTAACATGTGGGCATTGGAAGATATTTTGGAACAATGTTTGTCTTCCTTTAAGCTTCTAATGAAACATGAAACTAGTTAGTGGGTAATAAGTGAGAAAAAGTGATTCAAATATGGTATTGAAAGGTGGCTTGACATTTCTTAAAGTGCTTTCATTGGTTTTGAAGCAGAAGCAAATAATGAAAATTTTAAAGTGAATTTTGTGGTGGGCTTACTAGCACATGTAGTTTCCTTGGAAATAATTAGAAGGGGCCAAGGACTGTCTGATCTTCCATTGGTTATTTTATAAGCTGAATTTTCTTCAGCTAGTATTTTATTACCTAGCACTAGTATTTGGCTTATTGAAAAAGGCAATAGAAACAGCGTTGTTAGATCCGGACAGGAGGTAAGTGGAAAAGAATTTGTCATGCAATGCATGCTATGAACATTATATCTTTTACATCAACAGTACAAACAAAAAGAAATATCACTAACCGTGTTGAGCTACGTAGCTCGCTTTGGAATTCAACCAAATAATTCTAGGCAAATAATTGAAAATCATGTTAGTCGACATTTTCCTGTCTTCCATTGGCTAAGCATTCAATTTCTAGGGAGGGAAATATGAATGTCTTTGCACGTAACTCACATTTCTGTCCCTTGAATTGCTTGGCTACTTGTGATTTTTAAAGCCCCATGATTTTAACCCAATGATATTACTTGCATAACTGATTTGACTAATTTTTCCTGCAAACATGAATATTGTCTCTGTTGCTGGAAATGACAAACTTTAGTTGCTGAATTGAAGAGGCTTCTCCTTTAATATGCTTGACAAAAAAATTGACCTTTTCTTTTCTCTTTTTTGAAGTAGAGTCATGATCAAAGGTGTTATTTTGTGTTCTTTATTTTATATTAGATAAATGAACCAAGTGAGAGATTTGTAACTCATACTATTGGAAACCAATTGATTTTTGCAGATTTTCTAGAATCTCTGTGGAGGGACATAGACTTGAATAGACTTCAGCATGACGCTTCCCAGGAGCTAAATCTGATTATTGTATCTCATGGCCTAACTTCACGTGTCTTTCTCATGAAGTGGTTCAAGTGGACAGTTGAGCAGTTTGAGTATTTAAATAACCCAGGCAACTGTGAGACTCGAGTGATGCAGTTAGGAGAGGGTGGAGAGTATAGCTTAGCAATCCATCACACGGACCAAGAAATGCTTGAATGGGGCCTCTCGCCTGAAATGATTGCTGACCAAAAATGGCGAGCTCATGCCACCAGGGGTGAATGGAATGAGAACTGTCCCTGGTACCTTGATGAGTTTTTCGACCATTTGATGATAGATTCCGAAGATGATGAGAAAGAAAATGATGCAGAATACTCTGATGCTAATTGTGCGTCTGAATCATCTTAAGCATGATCAGACCAGTAGATTCTTGCCTGAAAATTCAAGAATGAGAAGCATTTGAAGCTGCAAACTGTAAAGAACTGATCATCATTATTATCATTGGCATCCCACTAGCAAATTGACCAAATTCATAGGGTACAGTATTGGATATTGTAACTGCAATTTGTGATTATTCTTTTTAGTCACACCGTGATGCCCTAAGACTGCCAGCTAAACAGGTGGTATCTTTTGTACTTTTGATTGTAATTCTTCGTTAGCTAACAATTAGGTTAATGTATGACTGAACATCATTCTGTAACCAAGCAAATAGTTGATGCTGAAGCTTGTTTTTGATTGCATTGTTACTTGGAAGATCATGTGTGCTGAACTAATCTAAGCAACGCTTGTAAGTTAGAACGTACATGCCTTTTTTCGCAAGCAGATTCAGGGGCCTAACGTTTTTTAAAAACAAATTCAGGGGCTTAACACTAGGTGCCAAAATTGATTTATGGCACTTTCATTTTGGCTAGTGAGTAGAATCGTCCTCATGTCTTGCCAACAACCAACCTATTCATTTTCAAACTATCCAAATCAAGAATTGGGCAACTAGAACTTGGAAAATTGTTACCGACAAGCTAAGCAAAGCAATGGCTTTATTAAGAGGAAAAACTTTAGTTTATAGATCAACATCAGCCAAAAAGGCCAAAAAAGAAAAATTAAAATTGACTAAAGTACTGCAATTTATGTGATAAATACATTTTAGATAAAGATAGATTTCATTTTGTGGGATATCAGAAGCATCATCGAACTCCATTCTTATACAAAACCAAATTCATTGAAAAGCACCCTCGCTTATTTATTATGTGTTCGCAAGTAAATTGGCTCAAACGGCTACGGAATCTAACCAATGAGATAGTGACAGAGTTTGAGATTACCATGTGAAGGCGTGGCCCATGTGGACTCATTGTACCTCCCCCATTGGTTCACGCAAATCTTCCATTAAATCTGATGGTTCCGTTAAAACTACAACAAAAAGCAAACAACACAATCATTGTATCTTGTATTTTTTGTTTTTCTCTTTTAACGCCAAATTCATAACCGGGCCTGTTCATCTGTACCTACTTGCGCATTGTGCAAGCTTTATTGGGATCTGGTCTCCTTTTCTTACTCAAAATACGCCAAAGTGGCCACATTTTTTGAATAATTAATGCCCATCTGACCTAACAGACGAATTCTGTCTGGTCTTGAAATTTGAGTTGCAGTCGAATCTTGAGTCTAAAACCCTGATCTTGAAATGGGCATCTGATATTCAATCTGGGTATTTTTTATTTTTGCTAAAACACAAGTTTTTTTTTTTAAGCCACTTTGTGTAAAGCTCTGATTTTCATACGGAAAATTTTCGTTTTTATTATGTAAGTACCACCGATTCCAATATGTGACCTTGGCGGTTATCTTTTTTTGTTTTGGTTTCTTGTTGAGCTTCACATGGCTCATTCACTGCAAAAAGGGCGTTGTAGTAGAGGTCTTTACCGGCTGGTTTTGTTTTTGGTTGGTGCGGTTTTGGTTGGCTACAATGTTGGGCCACCATTTCATGCGCGCATAAAGAAGAATTCATCAGTTGTTCCTGCTTCATGTCCTTGTTTCTGCGAGTGCTCTTCAGAACTTGGCCTTGCCTTGCCACTAGGTGAGTGTGAACTTGCATTAAATGTTAAAACTATCCCAAAAATGGTAACTTTTGGTGGTTTGCATATTTGGGTTTGTTAAGGAAAAGATTTAATTTTTAAGACGTTTAGTGGAGCCTCTTTTAGAAACTTTTTTTGGGGTGGGGGGGGGGGGGTGTGAAAACTACATGCTTGACATTATTTTGCTGTGTATGGAAGTGCAATATCAGTTGGTTTGTTTGCGTGGTCTGTTTTATCATTGTGTTCTTCAAGTAAGTTCAATGATCGCTCACATTGATTTTGCTTTCTTGACTGATCTTTGTGCATCCTCAGTCTCTGATTTTAGTATCAGATTGGTTCTGTTACACTCTTGGATCCACGTGTTGCCACATTTCATAATTGTTGTTACAATGGTGTCATGAAGTGAATGAGAAATGAGAAGTCATGATAATTGAATGGCTTTTTGTTTCGACTATAAAGTGCAAGTCTGTATGGAGTGAGTTCTGTATGATTTAATTATCTAGAAACTGTAGGTTACTTCCGACAGTTTATCTAACAGTCATTTACTGTGCTACTAGTTAACTTCTTGTTTTGCAATTTGCACACTGAGAAAAGCCTTTATGCTGGTTATGGAATTAATTATGCTTAGCGTTGAGGGCTGTGACTGACCTTTAAGCAGATGCTTGTATTTCACAGTTTTGTTCTGTTGAAAATATACATTTTTAGTTTCTAGAACATGGTTCTGTTATTTAATCTTCTTTCACTTTTATATTTCTTGCAGGACCTAACAATGACTCATTCACAGGTCTGTTTATCTGTCTTGCATCTCTTTTACTGTCTGTTACTGTTTGTGCTCCATGCAAATTGGATGTAGTGGTACTATGGTTCTGGCAATTTAGTCCTTGAAAACAGGGAACTTTGCAGCCCTCAGAAGAAAATATGTTATAATAATGTGTTTGTCTGTATGGAAAGTAATGTCATTTATGTATAACTTAATAGGTGTCACCGTATGTAGAATTCAAATTAAGGCAATAAAGAAGGGCAGAAGGGTGAATATCTAAAGGGAGACGACAATTATAATTTTTCCCCTCATGAAACTTAAGGGGCTTATTTTTTTCCTCTTAATTATCAAATCATTTTCTTTTTTATTTGCACAGACTGCGGTAAACATGATCCAGAATTGAGTGCAGAAATGGAGAAGGATACTGTAGCATTGCTCTCAGAGGAGCTTGCATTACAAAAAAGTGTAGCCAATGAAACCCTGCAACGGTCTAAGGAATTGATAATGGATGCTAGGAAAGCCTCTTCCCACTACCAAAGAGAAGCAGAGAAATGCACTGCAGGCATTGAAACATGTGAAGAGGCAAGGGAGAGGGCTGAAAAGGATCTTGGGGAGGAAAGCAGACTCTCGGCATTGTGGGAGAAACGAGCTAGAGAACATGGATGGAAAGACGATAGCTAAACTTACATTCGAAGAGGAGACACTTTTTATCATTCTTTTGGTTCATTTTAGGCTCTTTTCGATACTTGATGGCAATATAGTTTGTAGAAACTAGTTACAAGTCTCTCTTGTGAATACAAATGCAGCAACATTCTTTTATAAAATACTATTGCACGTTAATTACCAAACATGTCTGCCTTTCTGTTGGCCTTAACTACTTAGATCTGATATAATTTAGATACTATTCTGAGATAGTTTAGATACTATTCTAACCCTGGACTGGAATTCGGTAACATCCAAATTCCCATCTACTCTGTTCAATATGTCACACAAATCTCAAATTGTGCTTCTGTTCCAAATATTCTTCAGACACTGGAAAGCACTATCATTTATTACCCAAAAAAAAAAATTACAAAAGGCATGCCACGATACCCACATTACAAATTCAATGCTTTCGTAAAAATGGAAAAGGTATGGTCTTTAAAGAAGAAACTTCTCTGTGTATCTCTTCCTTCCATAGATTGAATGTCAATTAATTGAGCAAGCTGGGAGCTCTTACTGAATCTATCAACGTTTAGATCCTGTGAGAGAGCATGTAATGGTTGTGTGGATGATATAATATCATGAATCATGTGGGCCAGTGGGAGTAGCGAGGAAGCTAGTTTAATCAAGTTAAATATAAACTGTCCAAGACCGCAAATCCAGCTGCTACCCCTCCTTCATTTGAAGAAGCAACTTTCGTCCGCATCAAATAACCACTTTGTTCATTCATGATCACCTTCTCCTTGATCCTGCAGATTCCAATTTGAGAATGTGAGTGCTTTCCAAAGAAAAATTGGTGACCAAGGTGCAATGCATTAGGTAGCGGCAGTTCATTAGTCAAATTGTGTTTACATCTATAAATCTTTAGGTGCATGATTTATGTACCTTAAGTAAGCACCATATATCCCAAGTTCAGATATGGCATGATCCTTATGACAAATGCCATCACGCATCAAAAATGTGAGGGATACACTAGGA
Organism: Citrus medica; assembly: GCA_002013955.2. NCBI lineage: Eukaryota > Viridiplantae > Streptophyta > Magnoliopsida > Sapindales > Rutaceae > Citrus > Citrus medica. The sequence continues at coordinate 126,109 of MKYO02023232.1, read as the reverse complement.
AATATCCTTTGCATAAGGATGTAAGCAGCATCTTCGTCAGTCCCATCCTTTTTCAATCTAAGAAGGGTTTCCTTCACATCTTCACCGTAAATATTGTTCCCTGAATTGAGATGATCAAACAGTCTTCATAAATCATGAATTGGAATATGAATAGTATTTAATATTAGTAGTGACAAAAGGAGCAAAATTAAAAAATATTAGGACCTCCGCCTTCTCTTTGGGGCTTCATGACATATAGCTCTGGGTTTTCAATTGCTTTGCTGACAATCTCAGAATCATCCAAACTCCACAATCCTGCAAAGCATTTACGTACTTTGGCAATATCCTCTTTATTGTCAAGGAACCTGCTCACAAGCAAAAAGCTAAAGTAAATGAAGTTTTTTCTCTCAGACCCCTTTGCAAGGGAAAGATGACCTTTGTCAAGATGTAACATGCAAACATGTTTTGATTCATCATTATCAGTATTAAGCCATTCAAGATCCACATGATTGGCCAGAAGCAGAAGGCTCATACTTTTAACAACGAACCTTCGTGGACAATTTTGGCTTAACAAGAAGTATCCAATAATGGCTACCACACAATTTACATAATCGAGCTATATTTGCAGTGTAGCATTGTAAGCCTACTCCACAGGCCATCAGTATTTATCATTTTGAAAGTTAGTTCCAACAACAAAGCACAAGATTCACAAATAAAAAAGTGAGCACTGAAGCCACGACACAGGCCAAATTATTACCTCTCAAGTACATTGGGTTTCGCAAGTTCTTGTTGAATTTTCTTGGTGCCTGCCAAATGATAAGATATTGATGGACACTTGACAGCAGAAGACTGCTCCATTAGTAATCTAGCTCTCCATTCCTACGAACAAGAAGAGTACTGAAAAATCACATACTTGGCAACACAATGCGCTGTCAAGTTTTATTTGTGGTATACATACCCAATAAAAGAGAAAATATAGCACGATGAATGACAGTGGTTGTAGATAGATACGAACTGTTTGCATGATGTTCATTTAAAATAATTAGGAGTTAGGATATCTAGTTCATAGAAACAGATACATGCAAACATGAGAACATATCCATTAGATTTTCTCAGCGAAAACTAGTGAACCATTCATGATCTTAGAAGAGCCAATAGCTGGTAAATGAAGCTAGATTATTCCACCATACTGAAACTGGAATGTTTGTCATATTACCTAATACGTCAAGTAAGATTTACCAAGCCTACCACACATACACTTATATGCGCCACTGCCTGACTATAATCACCCAAAACTTTGATATGTACACTGACATTTTTAACTAGGTGAACCTCCACCAGTTAACATTAAATTTCTTCTAAAAGATTCGAAAGTCTGTAACTGGCGGAAAATAGCAAACTTGCTTACTGATTCTGAAGGATAATCAGTTGGTGCATACCCAGCTCTAAAATAAACAACTGCAATTACTTGGCCACCTCTGCAAGTGCACAGCTTTTTGATATCAGAATCAGAAACAAAACATATTTAATATAGATAAAAATTGAAGTTCAATGCCAAAGAGTTACACAAGAAGTGTTCCATCAGGGAGTAGTTCCCCTTCTGCATCAATTTCAGCCAATGTCTTCCGAATAGTTGTAACATTATGTGTGTTATTAAGCTAAGGAGAGATTTAGAAACAAGGACTGCAGAAAGTATTCTAAATTAAAAAGACTATTTGAAAAGTACAATCCGAAAAGATAGATTATTTTTGTTATTTGCATAAAGCCCTGTTTTTCCCTCTTAGGCACAGGCATTTCCTGCATGGGCGTCTTTTATTTAAAAGAAAAGGATATCTTTCCTTCAGTACAGAACTAAGCCAATGCTGGTCATACATATTATGTTCTTCACTCTGAACCACAACCAGAACCAAAGCCCTGCACCAAAATATTCCATGTTACTAAAGACTAAAATGGCTTCTCTAGAAGCAGCAGAACAAATGTTAAAAAGATCCCCTTCTATTTCAAGTCTAACCTAGCATTATTATACTCAGTCCAAGCTTTAGCCATAACCTCTGCAAACTGAATGACAACAGAGTTGCCAGGGACCTGTTTTGAATCTAATCCAAGGCGTTCCCCATAGTGAATGAGTAAGCTTCTGCAACATTATCAGACAAGGCCAAGAAAATTCTTGCTAACTAGATGAATTGGTTGAATCAAACAGGAAACTAATCTAGTCATTAGTGGATCTTGGATAGACAAAAAGTACAGAGACACACCTGTGAAGCTCACTGACAAGACAGCTGAGGCCAGAGAATGAAGATGAAATTGTGTTAACCTCTATTTGGAGGAGCGATTTAGTTTGTTCATCAAGCATATAATCTGAACGATGTAAACCCAAGCGTATGTCCTGTTTAAGCAATGGAACATGAGTATTATATTCTCATCACCATGCAACAAAAAGTTACCTAATTCTGCTTTACATCAACAGAGCTACAGAAGCAAAATAGGAAAAATGAAATGAAATCAGAGCAATATTAAAACTACACAATCTAATGGAAAATTAGCTCATTTATATGGTACAACGACTGAAATGAATCTCTCCAAAAATTGCAAAAATGTGTGCCACATTCCCTACAGATAAATACCGACCTCTTTCTTATTGAGTTCTAGCATCTTTGAATGAATATCCAAGAGCCTAGAGGTAAAAGGATCCACTTTCTTTGTTCTGCAATGTGAAAAGCAGACAAATTTAATTTACACACATCTCTAATCTTTTTTATCATATAAGAGAAAATTGCATGCACCAAAACAAAGGTCAGAGTGCAAGCAATACATATACAGGAAGAATCCAAAGAATATTCTGAAGATAATCAAATTAAGTTTAGAAGATGCAAATGGTGAGGTGCTCAAAATATGCTAGAGTCGAGAATAAAAAATTGTGGGGAGTATACTGTAGAAGCTGCAATTCAGGCACTAAAGGGTATAGCATAGCTACCACTGTATGTTACATGTTTGTTAAAACCGAGGATAAATTTATAAAGCCAGTAAAGAACAAGACACAGCTCATATGCATATTACTCATTCATATGAGCTCACACGAAATATCTGAAGTGTAATTATTAATAATTGCTAAAAATGAGAAGAGACTAAACATCATATGCTTTATGATTTACAATAAGGCTAGTGCGTGATATGAAAGGAATGCAGACGACAAAGAAAATGTTCTGTTTTATTACCCTAAACGATTTGTATTTCATAAATAGCATAATAAATTATAAGAGAGCGAAGTACCTGGATAGAGACTCCTGTAGAAATTTTCCATCCAAACTGACACGATCGACAAGTTCATTGAAAATGGGGGCTAACTCACATGCCTCTCTGAAATGACTTTCAGGGAATGACACAGGCAACAAGGCAAATGGGGCATGCACCAATCCAACACCAGGAACTTTCCCTGATCTCTATAATGTGAAAAAACAACAACAACAACATCAAATTCATGTACTAGTATTTCAACTCACAACTAAACATGATCATCACTGACAGTACAGTATCCCATTTTCATATCTCCTCTCATTCAACATTTACTGAGAATATCCAAGCTGAAAAAAATAACTCCAAAACCAGCACGTTGACAACAACTATCACTGTAATCCAATTTGGAAAGATAATATCAAAGAAATTCCATGAAAACAAAAAAAAAAATTAAATGTTTGCAGTGGTTGATCGCTTGGAAACAGAAGCACTTCAACTTTCTCCGATCCTTTAGCTTTTCTTCATCTTTTTACGGTTAAAAAAAAAATCATAGAATTTTCCAACTGATCATAATATTGATTCAACAAATTAATTTTTTAAAGCTTAACCTGCACACTTCTGTCACCAACAACAAGACCATGAAGGGAGCTCCACACGAGAGCGTCATAAACCATCTTTTGAACCAAATCTTGATCAGCACTCTGCAAATCCAAAGCCTCTTTGGTTGCAATTCCCTGTCGAGTCTCCATCTCTTTCACTCTGCCACACTTCAAATTTCCAATTCTTGAATGCAAACCACAAATTGAGAACTGGGTTATGGGAAAAAATGAAACTCTTCGACAATGGGTGTTAAAGATTCTATATTTATCAGTAGGATAGAAAGAAAAATTTGATTTTTGTTTTGTATCACAAGTAAAGGTGGCCAGACGAAACGATTGGTGATATTGATGAGTGGGACTGCAAAGAGAGAGGGAAAAATAGCGAACACCCATTTTGACCCATTTTAGTTTTTTTCTCATGAGAGGCTCTTAAGGAAACCAATGCATTATGCAATTGGGCATTTTGATTAGAGTTGGTGAAATATTTTAGTCCCATTTGATGCTTTACTTTATTGTTATTATTATAATTATTCTATTCCTATCAATTTCATTCATTCACCAACTAAAGTTGGTTGATTATTCTATTCGTATCAATTGCAGATAATCTTTATTCAAGTTTCATGAAAAATATAATTGGAGTTTTCTTTAACATACATCAGTGATAATGATTCATAAACCACGTCAATGATTTTCTGTAAAACAAAATATAATGAAAGATAACTACTGGAGTAAGAACCAAATGTGTTTTAACACTGTAAAATGTTATTGAAGAGTCTATTTTATTCTACTCCGCCAAGATGGCTTACTTCATACAACAAGTTATCATATTTAAAATTTTAAATTTTGGAGTAAGAACCAAATGTGTTTTAACACTGTAAAATGTTATTGAAGAGTGTATTTTATTCTACTCCACCAAGATGGCCTTACTTCATACAACAAGTTATCATATTTAAAATTTAAAATGTTAAATGAATTTCCATGTAAAGGAAACTGGCCGTAAAACATAGACATAAAATTCCATTTAATAAAATGTAAATGAACGAATAAATCTAGCAACCTCGTGGTTGCAGCATCAAGCCTATAAAGCAATCACTTTTGACTACTTACATTAATAGCAATGAAGAAAATTTTAGGTAGATCCTTAAATCATTCATGCAGCATTTGCACGACTAAGAAGGCTTTCGCTTTGGCTGTCTGAATTGTTGTCTACATCTGAAGCCACCTTTAAAATTGATTTCAAAGGTTTTGAATCATCCGGCACTTCTTGCTCTTTCTTCTTTTTGCTCTTCTTCTTGCTTATCTTGATTGTCTCTATATTTTCATTTATGCTAACCATTTTCTTTGGAGCTTTTGATTGAGAAGCAGCTGGTGGCAATGTTGCTTCCTTTTCTAGTTTCTTCTTCTCTTCAGATTGTGTAGGAGAAACTGTGGTAGAAGCACCAATGCGTTCGATTTCGGATGCCCCCTTGCCGCCTATGTCTTGTTCATTGCTAGAGGTCTTGGCTTGCTCACCTTCATGTGGTGGTGTTGCTTGAGCCATGGGTTGCACCATTTGGGTACTCTTAGAGCTGGCTTCATTGGATCCTGCTGGTGCCTGAGCTATCTGGCGAGGCATAGGACTGCTGGATATTATACTCTTGTGGGCGTGCCTTGCTAAAAATTTCATGAGGTTGTAGAGCCTACGGCAAATGTTAAGAGATTGGAACTGCTTTTCCCTTTGATCCATTTCTTGGGCGTATTATATTTTTCCTTTTGATGTGTGAATGTGAATGGACCGGTTAAATCAATGTTAAGGCCGCTAAGAAGATGCCTTTCTTGGCAGAAGTTAATGCGCTGTGAGAATAAATTGACTAGGAAAGGTTTGGTTCTTTTCTTTGCTTGCTTGACAGAACTGTAAAAGTTTTCTGGCAAACCAGCCCCTGTTTAGAGCAACAAGATTCTGTACGAAAACAAGAAGGGTAAAAAGATTTTTGAAATGGATTTTCTATGAAGGATTGTTGTATTGAGAAGAGCTTTTTCAATTTTCACTAACTTGGCATAGGTCACTTATCAAATTGAAGCAAAAATCATCCAAGCCTATATAATGTCACCAGAGTTGCAGAAATTACACTACTGTAGAGCACTGTGTTCAATCTCTCAGCTGAAGTAACAAGCTAACTAACATAACTAACTACTAAGTAATTAGCTAAACTGAGCAAAACAAAGGTCAGTTGAGCAAAACAAAAATAAAAATAGACAAAAAGAATAGAAATAAAACTTATAAAGAAATAAAGAGCGATTTTTATCTCTGGATTCTTAGCTTCTGTTACAACATCAAACCTTTATTGTTAGGTACATTGCTAAAATTATCCATAAACTTTTTATCTATAAGATATAATATTTAAGATTTCCCAAATCTAATGTTTTCAATATTTACAGGATAATCTCTCCAACATTATATCTATATTTTTCCTCAAAAAAAAAAATGCACGGCCACAACTTTGAGATCATCTGTTGATGCAGTTATTCTCGCCCAAAAATGAACTGCATTCCGGAAGGTAATTAAAATGGAGAATACAAAGCTGAAATAACTTATTACGCTGAATTCTGATCTCGACTGATTAGAAAACACAAGGAAATTTTTTTATTTTATAGGGACTCAATAAATTACAAAAATAAGATACAAAATTGGGCAACAAAACATAACATTGTACTTGGGTCATCAGCATGACAGAATTATTGCCACTCAAAGGATCACCAAACTAGATTTTAATCCGCCCACACAGCCGCCAGTAAGCCCCAGGATGAAAGAGAGATTTTTCAAAAACCCAGATGTCACGGACAAGAACCTGAGAAGCATGTAAACCATCAGTTAATGCTGTAAGTGGATGAAAAATATATGTTAGTATTACTGTAAGAGGATGAAAAATATGCCAAAGGGCAAATTAGATTCAAATTAGCGAAATTGTAAATTACTAGACTAATCATTAATGTGTTAGCGCGCTTGCAGAGGAATCAAGAGAACAGAAGTTAAAATGTCAGGGTAAGAAACTTAGTGAATAAAGCAACAGACTTAAAAATGGAAACAATGTATTCCAAATATCCATCACAACATGGATTGTTGTCCTAAAAGTTGTGCAAAAATTCTTGGATCTTTCTAATCCAACATCACAAGAAAAACATTTACACAGAACAAAGGAAAAACTTGTTGAACTTTTGATGCCTGTATTGCTGTTTACTCATAAACAAAAAATGCTATATACAGTACATTTGAATAGAATTTTGTAAGCAACCATGAAAAAGGAAAACACTACCTCCTTAGTTTTATCTCCGGCAACAGTGACACCTTTTGAATCATAAGCTTCAAACTTCTGCAGACAAGAGGTACATAATTTGCCTAGTTCTCAACAAATGGATATTCAACAAAAAGCAAAAGAAATAATTACGGTCAAATGTAACCAGAAATTCCGGTGTACACAATAAATAAACCATCACTAGCTCCCAAACAAAAAAGAAGAAAGTGTACGATGCATAAATCAATACGTAGCAAATGCTATGTACAGTGTGATAACTTGATTTTCCAAAGATGTCTAAATGCATAAAGATATCTATGATATGGTGAATATAAAAAATACATAGCATTATAATACTAAATAAACAAATTAATAGAAGATGAAGATTATGAAAACTCAAATTATGGGACCTAAATCCTAGCTTTGTTTAATTTGCCCTTCAAATTTCACTCTATAACCAGTCACTTAGCAACAGGCCTCCACCACTTTTGAAAAACAATAAAAATCAGAACCCTTCATTTAACCAGTCAATTTTGCGCAGCCTGAACTATAATTTGAATGGGACAAGCCCATTTGGGCACTTGATTGCCATTAAAAAGAATTTAAGATACAATTAAATAAGAAAGAATATTAATTAATATGGACAGTGCACCTGCTTCGCCAAAAACTCGAGCGTAAGCTGTACGAACACTTTATTGAGGTCATTTCGATCAACACCAATCTGTAAATGATAAAAGAAAAGAAGGTTTAACTCATAAAAGTAAAGGGATGCATTATTGTCTCAGTTCAAAGAAACTGGATTATAATTTTAAAAATTGAAAATAACACTTGCCAGCCGAGCACGCAGTGTTCGCATCTTTATAATTGGTTCAATCAATTCCCAATTAACTGAACTCCACATGGATTCTCTTTGTTTAATTTCGTTCTTAAGTGCCTGTTATTAGACAACCGTAGTTAGTGACTCAGAAGTTAAACAATATGCTATGTAAAATTTGGGTGCAAGCTAACATTCTAAGTAGCAAAATTTCAAAATGGGACTCTTTAAAAAAAAAACAGAAGAAAAAAAGAGCAAAAAAATAGAATAGAAGCATACAGAATACATTTTCTCCGTAACAGCTTTCCTTAATGATGTTTTGTCACCATTTGCCATCAAAGTGTTTATCTGGAAAAGAAACACATTCATCATGATGCACAGAGAAAATCCAATATCGATTCCAAAAAAAAAAAAAATCGTATCACATCACCAGAATGCTAATAAAGATAAAAAGGAAAGGTACCGCATTAGACTCACGGGAAACAATTTGTTCTATATTTTCTGGTTTTGGAAGAATACATAAAATAGAAAAGCTTATACAATTCCATCATTTAAACAGAGTTGAATCCTTGACTTTCTTCTGCCATACAAAGCCTCACTAATGAGGTCAATTTGTATTAATTAAGAACAAAGGAAATTTACCTCTAGGAATGTCTAACTTTTTCATGTGGTTACATGAATGACAATTCCATTATAGACTTTGTTCACCAAAATAAATAAATAAAAAAAGGGTTTTTGCTCTCAAATTTGATTCTGTACCATGCAACCTTTACAAACAAATAGACATCCCTAATCTCTAGAAAAAGGAGACAATATTACAAAACATACCTCCTTATACAAGTCTACAGCCTCTGTGTAGAATTTCTGTTTTGAATAGCCAGATTTCCTCAACTTTGCAATCGCATAGGCACTTTTGAGCTGCAAATTAAAATTTGGACACACAAATAAACTTGACAGTAGTGATGTCAAAAGTGTTCACCGAGTTGAGTTCCTCGAGGACACAAGTCGTACATGCATCAATGAGTGACTCAACAGATAACCTTAAGATTAATATAAACACCAAATAAAGTAGAGAAATAAATAACTCAAGGCAACTACCAAAAGATTTGAAGCCCAACAGGACACACATGACATCAGAAGAGGAGGTGAAGGATCAGCTTCAATTTCTCTCTCTTTTTTGGGTCATAAAATTCAATTCTTATCACAAACCAATTGAGGAACTGAAAAGAGAAAGGGTGAGAGGAGGGCAACAAAGCATTCTGGTTTGAGGTGCCAACCATTGCATAATGATAGAAGACAGAGAAATGGATTGAACAAAAATTTATGACAAATTATAGGCAGAACATAAGAACTTCACCTCTAGAATGATATCATCTTTCGTTCTTCTCCAGCCATCTCTTGTGAACCATCTGTTACAAAACAACAAACAATCTATCAGGGAAAAGGACAGAAACATATAATAGATTCTTCAGAATAACTAGAAAAGGTTAGTGAATAAAGAATGACACCAGCCTACAGAGTCTAAAATTTTCCTACAGAAAAATTAGCGAATTTGACTAGTTTTCCCTACTGTTTCTCCAGAATAATACAGTATAAGCTTTTTATTTCCTCTAACCATGTCCATAAGAAGTGGAGAATAGAAGATTTGGAAATGCAAAACGAGGAGTGAGTATGCTGTCCAAACTGATAGAATCCTTAGCAGCTGCATTTCTAAAATCGTATCTCAACTCTCAAGATTAATTAAAAGGACTATTTTTCCCTTCAACCAAAATGGACGTTAATTTGAAAAAGTTTCAAGATATATGAGAGAAATTTTGAATCCTCAAAGATAAGCAATGCACATAAAAGCTACACATAGCTGATGAGAAATTTCTCAAAATACTGCCAACTAATTTAAAGGATTATTCTAGTCACTGCTATCTGGTGAAATAATTGTTTTTTAAAAAACATAAGCTTGGGAAACCAAATTTAAAACTCACTTGAAATCCAACTAACCTCCGCCAAAATGGGATAGCTTCACGAGGTGCATAAGGCTCATAGATGAATCCAGGGCTTGAAACGGACACTTTAAGGGCACCCTGCTTAAGAAAGCATTTGCTTGTGATTAAAATTCACCATGTTTGACAGAAGCAAAAAAGTGACAAGGAGAAAAGTTCACTTATTTACATATCAAGGTAAAGATAACACACCATCTGCCGTGCTTGTGCAGGCGCTTTTGGTTGTGCAGTTGCAAACCTTTTTTCATTCAAATAGATCAGTGATTTGGGAGCCTAACATAAGAAAAATGCAATACAACGTTTTAAATATCTTTAAATTTGAACATTCAAAACAGACATCAGCACAGACTCTAGAGATACAATCATAAACTAACAGTAAAATCCAATCACTCTAATATGTATTTTCACAGAAAGTTACCAATGAAGTACGGAGTGTCATTGTGCTTCCATGGGTCCAGGGAAGAGTGCCGTGGTCCTTACATAAGCAAGAAGAAATTTTCTGGCTGTAAATTTCAGGAACTGCTCACACAGAATGTCATATGAATGATGGAAAGGCGTGTGCATCAACTCATTTAGAAAAACATGCATGAAAGTAACCATAATGAAGAGCAATTCAGGTAGTAAGTCATTGTTTAAAATTACCAATTGAAACACCACTTGAATAACTTCTTGAGCTCCCAAGCCTACAGACATGAACTTTACATGAAAATGACTTCAACTAAATGAAAAAATATCAACTTCAATATGCAAACACATTTACTCTATACTCAAAGAAAACGGACGATGTCACACAAATATATGAATAGTATCAAATGCGTTGAACAATGATGAGAAAATGGGTTCTTCCTAAAAACAATAAAGAGAAAAGTTTTATACTCAAAATCAGAACTTTCTTGCATTTTCCGCGGAACCAAACAGATATTACTCAAAAATTAAGGTCACTTACAGATACGCAGATTCTGAAACCCCAACCGTTCTATTCAGAGCATGATTTGTCAGTAATCTTCTTAAAAATGCCATTTTTTTTATTTCTTTTGTGACAAAAGAAATAAGAATTCAAACCCCTACGTAATGATCAATGATTATTATCTCATTCAGATCATGAGCGCAAGAGAGAGAGGTTTTGTTGAATTAAAGGGTTTTAGGAGGAAGCATGGGGAGGCATGCCGCAACATTTAAGTCGATGCAGTGTTCTATAATTTTAGTAATATACGACATGTTGCTCTATTATCATGAACTTACACGACATATCCGTAGATAAAGATATAATTGAATGGCATGTCGGATTAATATACTTTTTTTCATCAACATCGTGATTATTTTATGACCTATTACTCCTATCTAATTATCTTATATGTCTTGTCAACTACCGATTATGAATAAGGATGACATGTCGGGGATAAAAAGATATTCTCACTTTATCTCCCGGTAAGATCATTTAAGGTATGATAACTGTAATCCAACGCATGATAATTTTAATCCACAGCCAGTGGCGGACCTAAACGTGGAGGCCGGTCTAGTCCAGAAAAAATCGTTCATACGCCTTATTTTTTTTATTAATTTGGTAAAATAATAAAGTTTTTATTTTATTTTCATATATATCCCTAACTTAATTACCTTTATGTTTTCATCAATTTAGTATAACAATAGAGTTTTTATTTTATATTCAAATACATCCCTAACTAATTACTTTTATTTTTGTATCAATTTAGTATAACAATAAGGTTCTATATTATATTCAAATAGGTCTCTAACTAATTACCCTTATATTTTCATCAATTTAGTATAACAATAGAGTTTTTATTTTATATTTAAATATGTCCCTAACTCAATTACCCTTATGTTTTCATCAATTTTTTTTTATAAAAATAGAGTTTTTATTTTATTTATAAATATGTCCCTAATTCAATTATATTATTTTCAATTGAATTTAGTTTATTATTGAAACCTTGACTAATAATACTTTTATAATTTGAAAGGATAGATAAATTTTTAATTGTTTAATTTATTAAGTCTGGTAATTTGGTACTTCACTTTAAACATAAAAGTTTTACTTGTAATTTTTTATTGATTGTAATTTCATGTATTGATCTATTTTAATTTGAAATTCTTAATTGATTTTTTAATCCTTATATAATTACATGTTATTATAGGTTGCAATGTCAGATTCTATAATTAAAAAATAGTATTTTCATATTTGAGTTGCCTTTTATTTTCTACTCTTTTTTATAATTATTTTCATATATAGTACATATTTAGAGTGATAATGTTTTTGGTATTCCTTCTTATTTAATGTACTTATTTTTACATATAAATTTTTATGTTTCCTTCAAAATATAAATTTTAAAATTTAGGCTGAGATAATATTAAGTCCTGGGTCCGTCTCTGTCCACAGCAACAACATAATATTGGCCAAGAAACATTTCCAGCAAATAGAAACAGAGAATTTTTGTCATTATATATGTGTATATATATATATATATAGTGTAAATGAGAAGTAAAAGAGCAAGCAATGAATCATACAAGCTGCTTCCTGCTTCCATAGAAGCAATGCGTAAACACACTGCAGGGCTGCAGCCATTGCTAGTTACAAATAAATTTTTTTATAGCAATATAGATTTCAAGGAATTTCTCTGCAAAATTTATACATGAGAGAAGAAAATGTTCTGCTAATTACAAAAACTCTCACTTCACCAAAATTGGAAAATTAATTAAACAAATAAAAAATGATTGACGTTTCTTCATAGATTTTATAATATTACATCGATAAAATATATATATTTATTTATAATCCACCAAGATGGTGGGGGGTTCGGTCGGACTCCTACCTGTAAATAAATCAATCAATGAAAGAACATAAGGAGGGAGATATAAACCAAAACCTCCCAAGAAAAACAAATAACTTAGTGATCCAATAAAATCAATTCAAATCAAGGTAATTAATGCCGAATGTATGAAATTCCAAGAGTATCCAAATGAAGAATGCCTGATAAACCGGTTGGAAGATCACCAAGATTGAAAAATCATTGACATGTCTGATGAGTACAAGCCCAATTGGCCATAAAATCAGCAGCAAATGTAGCTTCTCGAACAACATGTCTGATAATAATAGATGAGCTAGAAGCCAATGCCTGAGCACGCCCAAGGAGGTAAGTAAAATCTCATCGCACAAAACTACTTGAATTAGCCCAAGAAACTACAGTGGCTGAATCAAATTCTACCTCAAGATCAGAAAAACAAAGTTGAGCAGCAAGATTTAAACCCTCTAACAGAGCCATTAATTCAGCAAAAAGAATAGATTAGTGCCCTAAAAAGAAACCAAAAGCAGCTAATATCGCGCCTTGATGATATTACAAAACACCATCAGTAGCAGTCATGTCTGGGTTTCCCTTAGAACAACCATCCACACTCAACTTCACCACCCCCGGTGGCGGTTTCATCTAAGAAACCAATCGAGGTGGTCTATGGGGAGACATGATAATCCTCAATCCCTCCCCAATCTGAGTGTCCAAAATGCCTTTCAACTGAGATGTCTTGAAACCAAACGCGTCACTGACTAGCCTAATATCCAAGAGCACTCTAAAAATAACAGTGTTCATATTAAAGGCAACTGAATCGTACCCGAGAGTGTTTCGAGCCTTCCAAACATGCCATAGAATGAAACATGAGAGAATGACTCGAATATATTTTAAAGAATGGTAACACCGTCGCCAGTGACTAAGCAAAGCATGAGGAGACGAAAAAGGGAGACACAGATGACCAATCATTGAGTAAAACTGCCGTCAAACCTGTTGAACCACTGGGCAATCCAAAAATAAGTGTCTGACAGTCTCAACATCCCAATTACAAAGACACCGAGAAACCATGTGAAAACTCCTAAAGCACAAAGCATCATCTGTGGCCAAGAAACCATTCAATAAACGCCATAAGAAAAAAGAAACCTGCGAAGGAACATGTTGTTGCCAAATTAAAGAAAAGACTTCATTCTGGCTATGGGACCCACGTACAAATTCCTAGCTACTCCTTAGAGAAAAATTCCCATCCCTAGATATAGCCCAACGGAGTATATCTAACCCAGTACCAGAAATAAGTACTAACACAATTTGTTCAACAGTTGAAGATGGCAATATTGATAAAAGCTTCCCCTTGTCCCAATCCACACCACACCAAAAAGAAGATATTGGGGCCATAGAAGCTGCTGAAGGATTAAAATGAAAGAGAGACATAGAGTCAAGCCAGCAATCATACCGGAAACTACTACCACCCGATCTAACCAGCCAACAAATATAAGGTTCAGTAATGCAATGAATAGAGCATAATCTTCTCTACAGAGGAGAGGCATGGTAGCGAAATTGAACCATACTTGAATGCTCAGTTTTACAATATTTAGATTTCATGAAAGAAGCCCAAAGCGAGTATTGGTCTCGAAACCGCCACCATAGCTTCATCTCGAAAGCATCGGCCAAATTAGAAAAGGAACAGACTCCAAGACCACCCTCCGCTATTGGAAAACAGACAGATGACCATCTGCACCAATGAATGCACCGTCGAGAATCTGTATCACTCCATAAGAATCTGGTAAATAACCTCTCAAGGATCTGAATGACCGTAGCAGGTGGCCGCAAGACATGAAAAAGATGAAGCGACATAGATGAAAGCACATGTCGAATGAGTACTAACTTACCTCCGAAAGAGAGTAGCCAATTTGCCCACCCAAAAATCCTTCCCCTGAACATCGATAAATATGATAATATTGCAACTAAATGGTTGACCTTCTGATTCAAGAAGCTTCATCAACTGCATCTGTTGGACTACTAGGCACAAACGGCACGAACCCACGTCCACCAAATACTGGTCTCATGAATTTGACATCAAATTTTCTCCAAAAGTAATGAACTGTTGTTGTTGGATAACTTATAAGCAGCCTTAAGCCGCTGGCCCTAGGGGCTGCTTGTTGGTTGCTGCCTTGATTAGTGTTTTCGCCGTTTTCCAGGAACAGGATTCTCAAGTCTTCTAGACTTTGCATATCAGTTGCATCCGTGTCCAGTGTCTTTGTGTGTCGCAGCAGAACTGCTTCGATCAATGGCTTTGTTATGGAACCGAATAACTGTTAGGCAACATTAAATGTCGTGCTGATTTTTGGTGTATAACAAGGAGAAATGCACATAAGATTTCTAGCAGCATACCACTGTGCTGAACAGAACAACAATTATGGTGCATGTGATCATTACTACTGAATCTTGTGATGATGTATCCTCAGTGCTCGAAAACTGCAATAATGTATCAGGTGACATCAATTCAAGATTCAGGCATCCGCATGATATTAAAGAACTGTCAAAGAATATCAGAAGAAACCCGGTTATAAGACAAAGCAATGGTAACTGCACCTCTCACGAGGCCTGCTCACCACATTATAAACTGGAATTTTAAAGAGTTAGCAGAAGTATGGAATAAAACCAAATGAGAATAACTAAGTGTTTGATTGCTTGCTACTTGTACCTGTTGCCGAAATTCAATTTTCGCACTCTCTCATTTTGTAATACAGTTGGTTAAATTTGTCGGGGGAAAACAAATGTCGCCCTTCCAATCAATACTAATGAAAACATAGTTGAACTAACAGCAAAAATGTTCCTGTACTGAATCAAGAATACGAAGCAAGTTAGAATAGCAGGAGCCATATTCTTTCATCTAGTTCGCTGATCATGGAGCAAAAACTATGGCAGCAGTTAAATTGTTTCCGTTACTTCACACTTCAGTTCCAGTTGCTATTATGGCATCGAGATAGTGCAACACCATTCTTGAGTAGTTTACTTGCTTGCAGCGAAGTATAAACTCTTAAGAGCCCAATAGAAGAATATAAATTACCTTGCATTGCTGGCTTTCCATTTGTCAATACCCAAGGCATCCATGAAAACATATAAGAATATAAAAGTTTCTGCAATGAATGAAATTGTTGCAAATGCATGCCTGAAATCATCAGCCATTATGAGGATTTAAACTTTTGCTCACCACCCATGCTCATCATTAGTCCTACATGTACATTTCCACAAGTCTAGCTTAGTTATAAAAAAAGCTAAAAGATCTCTCATATCTGCTAGAAGTTAAGAACCATAGGCAAAGAAACTAACAGAAAAGAGTAAACAATGCTTGAGAAAAGTAATTAAATGGCTATAGATGTCAAAGAAAGATTATGTTACATTCAGTTTCTAATCCATTTAAAGTTGAGGAATGTGTGGAAATTTTAAGGAGAAAAAAAGAGAGAGAGATAGTGAAGCTGAAAGGACGTCATCTCACTTGGTTGTTATCAGTGAACTTTCAGTGACATTGTGCCATGTATAGTGAGACATGATTATGCCACAAAAGAACATTGTCAAAATACCACTAAGATTTAAGAGCTGCATGAAAAAGAAAAAAGAAAGAAAGAAATGAAGTTAGACTTAAAAATAAATTAATTCAGGCACAATGCTTCTCTTTCACTCGAAAAATAGTTATCTAGTCTCAACAATCCCTAAGCTTGCTATATTTGTATAATATGAAAAGTTTAGATGAGACTGATTGATTATCAATTCAATGGTGAGGTCATTGAAGAAATGATGAAAATATACCAAGAATCAGTAGTCAATGCCGTACCTCAGCTAACATGCACGACAAATAAGCCATAAGCATCGTGAGTGCTACTTCACGGTCGTTGATCCATGAACAATTATGTAAGGATATATAGACCTAAATGCATGCATGTAAGTTTTGATCTTCCATTTCTGCAAAATATGGTCATATTAATTAGATTCATCAGCCAAAAAAAAAAAAGCATACGCCCTTACTCAATTGTAGTAGATTATTTACCTTCCAAAATAAAGTGTTTTTATGATATAAGCACTTAAGAGCCCCAGCTGAAACATTATGATATAAAGAATTAGAAAATTGAATCATCAGAAAACTTCCGTTTATCAAACTAACAGGACAAAAGGCAAGATATAGCTAACTTGGCTAGCATCTACGGAGTTAGGCACAAAATTCATTAATTGGCATATGTGTTAAAATTGCTCTTATAATCTATGTGTTTCAATGTAATTTTAAAAACTGAAGAACAACGGAATGATAGTGACTTACAACTATACCGAGGGCAGTGCTGGTGAAGAAGAGATAAAGAAAGGTGACCAACAAATTTAAGGCAACTGTGCCATCAATGTTGTTGAAGTCGAATGATTGTATTGCATTGAAAAGCAAAATAGAGGTTGCATCATTCACCACTCCTTCCCCAAATACAATGCTATAAAGGAACGGCGTTTCATCTTGACTGAGAACCTTCAACAAGATAAAAAAGATCACTCGTCAGTGGCATACATCAACTATCTGCATCAACTACTAAATATGATCACAGCACTATTGAATGCACCTGTAATGTACACACTGAATCAGTTGCTGATAATATGGCACCAATAGCTGCACATACAAGAAAAAAATAAAATCAGTACACATGAGTGAATTCTAACTCGTGTATAATATGAATAATCATACACTAGATAGAGTAACCGAGGAAATCTTGAATGCGTAAGCTTGTCATGCCCATTTTCTTAAATATCGAAAAGGCACCTGAAAATTTTTTAGTGAAGAAAGTATGTGGTTATTAGAAAAGTTATTCATCAATTTACAGATCAGCAATGTATGATTTGCATTAGAGGATGTTCATGAGAAACTCTTGATGTTACCTACTGAAATGAGGCAGAATGAAATAACTGTGCCATATTCCAAACAACAACATAGTAGTAAAATTTGTTGATGCTCAAATCCGTTCGCTTTATGACCGACCAGATTCTTTCACTAACGTTTAAGTTGTCAGCTGTTGCTCGGATCACTGGGGTGGAATCACCTTTCTTTCTCTTGCTAGACCTGCGTTCACCAAAAACGGATCAGAGACGCCGGTGGTTTTGCCGGCGTAAACCCTCCGATGCTTAAGTTAGCACAAGGTGTTTACGGGAGAAACAATGTAATTCGGATTTAAGAAGGGTTTTTGACTTGTTTCACAGTTTGTAAGAGAAAAAGTCTGGTTGCAATTTGGCAGCGTTTTCCCTCTCTTAATTTTTCTCTCCCTTTCTTCATTGGTTTTTCCTCCTTTTATAGCCATTATTCCACGTTCCCCTTCTGTCTTCCTTCCTCCTTTTTCGGGTAGTGGTCTTTTATGGAGCTTTAATTGCTACATCATGGGTAGACGTGGGGTATTGAATGCCTCGTAACGGTTCCGGGAAAAACGCAAACGCCATGAGTCTGTGGGATCGTGTTCCCGCTTTTTCAGGAAACGGGTATCGGCTCGGCATATATCTCTGGTCGGGCACTCGTCTCTGGTCGGGCCACATTCGCCTCCACGCTCTGCTTGCACCATTTGGTTGAGGTGAGCCATACCAGGGCGGAAGTAGTAGCATGGCCGACCTGATGCTTGTACGTACTCAACACCAGTCCCCCAGTTTATGGTCTTGCGAGTGAAATGAGAGAAGAGTAGAAACTGATGGTCGAAGCTGACCAGCCCGAGGCTTCTCCTCAGGTCTTCTGAGCATGGGCCTTAATGAGTCTGTCTATTGCATATCTGGGCTTGCTCCAGTCTGACCTCTTGTGGTGGTTAATGACGTGGCGCTTCCCGACTCTTCATATTTTGAAAGTTGAAACGACGAGTTATCCTTCCTCGATATCTGGTGAGTGAGCTGGCATATCCCATCACTTAAATGCTTCCGTTT
>MKYO02023232.1:46250-104818 GCA_002013955.2 Citrus medica | reverse complement strand
GACTTGAACAGAATGTCCACTGAGCTGCCTGTATCCACCAATATTTGCCGCAACTCTGTACTTGCCACCAATGCTTTAATCACCAGTGCATCCTCATGAGGGTAAAGAACGCCTTCTTCGTCATCCTCTGTCCACATAATGGGAACTTGCCGCACCTTTGCCCTCTTGGCTGCTGGCAAATTGAAAAGCACCTCTTTGCCAGCCATGGCATATCTCCCATAGTTCTTTCGTGCTCTGTTTGAATCCCCGGCCAATGTTGGCTCTCCTGCTATCACTCGGATGGTCGGCTGCTCTCGTTCCAAACCCCTTTCAACTCCCTCATCCCGTGCATATTGTGTTTCAACGACGGGGGACACTCCGTCTACATATTCATCCAAGTACTGGTTTCTCACCAGATCCTCCACCTGAATTTTTAGGTCACGGCATTGACTGATGGTATGACCGTGAGTGTTGTGGAATTTACAGAATCTGCTCTTATCACGTCGGTGAGCGGGTTTTGTTATAGGGGCCGGAGGATACAGCAGACCCCGTCCCTCGATCCGTTCATATAGTTCCTCCATGAAAATTTTTAATGGAGTGTTCATATAATTCCTCCATGAAAATTTTTAATGGAGTGTATTGTCTATATGCCCCGCTCTGGTCAACCAACTGAACTGCTCGGCTATCATGAATGTCAGCTCGGGCCGCTACAGCCGGTAGCTGCTCTGGTCGTCCAGACCTGTAATTATCTGCGCTTAACGCCCTAGGAGCGTTGTGATAAGGGTGGGCAGCAATCTGCCTGAATTCTCGTTGCCGATCTGGGATCGGGGGGCCCGGAGGTTGAGCCCGGCTACGTTGGAACTGTTGTGCTCTTGGGGCTATGGGGTAAGGTCTGGACCGAGCTGATATTCCGCCCATCACGGAAGAATCTCCTGTTCGCTTTCCCAACCCACTCCCTTTCGGGGCTCTCCGTTCCTTCCGCCTCAGCTCTTCCAGCTGTTCACTTTTTAGTCTTGCTGATTTCTCCTCTTCGATTTCTATATCTCGCCTCGCCTGCTCATATCCCGACGAGTAATTCTGTATGAGGGGGCTTCTCAAGTTATACCATAACCGGCCGATTCTTACACCTTCTCTCAATCCCCTCAACGCCTGCGGGTGATTAAAAGCTCCCAGATCCAGTACGGCTCGGTGATACCGTTTTACGAATTCTCGAAGGGATTCCTGCTCCTCTTGTTTCATTCCCATCAGTTCCATCATGTCGTCCTCTGGGGCAACTGCCCCTCGGAACTGCTCGGCCAACTCTTGGCACATCTGCTCATACCCCTTTATACTTCCTCGGGGCAGCTTGCGATACCATTCTCGAGCTCGTCCCTCTAGCGTCAGCGGGAACACCCGGCACCTCTGAGCTGGTGTCAACCCCTGCACACCCGTCATGTCGTTGAAACGCTCAATGTGCACTAACGGATCACTTCGCCCGGAGTATTTGAGGTCGGGGAAGCGGAAATCTCTTGGGATAACGGTACTCATGATCGCAGTTGATAACGGAGATTCTTCATCTAGCATTATCCTCCAGCTTGGGGGCTTTCTCTTGCCCTGCATCTCCTCTATCACCTGCGCCAATCTGCGCACCTCCCCCTCCAATTCTATAGCACGGTCAGGATCACGTGCGGCAATTTGATCTCGCTCCTGCTCGGCGTTCTGCAACCTCTGTCTGAGTTCCCCTTCATCAACACTGGCCCTTCGGCCATTCATTTCCAATACCCGCCTGGGGCGAGGTTGGTCTCTTGCTTCATCCGCGTGTTCCCCTGCAACCCGACCACTACTTGCAAGGGGCACCCCATTAGACTGATCTGCGGGCGGAGGGATTTCCTCAACTCTACGCCTCTAGTGGCTGGGTTCTGCTCCAGCCTCATCTCTTCCCACAGGGGTTTCACAATCCCTTCTCCGCTCGTCCCTCAGCTCAAACAATATGGCCGTGAGGGTCTCCATTTGTCTTTCCATCTGCTCCAGTCTGTCTTGCGTCACCTTCTCGCGGGCTTCATTTGCAATGTCCCGAAGCGTGCTTGTCTCCACCGTTTCATTCTCCATACCCAATCGTTTCCTGTTTCTCCAGTAATTATTCGTTTGGTGGTAGCTTTTTATTCAGCTCCCCACAGACGGCGCCAAAATGTTGATGCTCAAATCCGTTCGCTTTATGACCGACCAAATTCTTTCACCAACGTTTAAGTTGTCAGCTGCTGCTCAGATCACTAGGGTGGAATCACCTTTCTTTCTCTTGCTAGACCTGCGTTCACCAAAAACGGATCAGAGATGCCGGTGATTTTGTCGGCGTAAACCCTCCGATGCTTAAGTTAGCACAAGGTGTTTACGGGAAAAACAATGTAATTCGGATTTAAGAAGGGTTTTTGACTTGTTTCACAGTTTGTAAGAGAAAAAGTTTGGTTGCAATTTGGCAGCGTTTTCCCTCTCTTAATTTTTCTCTCCCTTTCTTCATCGGTTTTTCCTCCTTTTATAGCCATTATTCCACGTTCCCCTTCTGTCTTCCTTCCTCCTTTTTCGGGTAGTGGTCTTTTATGGAGCTTTAATTGCTACATCATGGGTAGACGTGGGGTATTGAATGCCTCGTAACGATTCCGGGAAAAACGCAAACGCCATGAATCTGTGGGATCGTGTTCCCGCTTTTGCAGGAAACGGGTATCAGCTCGGCATATATCTATGGTCGGGCACTTGTCTCTGGTCGGGCCATATTCGCCTCCACGCTCTGCTTGCACCATTTGGTTGAGGTGAGCCATACCAGGGCGGAAGTAGTAGCATGACCGACCTGGTGCTTGTACGTACTCAACAAAATTCTTGAAAAATTACTTCTTCTTGACCTGGAATCTGATCAATCAAATCTTGAATGTTAGATACAACAACCAATAAGTATCTTCATCAAACAAATTAATATATGTGGTGAAAATTCCCAAGGAACTTCATATAAAAAATATCAAAGCCCCATAATAATGTTTATTAATTACCACTCAAAAATTTCACTTGTAAGACAAGAACTTCACTGTTTCATTGATCATTAGAAGTGTAGAAATTTAATTTTGTCCAATTTTACTCAACATACCCAGCATTGAAAATTATAGGAGGAAGCAAGTAAAGGAAGAACAAGTCCTCATTGAACACCAACAAGTGCGAACTACGGTCTTTACTAGCCAGCAACACAACCCCTCCAGCACACAAACCCTGTAATTTTCAACATCAAGCATCAAAAACTTGACCAAAACATCATATTTTTGAACAAAACCAATCAAGAAAACTCAAGTAGATAAACCAAAAGAAGGGCTGTGATCGACTAGTTAGCCCGCCGGTTTTCTTCAATAAGGTGGCCAATGATGATGCAGGCACAGAGGAGAGTGAAGAACACACTTAAGGCAATAATGGTACTAGTATTGAGAAATGATGCTGACACTTTCAGGGCTGAAAGTTGCTGTAGAGTTTCATGGGGAGCCATAACTTATGTCGAAAATGTAAAGCTGAATTTGGCATTCACAATGTGGGGTCAGTTTGTTCAATGAAATAAGGCAATTAAGATTTGGGAACTGAGATGGGGTAATAGCAATCACTTGTTTCTGAGCTTTAGCTATTTGTTTTTTCAGTTTAAGGCTCGGTGGAGGGAAGACTGGTAGTTGAATGCTGATGTACGAATGATTCTATGCGACGACAGCATTGCTAACTTGGAGCACCCTGCCAGATGGCACAACCGGAGTGCTGTTGGAAAATGTTTAATGTGTATTTAATTACGGTATGTCACCTAAATAAGTATTTTTATCTTTTGTTTTTATCGCTCTTTATATGAATGGTCAATGAAATTAATATACAATTAACTTGAATCAATCTGCTTGGAAGTCAGCTTGTTTTAGCTTGTAGTTTTTGCTCATGATAATGGAATTTCCTCTCTAATCCGGCTGCTTGATTTTGATAGTTTAATCAGTCCCTACTAGGACTATAGGAGGAAGGAGGAAGAAAAACTGACTAACTTAGTGATTTATACTTCGCAACTTCATTAATTGATTTGTAAGAAAGCAAATCAAAGGTTACAAATCACAGCTCGCTTACAAATCGATGAATTGTATGAAAAATTGAAAGAATTGTCTCCACAATCATTTGGAGTAGAAATGCTCACATAAAACTACCCTCAAGATTTTTTTTTCTTTTTTTTTAAGGACTCTATGAGCTCTAAGCTAGGTAAAGCTTGTACTAGGAAGTAGTTGCAATCTCTGAACCATTAGCAAAGCTGAATGATTGGGGAATTTTCCAATCCTTGCATCTTCGTGGTTCTGGTTAGTCTGAGTGATGCCTCATCATCCAATATACAAGTTGCACTACGTTACAAAAAGCACGTCTGAGTTGCATGCTGAAGAACAATTTGCATCTTCGTGGTTCTGGTTAGTCTGAGTGATGCCTCATCATCCAATACAAGTTGCACTACGTTACAAAAAGCACGTCTGAGTTGCATGCTGAAGAACACAAACAAACACGACCTGGAGCAACAGAAAAAAAGATAAAAATAAAAATCAAGTACATGATGATTCAGGGAATTCATCTTTGGGTTATTTTCTAAACAATTTAGGAAATTGTTTGGCCAAATATAGATAACTTCTCAAAGCCTTAACTGAATTGATCCCCAATGTCTTCGACTTGAAGTTTCATTTAACATATTGACTCACAATGATGTTAAAACGGAAATAGATCTCGCAAATAGTTTCCCTTAGTCAACTTGTCTCAACAAACCTGATAAACAACTTCTTGAGAATATTACTACAAAAGCGAAAGTGATATAGCAGCAGAACGTAGCTTCACACCATCATCATCCCACTTGGACTCTGGAGCAGTTGCTCCAGCGATATATGCCTGCAATAAGAAAGAAAGAAGGGTATGATGTAGCTGATGGAATAATAATTCATCAAGTTTAAACAAGAATGAAACATGACTTTCATAATTTTTATCTGGGAAAGTTCAGTTGCCAGATACAGCTCAGACACATTAATAAGGGATATGCCGACAGCTGAATGGATCAACCAACCACTCAGTAATCTACGATTCAAGCTTGGGCACATGGGTGCATCTAAATGCCGCTGATGGAAATTTTTCAACACAAAAACAAGTATTTTACATTTCCAACATGGCAATACAATAATCTTACAATTTTCACAAGTGGTCCATTTAACTAACCTTGCCACTGTTAATAGCAGCTACTAGTGCTATGTGCTGCTCATCCCTACCAAATTCATAGAAGTAATAACTCCTGAAATCGATCAAACAAAAGAATAGAATACTTTAGATATTTGTAAATAATGGTAAAAAATGCTTCAATTTGATTTTCTGTCAAAAGCATACACCATGTACTCCAAAATTCACAGATATTAAACTTTCAATCCTCTAGGTTGTGAACCAACAGAAAAGCATTTGGAAAGGTAGTTAAAATCCAAAGCATCCAAATTTTATTTATAGGTGTGGCCTGTAGGGTGGGAAAGAAGGTGATTATATCCATGGTTGAATTGAATTCCTTGCAGCCTCTTTTCATTTTTCACTTGAGGCAAATATATACTTCTGCACCATTGATTACTAAGATTATACAACAACCAGTGCAGCAGCTTAAAGATAAACTTACTTGAAGCCTTCCTCTTCCTTTATCTTTATTGTTCGAGCAGAGTATAAAGTTGCACCACCTGCTATTACAGATTGATATTAACACAGGTATTGGATTTGTCTAAAGAAAACAAGTCATTAAAAAAAAAAGCACTTAAGGCCATTTGTTTTCACATCTACACCAGCAAAAAGAAAGATTTACAGAAGTAATAAGAAAGTTTGCATCATAGTGCACCTGGAACAAAGATTTTTGCTGCATCCTTCAAGGTACCAAAATCAGTAATATCTTGGGCCTGTTTGAGTTAGAGAACAGTATATAAATTCATTGAAGAATTCTTAAAGGAAGATAAAATGTGGTAATAAAAAGCATAAAGATAGTTCAATGAATAGAATGGGATGCCACCTATGACCAATCCATAATACAAGTTTATCCTTAATATGACTAATTACACTCTCAATTTAATAATTCAACAATTCATATTATCTCATGCTATATTGGAGCTACTCTAACTTCACTATCAAATTTACATAATAAGATAAAAGAAATTTTCTGCAACTATCATTTACAGACCTCTAAGAAGGTAATCTTGAGTTGATTGGATGGGCGAATGACAACACTTAAAACTTCAGATCTGCATCAACCATTGAGAGTCAAACACAAAATGGGTAATGCTAGAATTTTCTGGAGAAACTCAATATGATTACATTTCATGTCCAGTTAATGTCAGATAACAGGCTCCCGATTTTGCAGATACGAATATATGATGTATTTCTTGTATAAAAAGGAATTTTGCAGATCTTGTTCACCGAGAGTTTTAATAAAATAGATTAAAAAACAAGGGGAGGGAACTTATACCCATCAGGAGTCGCGAATCGTGCAGCAAAGGTCTTAGGCTTCGCCTTATCCCCATAAAGAGACAACCCAGCATTGTAGTCCTAACAACATCAAGCAATTTACTTATACAATCAACCAACTTTAAAAAAATTGAGAAATATCAGCTACAGTGTATACAGTATTTTCTGAAACACCTATCAGCTTCCTTAACCACAAGAGTTATTAAGTATTTATTAAGCCCCTAAATTGATTAATATGCTACAACAATAACTGGAAAAGACTGATTAAAAGAAAATGTACTTCAGGCTCAGAGATGTCCTCGAACTGAGGAGGGACGCGAATGGAAAAGCCATCGCCATAGAACTGGAACCAAGACTTAGTGTTTGCAATGCCAGTAAGGGCTTTTGAAGGTGGTGAGGGAGAAGTTTCAGCTAAAGCCAAAGATTGTGCAAATGGGTGTTGTAATAAGGCTATAGAAATGAGAGAAAGTGAGGTTGTTCTGAGAATGAATTGTCTCTTAGTAAATGTGGTAGTTTGAATGTTGGTGGGGAGGGAGATGAGATTGGAGTTTTGGGGTTTAGGGTTTGGTGGGTGAAGGGGAAAGAGGGAGAAAGAAAGAAAAATGTCCATGAGGGAGCGGAGAAGATGGTGTTATCCATAGCTGGTGAAAAATGGAGGAGATAATGTGGGGCAGGGTTCTGGTTTTTATATATTTTAGCATTGAAGGGTAGTTTCGGATTTTAAGGAAATATTAGCTTTTGTTTTGTTTTTGTTTTTTTAATGACAGAATTCAAAAATAAGTTAAGAAAACTATAAGAAAAATGACATCCACCACACCAATAGCCTTACTAGATTATTAATTTTTGCTTTTAAATTGATATGTAATAATACAATGGTAAAGCCTTTCAAAAAAAAAAATAATAATACAATGGTAAAGCTTAAATCAATAGAAATGAAAAAGCTTAAATCAAAAGAAATTTAATTTTTATAATACACAAATTAAAAACTCAGATTCAAAAAACGAAATGACTACTTAATCAAAAAATGATTTTATCTTTTCTTAAAAATAAATACATAAAGCCATAAAAGATTTCTCTTCACGAGTAGTTGCAGTTCCTTCGGGCTTCGAAGGATTTTGTTTTCCCGTATTGCCCAAAATGCCCTTGTTTGTTTCCATGGCTGACAGACGTTTATTATCTACTTTCAAAACTCAGACAACCAATCAAAAAAGCAAGAAAATACAAGCCACCCACGTAAACAAACACTCAATAGGGGGAGTGAAAACAAAAACTAAACCAAGTCTTTCTTCTTTTTTTCTTGAATTTCCCCTCCATTTTCAATCTCTG
Source organism: Citrus medica (assembly GCA_002013955.2). NCBI lineage: Eukaryota > Viridiplantae > Streptophyta > Magnoliopsida > Sapindales > Rutaceae > Citrus > Citrus medica. Next base: position 97,021 of record MKYO02023232.1, on the reverse strand, counting down.
CAATTCAGCCATGGAAACCATTCTCTCTTCTCCTTCAATCTCTCCATTTCTCAACCCAAAACCTTCTTCTTCGAAGACCCTTTTCTCACCTTCTCTACATGCGCAACAGCAAAGACAAAGTTCTCTTTTTTGCACCAAAAACATCACTTGCAGCCTCAAAAAACACAACCCTCAGTTACTAAATCCATCTTTACAGGTACCCAGAAGCTGGTTTGCTCATGCACAGCAAGGGCTGGCAGCTCTGGCTCTCTCTTTGGCACTCAGTTTTAGCCCATTACTGTACACTAGTGGCAATGCACTTGCTTCTGAGTTTGATGTGCTCACTGAAGGCCCCCCAAAAGATTCCTATTTGGTTGATGATGCAGGTGTGATTAGTAAAGTTACAAAATCTGATTTGAAGCAGCTTTTGTCAGATTTGGAGTCGAGGAAGAACTTGCACATTAACTTCATCACTGTTAGGAAGCTCACTGTGAGAATTTTGGCTTTCTCTTTTTGATGATCTTTTGTGTGTTCAAAGTTGTTTTGAGTTTTAATGTTGATGAAAGTACTTGTGATTTTGGATAGTGAATATTGAATATTGATGATGATGCAATTGGTTGTAGAGCAAAGCTGATGCTTTTGAGTATGCTGACCAAGTATTAGAGAAGTGGTATCCTAGTGTTGAAGAGGGCAATAACAAGGGCATTGTTGTGCTTGTTACAAGTCAAAAGGAGGGGGCAGTCACAGGTGGTCCTGCATTTATCAAAGCTGTTGGTGAACAAGTTCTTGATGCTACCGTATCTGAGAACCTTCCTGGTAACTATCCATTTTATTTTTCATGCTTGATGTTTCGAGTTTTATTATTGATTTCATCACAATGCTTGGTCGAGAATTTGAAGTAATTCAAACAAAGTAGATGATATTAGTTTAGTTGGGTTGAATCTTAAATATGATGGTAGGATAGTGAAATTGATAGAATTGCTAGCACTAGAACCAAATGTCATCGGTATTAAATTAGCCTTCAGCCAAGAGATTTTAATGAGCTGTTCAAAAAGGTTGCTGAGATTTCCTAGAACATTGTTACCTTTTCAAGAGATTTCTCAGAACATTGTTATACAGTCTTTCATTGGTTTTATGTAATCAAATAGATAGACTTCATTCCTATGTGCTGAATTAAAATCCTTGGTGCTTTTCAAATATTAACTGTCTAGAAATTCCTTGCACAATGTGCATGGTTCCTTCCATCTATCATGTTATTGAACTCTCTAGAAGTGTTGGATGTACTTTTTATAATCAGATCAATTGGTTTATATTCACAGTTTTGGCCACGGATGAAAAGTACAATGAAGCTGTTTACAGCACTGCTAAACGGCTAGTAGCTGCAATCGATGGACTTCCTGATACAGGTGGTCCAAAATTTAATGAAAATAAGCGAGAATCGAACTTCAAAACCAAGGAAGAGACAGAAGAGAAAAGAGGACAATTCAGTCTTGTTGTTGGAGGTCTTTTGGTGATTGCTTTTGTTGTTCCAATGGCACAATACTATGCGTATGTCTCCAGGAAGTGACTAAAATTTCTGATTTTAGATATTTCCAGGTACTTGCTAGAGGAAAAAAAAGAAACTTGTGTAATGCATTGTTGTACAAATGACTGTTGTAATTAATTGATGAAGAACATGAAATCAGAGGGTTGTGATAGATTTTTGCTTTGTATGTATAAAATTTGTGAAAATTTCTTAATTTCTGAGTTTGAGTACATGTTGCCATTGTATCAGAGCAATTATAAGACCTTATGAAAAGTCAGTAATGATTAACAACAATTTCTGTAAGGAGGTCTTTCATTAGGCTTTCTGGTTAACATCGCATATAATGCTTAATACAATCAAAATTACTCACTTCCAGTCGCAAAGGACATTACATGTTAGTACTTAATATTTATTAATGGCCGTGCATGGTGTCTTCAGAACTTAGGAACTAGAAGACATTTTCTTAGCAAAAGGAGGATCAGAATATTGTCTGGTGAGTATCTGTGTTGAAACATACTTATTTGCAGCTTCTGTCTAAGGTATTCCATCCCAATTCACATATTTACTGGTGTCATTGCTTGGTTCGGCTATGCTTGATGTTCCATGTATATCTTTTGTTTAACCACATGAAATCCTGCTGTTATGGTTCAATTGCGCACCTACAACCACACAGCAGGCCATGATAGGTTGCTCAACTGCGAAAGGAAAATGCTAGGTAAGACCGTAAGATAAGTAGGATAGAGTTGTGATCATCAGTGAAAGTACATGAATGAAAAATGTATATTCAATTTCCCAAGATATACTAACCATATTGGGAATAATTTGCAGTTAGGATGTATTTTATGGTGTATAAATCAACATATGAGATAATTAAATCTTCAAAATCGCCCTTCAGTTTTTTTACAGAGATCATGAAGCTGCTGATTGAAAGCTTTTGCAGCTTGTAGTGTCCCCTTACACATCCTCGTTCATCAAGCTTTGACGGATCAGTTCCAAACTCGGCAACATTATGAGCGAAGCATCCAAGAGGACCTGTGTTGTGAATCCAACAATTTCCGCCCCCTTGGTCGAGCAGTCTGGAAATGGCAATGTACTAAGAAAAGAGTGAGATTTTAGCTACAGGGAAACTGATTACTTATTTGCATGTATTTCCCAATTTTAAGTGAAGAAAAGCAATAAAATAGAAATTACTTGAAAGTGAAAACTAAACATTTGTCACTTAATCTGACCTTTAAGCCCTTACTTCAATGCTGCCAAAACTTTTGGAATTGAGCCAAGTACTTGATCCAATGTTTAATGTGGTTAGAACTTAGAAAGTGCAAAATCAAGATCATTCTTGCCTATGTCAATTATGTACAGCCCTTTCGCAAAATAATTCTATGAAACTTTGTTTAACAAGTAATTCATTAATTGCCAAGGAGGGCTTCTTAAATCATAGCTTATAATTCTTTTATGATCATGTCTTCACCTTTGCCAAGGAGGGCTTCTTAAATCATAGCTTAAAATTCTTTTATGATCATGTCTTCACCTTCAGCTAGTAAGCCGGGAACCTGAGCTTGGAAGCGAATGAGCTGATTGACCTGAAAGTCAAATGAAAATGGACAAAAGATCCTAGAGCAACGGGAAGTATAGTTGATCCAGCCGCCACATAATTACACCATTCTTGAAAGCCTGGTATGCCACTGAATCCAGATACGCATGCAGAAGAGGGTGCGTTTGTTACGTTTTTTGTTTCCAAAAACGAAAAACACAAAAATATGTTTGCTAAGACCATTTTCTAACAGTTACTAGAAAATTTTGTAGAACAAAATATTTTTGTTCTTTTACTTTTGTGAACAAAAGTCGAGAAAACTAGAAAACAAAACAAAAAAGGTAAAGAAAAAAGTTGGAGTCTGGTTCACCACTTTTATTTATTCAATGATTATTTTATTTCATTAATAATTCTTTATTCAATTTCTTTTTCACCTTATTCCTTCTTTATTTAGTTTTACTTCTACGATTCAACACGATAACTATCTTCTTCTTCTTCAACTGTAAAATTTGTATCATTTTCTATTATATTAAATACAATATGAAGATTATTCTTTTTTTCATTTTATTTTTTAAACTTAATAAATTATGACGAGATTTTTTTGAAAATTATTATTGCCGCATGAAATTTGATTTCATTTTGATTAAAAATATAGTAAAAAAACTAAAGAAAATTACTTTATAAAAAATCTATATTTTTAGATAAACAACCAAATGTATTTTTATTATTTTTCATATTTTTTAAAAAATAACCAAATATATTTTTACTATTTTCTTTTTCAAACACTGTTTTTAAAAACAAACTACCAAATTTAAAAAGCATCACATCAAAATCATCTTTCTCATTCTCTAAAATAGGAGCTAAAAACTAGTTAAAAAAAAGTTACCAAACGCACCCGAATTTCTTGCACCGCAAACATGATAAAGGGGGAAAGGGTTACTCCACATGGTATGCTTATACCTGAAACATTTTACCGTAGTTGAAAAAAAAAAGGGGAAGGAGAAGAAGCTAAAAATATGTAAACTTACTGACAAAGTATACGACGAGCCGGTCGTCACAGGATCTTCCAGATGAACCAGGAATTTCCATTAACAGGAGCGAGGGCGAGGCCAAGGCCAACACCACTTTGAATCATCAAAGTTGAAAACAGCAGGATAGTTTAAGACAACTGAATTTGCCTCGAGTAAAATGATTGAGAGAAATGTTAGAATTTGGTAAATCAAGAACTTGTTAGTCATCATGGCTAGTAGCTTTTTATCTTTGATTGATATGCCCTAACCTCCAAATCACTAAAGGGGTTTTAGAAACGTGCAATGACGAGCAGAGAGCAAAGGCTAAGGCCTTTAGAGAGTCCCTGCGAATGTATTTATATTGTCAAATGAGGTCTCTTAAAGCAGAACGGTGTCAGAACGTTCTGCAAGCAGAGGAGTTGAGTTTCCCTTTAATGGATGACATGCATGGATACTCCTTTCTCAAGCTGTTAATTAACTTGTAGAAGGATTCATATTTCCTACTCTTATGCATTCTTACCATCAGGTTTGCTTACCAAAAATCTATTACCACCACCAAATGCTCAATTGAGGAGAAAAAATTACTTAATTTGGCATAGTCCATATAGAAAAAGAGTGGAAATTTGGTAATCTATTGCTTTTATGTTCATTCAGTTAGTTAGCTATTTCAAGACCGTGATTTATGAGTTTTAGGTTGCATTTTTGTGGATTAGAAAATGAATTAGTCTAAGCGAATATAAGTCTATCCGTCGTTGCCGTAAAGGCACCGGATAGTGAATATTTGATGCTAATTATTCAACATTCTGCTTCCTCACCAAAAAAATAAAAATAAAATAATAAAAATAATTTCTCAACTTCTCTTGGGTTAAAGAGTTGTCAAATCAATAAATCAATAAATCAATAATAACACTTGCATTAAAGAGGCTTTTCAATTTTCTTTCAGGTCAACACAGCAAATAAATGATGAATGGAACCTTCGGTTACTGAATTCCAGTCATAAAGGACATTACTTGTTAATACTTGATATTGACCAATGGCTGCCAAAGCATTGCTTGAAGTCCACAGTGTCTTCAGAACTTAAGATCAAGAAGGAAGGGCATTTTGTCAGCAAAAGGAGGATCAGAATATTTTCCGGTGAGAATCTGCGTTGACACATACTGATTTGCTGCTTCTGTATAATGTATTCCATCCCAATTCACATACTCACTGCTGTCACTGCAGGCTTTGGCTGTGACTGAGGTCCCGTTTATAACTTTCGTCTGACCGCATGAAATGCCACTGTTGTAGTTCAACGGTGCACCTCCAACCCCGCAGCAAGCCATTATAGGCTGGTCAAAACCTGCAGAAAGAAAACGAGAGGCAAAATAAATAGGATTCAGAATTTCTAATCATCAGTGAGCGTAAATGAATGAAAAATGAGAATTATGGTCATCAATAGTACTACAGATACTAACCATATCGGGAATAATTTGCAATAAGGCCGTACTTTATGGTGTATATATCGACATATGTGACATTTGAATCTGTATAATCTCCTTGCAGTTTCTTACAGAGAGCGTGAAGCTGCAGATTGAAAAGTTTAGCAGCTTGGTTGTGGCCGCTGACACAACCTAGCTCATCAAGCATTGATGGATCAGTTCCAAATTTGGCAACATTCTGAGCTAAGCATCCAAGGGGACCTGTGTTGTGAATCCAAAAGTTCCTAGCCCCTTCGTCGTATAGTCTCTGGAGATTCCATTGTAACAAGCAAAGAGTGAGAATTTAGCCACAAGCTAACTCATTATTTGAGAATGAAATACTAATCAAGTTTCACATAATCTGACCCTTAATCCCGTCTCGAATTCTTCCAAAATTTTGGGAATTGAAGCAAGTACTTGATCTATTGTTTTGGAATAAAATGCACCAGCAAGATCATTCTGGCCTATATCGAACGTGTACAGCCCCTTGGAAAAATAATCTACTGCTGGAATGTATTTGTCAAGACGTTTACCTGCAATTATGTTGCCGAAACTGGTTTCTATCAAAAGTTTCTTAATCCAAGTAATTCAATAATGCCAATGAGGGCTTCTTAAAATTGTACATTAAAAATATTATCTGATCATGAGTTCACCTTTTGCTAGTAAATCAACAACCCGAGCTTTGAAATGAAGGAACTGATTGACTTGAATGTCAAATGAAAAGGGACAGACAGATGTTGGAGTCGCTTGGTGTATAGTAGATCCCGCGGCTGCAAAATTGCACCCTTTCTGGAAACTTGGCATGCCTATTGAATCAAGATAGGCATTCAGAAATGGCAGCTTCATAGCATCCACTGCGACACCACAAAGATGAAAAGGGTTACACAAGATGATCAAGAAAAGCTAGCGAACTTTCTTCTTAAAAACAGAGGAAACGGGGGAAACAGAGAAAAACAGGGGAAGAAACTGTAGGAAACAGAAATTGTGGTGAATATTGCAGAATTTATCAGTAAATTCAGATGGGATATTTACTGAGAAAATCAATAACCAGGCGGCCATCACTGTATCTTCCAGATGGTTTCTGGAAGTAAGTTTGTCCATTAGGTGGATCAAGGTTTTCAATTCCGGCAGCAATGAGATTACCAGTGTCAGAATTTGAATCACCAAAGTTGAAAACAGCAGGAAATTTGAATTCAATAGAATAAGTAACAGGCAACAACAAGGAGATCAAGGTGAAGATTTGCAGAATGCAAATCTTGGCAGCCATTGAAGAACAAGAAGGCTTGTAGCTTTCGCTTGCAGTTTGTTAGTTACTATCTATAAATAATTTTATGTAGGCTGTGTGATTGAAAGACGTTTGGTGGATGTGTACTGTTAAACCTTGCTTCAAATCACAGAAACCCAAAATAAAAAGACAAAAGCAAGTTATCTTTTGGTTCAATGACCAAGATCATAAGATATATTATATCATTGGAGGGGGAGAATATATTATATCATTATCTTTTTGCACATAACTGTTGACTGTTGAGCCTAAAGCCCATTAAGTAAATACGTGGTACAAACCCATGGAAATGTCGTCTTCAAATCTCGGATTTCTAAATCTTTTTTCGTGGAATCTTTGTTACCGTTATGTTAAATTTTGATACCCGACACATTAGACTTGAAGCATTTTAATATAGTTGCTAAATATTGTTAAACTTACTGAGAAAGTCTACAATAAGGCGGCCGTCACAAAATCTTCCAGATGAAGCCTTGAAGTGAGTTCGTCCATAAACGGGGTCCAGGGTGAAGCCAAGGCCAGCACCAAGTTCACCAGTGTCTGAATTTGAATCACCAAAGTTGAAAACAGCAGGATATTTGAAGACAACGGAATTTGCATTAGGTAAAATGATGGAACACAATGTGAGAATTTGCACAATCAAGATCTTGGTAGTCATTTTGGCTAGAAGTGGTAGTAGCTTTATCTTGATTGCTATGTGTCACCCACCAAATTCCCAAAAGGGGTTTTAAAAACATGCAATGGTAAGAAAAAGTTTGGTGGGTTTTATAAGCAAGTTTTGTCTTGCTTTAACTTGTAGAAAGACTATTAGTCACATGAGAGCCAGAAGCAACGCTTTGTCAATCAAAGGACAAAATTGCTATGATAAAGGAATTGTATTCTTTAGAAAGTCCATGTAAAATACATTTATATTGTTAAGTAAGGACTGTTAAAACTTAACTGTATCAATTGAAACAGAGCGTTTTGTAAGCAAAAGAGTTGAATTTCCCTTTAATGGAAGGCATGCATGGGTCCTTTTTAACCAGCTGTGCACTCCAATATTTTCAGTTTTCTTTTGTGTACACAAAAGGATAGGATAGAAGGATTGGTATTTACTACTCATTTTTTTCAATGCAGATATGAATGCTAATAAAGAAATTATTTGTTAAAAAAAATATAAGCAAAGGGAAGCAGATAAATTAAGGGAAGAAAAAAATTATTATCTAAATATGTTAAGCTACAATACAAGACATATTAAATTAGAATTGGGGTCATTATATTTCCATTTCAAGTGTCTAAAGATTTCAAGTTTTTTAAGCTGAAAATACTCAGTGAAGTCATTGCAATGAAAACGATGTGCAAGATCTACGGCATCCATGCTGCAGATTTAATGGATCGGAAAATACATGTACTGAGACTCAATTATTTGTGAATTTCTAATCATGATAAATTAGAAAATTGTTAATCATGAGTCATGATTATATCAGTAAAAGTACTAAACTACGTACTACTAGATATGCAGTCTTTTTTCTATTATATGACCTTTTTGTGAGTGAACAGGAACTACAATGAAATAGCAAGATTCACTTTAGTGAGTTGCAGAGGAAAAAGGCCAGATCCAGGAAACAAGATGACTGAGGCGGTCAGAAATTTTATGCACAATACTTGCATATCCGTTTTCCCCAGCGTCTTTGTGAAAAGCATCAATCTTTCCAGCAGCAGCTATTCTGGTCTTGAGAGCCTTGTTCTCACTCTTAAGCTTAAAAAATAAAGATAAAAGAAAACCAAAATTTAATGTACTTGTAAAACTTGGGGATGGATTAGAACTGTAGAACATAGTCCACTTTCATATCTAAATTAAATAGCACCATTACTGAAAGATATCATGGAGGCAAGCTGGATGCAATTGTAAGCCATTAAATATGAGAAATTGCTCCTACTTGCATCATTATTTTATGTCATACCTCCTCAACAGCACACACAAGGTCTTCCACCATGTGTTGCAGTGAGGTAATTGTTTGCAGGGTAACATCTTCAAAGGCCAAGTCCAAGTCTTCAACTGAATTTGGATCCAATATAATCCCCTCCATAATGAACAATTCTTCAAGTAAATTGACATTTTCAACATCCAGTCTCTCCCTCAGCTACAACAATACAGACTGTCTCAGAAAATAAAATAACAGGTGCAAGGAGAAAATCTCAAAACATAATGCTGACCTTGTTCAGAATTCTCTCCATTGACTCATCTTTAGTTGCTTCATATACTCCATGCTTTTTGGCATTACTTTCTTCACTGCAATGGGCATGTGGTGATGCCTTAATATGCTTTGCCCTGCCATGAGTCAAAAGAATCAAAACGTCATTGGAGAATCCTAGTAAGAAAATTAAGAAAACTCATTGCAAAAAAGTAAAATTTTTTGAAGCAGTTCCAAACATTATTGATTTTAATTTTGAGGTCATTTTGATATCTGAATCAAGGAGAACAAATCTCATACCATCCATTGCCATAAATGTGCCTAATAATGAACATTTAAATGTGCCTAATAATCTCTTCAAAAAAAAAAGTGCCTAATAATGAACATTTCCTGCTAATGCAAAGTCACACAGCATGCTTAGCAATGGGTATAAATAGCAGACCTTGTGCCAAAGCGAAGAGTGGAGAGGCTTTCTGCTGAATTTGAAGTGCTTGGTGAACAACAACAGAGCAATGCAGTCCTCGAGTTCCCTCCCTGATAGATGGAAATAAGTAGATCTTTAGTTCAAATTTTATAACTATATGGTGAGTGAACTAAAGGGAAGGAAACGAACAAGAGCATCTTGTAGAATTCGAGTTAGCTTGGAATCACGGTATGGAATGTGGAATGCTTTGCCTGGTGAACCACAAGTCAGAGCATTTATTACATTCCCTAGGGCAGAAAGGGATTTATTGATGGTCTTAGCTTCTTCAAGAACTTTCCCTTCAGCTCCAGTTTTCTCTGCTTTCTCAGACCCAGCCAAGTCTACAAGAAGTAATTTTCCGGCTTTGACCCTGCCCACAGTTTTGAATGTTATCATTAATTCATCAAACTTGAAAGTATCGAGCAGAGAAATAATACCTTTTTTCTTTAGTCAATTCTTGCTGGACTGTGAATATGTAAATACAGTGACTTCTACTGCTGGCCATGTTCATTTCTATCAAATGTTAAGGTTTAAAACTAATTTATAAAGACGAAAAATTTTAAAACTAGTTTATAAAGATGAAAAGATACTAATAGGATCGTCTTTATAGCATTGCTTGATTAAAAATTTCTCAAGAATTAATTATACATAATAAATAGGAGATACGAGTCTCTCCAACAGCTCTGTTAGATATCCCACTCTGCAAAATCATATTAGAAGTTGAACTATGTTATCAGATTGCGACAAAATTCTCATGTTCAAGTTTGATATAAGAAATTGGTCGATGCAATAAAAGAAATTGGACAAAGTTTTCATGAAGTTCGTTCTTACAGCTAGACTTTGCAATGCTTCTGCAGAGTTGAATACATAGATCTGCGAAAACAGAAAATAAAAAATGAAGTCTCTTTCAAGAATTAAAGTTTACATGTTTAGTGGATCATTTTTACATTGAAGGCTATTTGATTTTCCATTCTAAGATCAAGAATCAGTTTTTTTTTTTTTTTTTTTTTTGAATAAGAAACACAAAAAGCTGATACAGAGTATCTACAAAAGTCTCACCTCTGTTGCTCCAGATAGCAGTATTCCTTGTACTCTACTTTCCTTAATCTGAATGTTGTCCCTTGATAAATCAAAAAGGTCCCTGAGAAAAAGATAATGCCATAACAGCTTCAGTTCAAGAACAGAAAATATCCTAGAAAATTATCTATCTTCTGTATAATGAGCTGGAATTCTGGGATTAGATGTGCGAAGCAATCACAATAAATGCATCTCTGCATGCACGAACCTGACTTTCTCCATGTAGATCTCGACCTAGATAGTAGATGAAGGTTCAAAAGTTAACAGCATTAGTAATTAGTTAGCTCATACATGTACAGGACTAAAGAAACAGTGTGCATCTCAATACCATTGACAACTTGATGGTGAACTTGACTGAGGCATCAGAAAATTTCATGCAATCAAAGAGTTCATCTACTGTTCTCTGGAGCAATCCTTTTTTCTGCTCATCACATGCTAGGATGCTAGGTCCCTGATTAAATAAGTGAATGTTAACATGTTCGAGCTTCAGTAAACCTCATTTCTGGAAATTATATAGAATCATCACATTACCTCCATGCTAAATGTCTTTCCAGCTCCTGTCTGTACCAAATGAATAAGAAAGTTTGCCAATGAAAAACTTACATGATTTAGTACAATTATGAAACAATGCAACAGCAGATAAAAAACCAACACAATGATAAAAATCCCTCACCTGCCCATGAGTGATGACTGTTCCATTCATACCATTAAAAGCATCTATTAAATTAAAATGCATGGGAAAACGTACAAAGTTAAAGGCCAAACTGAAGAAAAACCAGCCACACAATGTTAAAATAGGACAGAAATCCACAATAAAGGAAAAAAGATGGAATTCCTGAAGCATGATCAAATAACTGCAGTTTCTCAATACTTTATGGAACCTCTAAAACAATATTTTTAAATCCAAAAGAGAAAGCAGAACTACATACATAATCAGTGCATAACACCTTCTAATACTTATACTAGAACCAAAAACGATTTAAGGTTGTACCTCGAACAATAGGCAGAGCTAAAAATTCAAACACCTCAGCTTGCTCAGATTTCTCGTAGAACACTCTGTCAAAGCCAAACTTGAAATTCTCTTCCTTGTCATCCTATCACATAATCATCACAAGTCATCAAACAATCACTATATTTAAATACACACAAACATACTACTCCATATATGTTGTACATTCATAGACATACATAATCCTTCACAAGTCACCGCAAATTGTAGCAATTTAGCTTTGAATTGCTAAGACTATGAACAACTCTGAACTGTAAAATACGGACTTCCGCACGTCATAAACTCAGATACGTTCACAAACACAAACACATAACACAATCTCATTCAAATATACACAATCGCATTTACATATCCATGAATACAAACAAGTACATATACATTCACAAATTCTCACAACATAATCGCGAAATATGTTTATTGAAATCAAAGATGACCTTGAAAATGAAGGATTCATTGTCGATCCCGTGAATGCACACGCTATCACCGTGATGACTTCTCTCCTTTGAACTCAAAGGCCTGAATCGAGCACAGACTGTTATGTTCGACATCTACTTATTGTGCTATAAGTCTCGAACTCAAATCTGTAACAAAACGAACAACCACAACGGTGAGCAATAAAGTATAGTTAAGTCAAAGAAACTTAAAAGAAAAAAAAATATGTGATGTAGAATTGTATAAATATGATCGAGCAGTTTCTATGCGCATGTTTGGTTCCCGAGAAAACGAAGGAAAAGGAAAGTAAAGAAAATTTTGAATAAGTAATAGATCGAACTAGATCTGTCTACTGACGAGCGACATTTAAGTTCACAAAAATAAATGATGCATTGTTTATTTTCTCAGAAACTAAGGAAGAAAAATAAAATTCGTGATGAGAAATTAAAGTTTTCCCATGTAAAATCAAAACGTTACTGTTTCTTTTCTTTTCGATACATTTTCCGGGTGTCCAAACAGAACGAGAGAGACGATTCGATCATATTTGATTTTTGAAAAAGAGAAGTGCTTGAAGTATTATTTAGGAAATCGAGTTAGTAGAATTTTGAAAATTAGAAAAAGAACGAAAGGAGACAACGATTTGTTGTCTTCTCTGTACATTTTCTCGGAAACCAAACAGACTAGAAAGGAACTTGTAATTGGGAGAGTGAGGGTGCGCGAGTCGTTTTGAAAGTGAATCAATTGATTGGCGGGAAATAGAGTGATGAAGTAAAGAATTTGCCAAACGACAGAGAATGTAAATCATTAAAAGTTATGAGTGGTAAATGACATGTCATCTAGAACATAAATTTTAATTGACAGGTCATTCAATTCTTACTCCACGTAAGTCAAATACGACACGTTATCTATCTGATTAAGATATAAATGACGAGTCATACCGTTTTTAAGTCTTGAAGGCCGATCTCTCCGATTTGTCAAAAACCCTCTACTTACAAGGAAACAAATTGATATTATGAATTCTAAATAAAATAAGAAAACGGAATGATAAAACTAAAAAATAAAAGTAATCCTAAATTTAATGGAATTAAGGTGAGTTTTTTTATAAAATTGTGATAGGTATACGTAGTTATTATATACGAAAAGACAAGAGGGCTAGGAGTGATCAAATATCACAACCGGCTTGGTCTACGATAACTAAAGGAATGAGAACAAGAAAGATGTTAGCACCGGAGGAAGAAGAAACCCAACTGATCAGCTATAACTCTAAACGTCAAAAGAAGTGCCAGACAAAAGCAACCAACCCACAATGCGATTGGTCCCATCTTCCCAGAGGGATCGTGGGACTTATAATGGCAGAACAAGGCTGGTCAGACGGGTTAAGACTCTCCAAGGTTTGCAAGTTTTGGAACGAACATCTCAATATCAACGAGTATGAGATCAAACCTGCTGATATGCTTCCATGGCTAATGTTTTACGATTGCCAAGCAACCCACGGTGGCAGAGTTCGAAGCGTGTGCAGGCTCGGCGACCCATCTTGCAGAAGAAGCAACAAGCCCTGCTGCTGCTGAAGATAGACATTCTTGTTGGTGCAAAACCTTGCTCATACAGATACGGTTGGGTTCTTTTCACCAAGGTAATTGAATAATCTTATCTTTGTTGTTGCACTCTTGTTTTTTTTATACAGTTCTTTTACTAATGAGATCATTAGGTTGCCTGAGTTGGAGAAGGGCATTGCAATGTTAGGAAATTGATGGGTGAAGCAGGACCGTAGCTAAAATGAAATTGTAAGAAAATAAAGAATAAGTATAAAGAGGACACTATAAATTACGTAGTTTAGCTTTTAACCTACGTTCACGGGCGAAAATAGAAAGAAATATTTTACTAGTGAAAAGGAGTTACAAGTATTGTAGTATTTTAACTCACTTCCCAAAACTCCAATACACCTAAACTCTCAAATCACTATAATAAGAGCTTATAATTTCAAGCTCTCTAAACTCTCTCTCAAAATGCTAAATTGTTCTTTCTCTTAATGGAATGAATTAGCTCTTCATCTGCACTTCTATTTATAGCAAAATAGTGGTCAAGAAAATCAACGATTTTAGCCCACCAATTATAGCTTCAATTTCGTCAATCCGCGTGGCCTTAATTTGTCAATCTAACTTTCAAAGTTTGTGATCTATGTCTTCCGTTTTCTTTGATTTGCTGGCACCAAAGTCACGTATCAAATTTGGTGCTGACTTTTAGGTGCTTATTTTGACATTCTCTCATTTGGAGATTAGATTGAAAAATAATCAATCTCCACACCATTCTTTTTACTTCGTCATATTCATGTTGCCTACGTTTCTGCTAGGCCACAAGAAGATCTACTCCTGATAAACTTGTCAGCATTTATTGACTTGGTCAAAACATCTGCTAGGTTCTCCTTCGTATGGATTTTCTGTAAATCCACACTCCCGTCTTCCACTACTTCTTGAACGAAGTGATACTGAACTCGTATGTGCTTTGTCTTAGAATGAAATGTTGGATTCCTTGCAATGTGCAATGCACTCTGACTGTCACAAAATACAAGAATTTTGATAGATCTGGAAGGTTGGATTCACTTTAACAGAACGATACATTATAAGATCTTTGGTAGATCTTAACGTTTAGGTCTCTTGCATTGTGTTTCAAGGTACTTTCATTTTAACAATGCATTTTGTGAATAGAATCTAATTTCGGAATGCATGATCTCTTTTTTCTCGTTTGATTATTAATGCAATCATTTTCTTTTGGAGAAATAACATCTAACTTCTAACAAATTCAGGTTGCTGGGAGGAAGATTGTTTTTTAACAGAATGTAAACAGCTGACCATTTGTATCAAACTTCGAATTAGATATTAATTATTTTTAGAGAAGAATACAATTTGCAGGTTCTCGGTACTTATTCAACATAGAATTGACTTGAGTTTACAGAGTGACAGAATCATAAAAACTAAGGCAGCAACATGAAATTTTATTGGTGGATACTCTGGCTTATTCATTCATGAATTTGGAAGCAATTTCAGCTCATCATTTCCAGTCTGTGCGCCGTTGTGCCCATCAATAATGACAATCTGGAATGAGGAAAAACTCAAAGGTTAGAGCTAGAAAACAGCATATGGAAGTTACTTCTTTAAGAATTGAAAACGATCTCAAGAAAGTTATAGTTGGTCGAAAGAATTTAACTAATAGCTCTTCACCCTTTTCCTTCTTTGCTTATTTGCTATATAAAACAGGTTCTGACCCTCTTTTCTATATAACGAATGAAAGTCTCATTTTTAATTGAGGGAATTGGAAATAGTGGTTAACCATACTAAGCTCCATCACTTCAAACATTCTGTGACCATTGAGACATTTGAATTGACTAGTAGGATGGTATTGGCACTCCTGACTCTTCTGTCTCTTTTTTGTAAACTTTTTGAATTCTTTGAGTTACAGGCCCCACTTTTCCATCACCAACTATGCGACCATCGATCTTCACAACCTGTGGAGGAGTGGCGGACAAAACAATTTTATTGACGTGATATGGTAAATGTATGAATTAAGATGTTAACACAACTATTATCATAGTAAATAATCTTCTTTTGCCATCTCGGTGCAGAAAGGGAAAAGCAATTCTAAAAGGGAACTCGCCGGTGTTATTTCTCCCATTGTTCCAGTTGTCCAAACCTGCAGAGCATCCATTCGTGACGTCATTAACAAATCAAATACAAAAATATAATCTGAAAATAAACGAACGGCTATGGCCTCAGATTCTTATATTGTTCAGAAAAGTAGATGGGGTTAGATTGAATATTTGCATCCAAAGCATCAACATTTACCATTCATAAAAAGAGATTGACTTCCAAGCACTTATGAATTTGTATTTGGTTAACAAAGACAAGCAGCAGGCATCTAAGAACTTGTAATACAGCAGTAATTACCGACAAAATGGTCGTGGGAATTTTAAAGCGAAAAAAATATAAGGATAACCCCAGAATGAATGAAAGAATAAAATAGAAAGGGTCTGCATATGGTTAAAAAAAAATCTTGTGTGTTTTACATGATTCTGATGTCAAAAAACTGAAGTGATTTGCTATATGATGCCTTCAGTACTAGTTGTACATAAAATTATTATGACATAGCATTTAAAATCACACTACGGTTCTAAACCTGCCAATTGTTTTTTCTTTCTAACATATTTTGGCATGCAACTAAATAGTAAATATGTTTAGCAGAGACTCTCAAGGATAAGCATGAAAACCTCATCCGCTGTGTGAAACTCTGATAGGCTGATTCTGCGCTCCTCTAGGACCAGGTTTTCCTTCACCACAAGTTCCATGACCTGCAATCTCAAAAATGAATCATTCACTCTAATACCAAACGTTTTCTTTGCCTACTCTCCCAAAAACAAGGAATGAGGTAATTGATATTCAAAGTGGCCCAAATTTAACTTCTACATGTTGCTTATAGTTACCAACTTCCATATCTATTTTTCCCAATTTTAGTACAAAAGAAGTTAAAAGATTTAACTAAATTTAAAAAAAAAAAGTGAAGATGAAGGTTTAATACAACTTACAGTTGCTCGAGTGATACCAGGAAGGCAATAATCAGCATGAGGTGTCAAAACACGGCCTTTCTTCACCAAAAACTGCAAATTGAAAGATGAGAAAACTCAAAACAACTCAACAGGAAAAAAATAAACATCCAAAAAAACAATTCTTTTTGAAATATTGGAGCCATATTTTCATGAGAAAGCACAAACCCTATTTTTAACCTTTTTTCATCAATACGATAAAACCTACAATCTTTTTTCAACTACATTCTGGCCCGGGGGCAGAAATATTGGATCCATTAATTTTTGTCTGGAAATTTTGTGGTGATAAATATTCAGTTGATTGCTTCAATAGAAGCTTTTAACAGTCCCCTACTAACACTGTGCACATTAAAATCAGAAACAACAAAAGCATAGGCTTACGATATTTGTGGCATTTGTTTCAGATACATAACCGTCCTTGTCAAGCATGATTGCATCACCAGCATTTGCATTATTCCCTTCTATCTGCATCAATAAAAATTAACAATCACATATAGTTATCGATTAAAATGCAGTAAAAAATATAATCGCACTACTAACTCTGGCACAAAATCTATATAGTTGAAATGGTCAATACCTTTGCAAGTATATTATTGAGGAGGTTATTGTGGTGAATCTTTGAATCCAAGTTCTGGAGAAGACACAAGAAAAATGTCAAAATCGCAAGATGTAACCAAAATCAATCAGATTAAAACTTTGAAACTTTTGTAAACTTGATGAACAATATAATGATTTTGGAGTCATGACACGACAGTTTTTCCATCCTGTACACTCAGTAACATGCATCCCTAGAATGGAAACTGTATGTATTTTACCGTTAAACTCAAAATAAATACAAATCTGTTAAAAAATTAAGCAGTTGCCACATTTTATGAACTGGCGAAAATTAAAAAAACATGAACAAATACTGAATTACTAAAAATATGTGGCAGATAAGTTGGAACAACCAACCGCAAATATTCATCCCAGTTTTCACAAACCCAGATGAACAAGTCAGGAAAGCCAAGCATGTTTTTCAGTTTTGTGTATATATAGCAACAGAAGAAAAAAGAACTTTAAGAATCTCACATTAGGAGAATTACGACGTGTGGTTGCTGTGACCAAATTTACACCATGTGTATTGTCATAGACTGGGGGTTTCCATTCAGGAAGCACTGCATATTCAGATTTACAAATGAGTGTATCATGAGAAAGCTCATAAAAAAACAGAAAAATTGTGGAAACCTCCAAAAAAAACAAAGCTCCGCTTTTACATGAAAGCCACCGTAATATAACACCAAATCTAATGGTTGTTAAGCCAACATGCACAAAGAAAAGGAGAACGATAATTTAGCAATGTCACTGGTACAAGATGCTGAAGACTCGGACATTACCGATTAGTGTGCATCCATAAAGATTAAATGCTGGGCTCATGCCAGAAGTAACCTGAAACAATGCATGAATATGGCGTATCAGTTAAGCAAATGTAGAACCCAAAGCTTATGCCACATGAATGTGTAATTCTGAAACTTGGATTGATTTCATTCAAGGTAGAGAGCAGATAGATGATAAAATTATTATGTTCTTGCATGTATTTTACCATTAATTTCCCATCAGAACAATGCTTGTCCTTCAAATAATTGAAGCAAATTCGCTCCAAACAAGTAAAAGAAAAGGGAAGGAGATCATGAACCTTTTTGCCACGAGTGAGTGTTAGCCGGATGTGTGCATTATCCAGCATACCATTCCTAATGAGAGTTCTGAAGATGGCTTGCTTAACCTACAATTTTATGCAATGTTTTACTAGGATGTACTTATCAGTCTATTCTCATGATACAGGAAAAAAAAAAACAAATTAATAGAGCAAATCTTTCCATCCAGAAAGAATCATCCAAGTGCAAATATAGATATATTACAAGTAAATACTTCTTGAGATCTTACCTCTTCACGGGTCGGAATATTGTTGAAAGCCAAAGCCTTGGCTGAGTCAAACAGCCTAATCAACAGAAATATAAATCCAAGTCTGATTATCTTGAAGATTGAAGTTGAGGTTTTGTAGAAGCAATATAGATATATTATACCATAATCACTAGTTCCATATACCAGACAATAACTTTTCCAAACTTCTGCTTTCCTTTCACTAACCTATCTAAATGCTCTTCAAGCTTAAATACCTTGCCATTGTAAACTCGGAGTCCCTCCCACACTCCATCACCACCTTGGACAATTGAGTCAAACACGGAAACCTAACAGTCATGAGGCAAAAATGAGAAAGCTAGAAAAGCATGCATAAATATGCATTAGGCTGAAAGTCCAGACTGTCAACTGTCAATGAATTTTATTCTCCTTAATCAAGTACCTTTGCATCATCACGAGGCACAATCTCATCACCAACCCATGCAAGAAGATTTTTATTTGCAGGAACCGGAAGATCTGGTTCAGGTAATGGACTCTTCAGAAGGGATGAAGTTTTTCTGACATTGCGCCTGAGCATGTTGTAAAAAGGTAGACTTTGCTCCAGCAAATCGTAAAGAGACATAGGAAATGGCTGAAAATGAAATATAATATCTCTGGTTTCAGTCATTTGGTTCTCATTATCTAATTCAATGAGTTTGATGCCAAATCTCAGAGTGTGCGTTCAAAAGAAATCAGAGATGATAAACAAGTGATATTACATTTAAAAAAAAAATACTAAAAGGTAACATTTACAAGTGAACATCGGAAGAACATTAATTGCTAACTTTAATTATGATAGTTGACTTCATGGTTCAATTTTTAGCTTTACATTGAGTTATTTCCCACATTGGTTAGTAACAGGGAGTCACTTGCGCTTAAAAGTTAGAAAAATCCAAATCCAATTACTATTAGTCCAATCACTTATAGCTCTAATGAAAGAAGTGGGGCAGACTACTGAGAAAAATAATTCATCAATTAAGTAGGATGAGTATGACTTATTAGATTCTTTTAAAATAGAAAATGATTTTGTGAACTATACATATATTATCCAGGAAACATGAAACAGAAACTACATACCATGGGATACTCTCTTGCTGATGTGAAACCTGTAGATTTATGTACACTTTCATACCACCACTTAGCCCAAAGGCCATCTATTGGTTTTGGACCAGCTTCCCATCTGAAAAAATTTGGATTTGAAACTTGTCATGCACACAGGTTAAACTATAATGCAATGGGAGAGTTGAAAATCCATGCATGCATTCTCCAAATAAGTTGTATAATGCATCAAATTGGAACCTATGAATTTTCAACACAATCAGAGAAAATTTTCTATGAGGGAAGCATTAAATAGAGATGTAAAAGTTGGAATATATGGAGAAGACGAAGGCTGGATTTGCTACCAACTGGGCCTTGAGTTCAAGACATTGAGTCCTCCAAGGTGAAGATAATGGAAAACAAGGTTCTAGTAGCTGAACATAATCTCTCAAGTTTGAATTTGGGCCTTTCTCAAGAATAAATTAGCAAAGAGCTTAACTGTTATTGCTAATCATGGCAATTCTGTTTAGAATTTAAAGTATCTCTTTGATGAAAAGTAACAAATATATAGTAAGTGAAGCAATTTTAAATTTTCAACTGAACGACTTTAGCACACCTCAGCATTGTGGCTTGAAAAGGAATATCCAAGTCTTCACAAAGACTGCGTAAAGTGGCCTACTCATCAAGAAGGCAAATAAATAAAATCATATTAAAAGTAAAAAGCCAAGCACTTTAAATTTAAATAACCAGCAGCCGTTAGAGATGTAAATGAGAATGTTGAACAAAAAAGCGGAAAGAGAGATGGCCAGTTCATGCATCATACTGATTTCCAACTAAATAACAATGAAATCAATTCGAGCTAGTGTTGTTAAAACACTCTATAGACCAAATAAAGCTCATGCTAAAGCAAAAATGTCCATGTCAGCATCCACATCTCAGTAGAGTCCAAAATTCAGACTTCATATACAGACCACTTTTTTCAAGAGAAGGCTAAAATATTTAACCATACAAACCTCCATTTTATCATTGAAATTTAAGTGATTGAAGGGATTAGAGAATGCAATGCAAGTATAGTAAGTCCAAATTGAGTGAATAAAGGAGCAATATTCAATTGTAAATCACTTTACGGAGCAAAGTAGATCCTACTTATTATATAAATTTAGAGAGCTGTACGACCTCAGGATCTTGTTGAAGGTCTGCTGCATCGACTATAACTGGACTTTTTCCCAGCTCACAGAGCTCGCTGTAAATGGTGACCAGGTCCGCCAAACCCAGCTCCTTAAAGGATGGAGGCACAACCTTATCAAATGATGGCTGACAATACATATCACATAAAAGATAAACTGCAGCCAGTCAGTTCCATCGGAATAAATAAATGCAAATTGCTAATTGCTTCGTAAAGAAATAAAATCAAGCAATAAGAATTATAAATATAGAAAATTGATTGCTTTTATGGAGATTAAACATTTCAAGTTAAAATTTGTCAACTAGGGTATGAATCAATACCATAGACATTAGTGGAATATATGAGATTATTTGTATATTTTCAATTTGATGCCTTGAATATCAACAAAAGTCCACAAATCTTACCAGTATGTCAAGAGGATTCCGTATCAATATAATGTGCTTCCCTTTCTTCATTAAATCATCTGGCAAACCAGGTAATCGTTGTTTTGCCATATGCTGTAGATGGTGAAATAAAAGTAAAATCCAATAAGAAACCATCAACCAGAATTATAGGAAATTCCCATCATATAGCAAGAATATTATCAAAAGGCGGTCAAACGTGTGCATCTTCATGGATAATATAGTATATTACCTTGCAATACCGATATTTCTTCCCTCCTGGACCAAAAATGACCTCATTTACAACCTTATTTCCATCAGATTCCTACAGATTGAAAAGTTGATATTTCATTGTCGACATAAATATAAATAATTCTAATACCATACTTAAACCCATCCTATAGCCCAAGATTTAAAGAAAGAGGAAAAACAACAACTATATGAGATATTAAGATGAAGTTGGTCATATCAGTTTTCGGTAGAAGGCAATTGCAACAAAAATAAGCAAGGTAAAATCTTCAAATGATGGTATTTGAAGAAAGCAAGAAATAATTAAAACTAACAATTTTGGATAGAATCTCCTCTCTGTAGGGCCGATCAAACCCTGTCACCTGAAGAAAAGCTGGATAGAGAGGTTCATCAAGCACTTCCATGTCATCCCTCTACAAAAAAAGCACAACACAAAAGCTAATAAAAAACAAACATCAAAGCAGAAACAAGCAAATTATTATCAAAATTAGAATAATAGCAAACCCAGAATTCAGAAAGCAAATTAACTTCATTACTATTAACCAAAAAGGGAAAGCAAAAGAAACAAAAAGATCATTTCACAATGAACAAACTATGATTCATCATCAAATATTAAAGCAGGGACAGGACATATGGCATCAAATCAATTCCCAATAAGCTATAGTTTCATTTAAATATTCTCATGAAGCAAGCAGCCACCATTATTTACAAAGAACACAAGTACAAACAGGAAAGCAGAAAAAAATATGATACCGAGGTAAGAAAATAATAAGCTGAAGTTTAAAAAGAGTGAAGTAAATTGTAACCTGAGCAAAAGAGTACATGAGGCTGGTACTGAGTGATCTTGGGGCAGACCATGAGTGGATCACCTCTATCTCTTGCTCCGCCATTTCTTGATGATGATGCTGATGAATGACAATCGTCAACTCTTATGAGAGTTTTGAGGTGGTTGGATATACGTCCGTCTGCAAAGGAAATGACACTATTAGCGCGAGCGTAGTTTTGTCTGAAAGCATGAAAAGCCAGCTCGAAACTTTAATGTTTAAAAAAAGTTAAAAAAAAAATTTATAAAAGGTAAAAGCTTGTTTAGTACATGTATTTTAAGATTAATATTTATTTAATTTTTATATATTTTAAAATATTTTTATTGTTAAAATATTGATATTCTTATTATTATTATTTTTAGTTTATTTTTATAATATTACTCTTTTATAATAATTTTTTATTTAGATATTAATAAAAAAATTTAAATTATTAATTTAACTCTAAAAAATAAAAAAATTATATTAATTTTTTTTGCAAGCACCATTTACACACTTGATAGTTGTATGTAATTTTTGATAATTAAAAATTAATATAATTTTTTAGGATTAAATTGATAATTTAATTATTTTTTATTAATATCTAAATAAAAAAATTATTTTAAAAGAATAGTATTGTAAAAGTAAACTAAAAGAAATAAAAAAATAATAATAAGAGTATCAATACTTTAATAATAAGAATGTTTCAAATTATTTTTAAAAATATAAAAACTAAATAAATACTAATTTAAAAATAGAGCGATTAAATAAACTTTTATCATCTGTAAAAAGTAAAAGAAATTTTTACTGTTCTGACAAGCTCCTAAGGTCACGTCAGCATTATCTTGTTTGTTCGTAATTTTTTTAAAATCATTTTTTCAATTTTTCAAACTAGATCTACCATAAGATATATATTATTACACTTAATTAGTCTGTATTAGTAATTGATTATATAAAATTTGTACCGCAACTTCGCCCACTCACCAACCTCTTAATAAAAAGATGTGTGATTTTTATAAGTGCGATATTGACTGTAAAAGTTATTTATTGGTACTCATATATATATTAAACCATTGATGAAGATTCTCTTTCTAGTCATATGTTAGCTTAAAAGATTCATCTTTCCATTAGAAGATACTATGCAGTTGGATATGGTTGTATAAATGAAGATTATTTGTCACCCAATGAAAACGCACATTTGGTTTGCGTATGACAGGAATGTTTGAAATTCAATAAGCTACATTTCCTTAAAATAAAACAAGAAAAAAAAAAAAAATCAAAAACCTCACCTCATGACTCAATACTTTATGATATTAGAATCGTACAACAGCAATGAAAGTTACAGTTACGAACAACAGCTCAATAGAATAGATAACAGAACTAGAAGCCAAGAACTGCTAATCTCTGGGTTGAGTGAGCGACTGCAAGAGACTATTTTGGAGGAAGGAGAAGAATACAATCAAGCCTTGGATGACACAGTAAACAATCTCATGTTTGATCGGTCGTACGACTGCATATAAGGAAGCAAATTGAAGGGCATTTTGGCTTCCGTTAGATCTGTGATTGAGAGATTAGCCTGCTCTACCAGTGAAAGGAAATAATTGAAGGTGTCGATGTTCCGAATGAAGGTTGCAATATACGCCACCGGGCCTTTGCTTGTAACAGCAGTTAAATCATTAAGGTCATTAGTATTACATTTAGTATCCAGCGTAAAGCCCTTGGAACTCTCTTTCCGTGAAGTGGAATCTGATTTCCTTCGATTCAATAGAATGGCTAGTATTCTAACAAGATCAGGGAAGCATGATGGATCATATATTATATCAGCACCCAAACTGCAGAAAGGAAAAAAAAAAAGATAAATCACACTGGATGTAATAACAAAAGGGTGAAACCATATACAAATTACACCCAAGAAAACTAACATGATCTCCGATCATTAATTCAATTTTTGAGTGGCAAAGAATAATCAATATAATGGACATAAGCTCAATAGCCCCATTTCAGACATGCATGACCATGACAGCTCAAAGGCCAGTCAGAAAAATATATTAGGAGGTGGCTAAAATACTCACATGATTTCTGGCACAAAGGCAGAAAGCCCACTTTCTGATGCAGATTCCCAAGGCAGATGAACACATTGTACCTGAAATTTACAGTTGATTTCAAATCTCACTGCTACAAAATCTTTTCCTATTTGATTACATGAGCTTTAACTTAAGACTTCCATATCAATCCAAGAATGACTTCATATCCTCAATAAAACCAAATTTTGGTTCAATTTCCATGAGTTTGTTGTATTTGATAGTTATGAAGTACAAACTGTTCTGGAAACAAGTAACCAAACCTACCCTATTGCATCTTGATGATTCAACTTAAAGAGAAAATTTAGAAAACTTTTGTTTCTCTCAGAAATTATATGACTTATGCAGCAAGGAAAATGGCTAGGGAAAAAAATTCTTGCAACTAAAGCTTACCACATTCGGATCTTCATAGCTTTCTAACAAACTAGTATCGGTGCTTAGCTGGTTCAACTCCAAATTGGACCTCATGTTAGCTAGAGTTAAATGGTCGCCATCAGTCAATGTCACCTGTGTCAAGAAAATGTGCCATGACAATAGCAATAGATCAAAAGACTACAAGCAATGAGTCTGTGATATGCATACAACAATAACTCTTATGCAAACTATTCTACAAAATGAGATAGCAATGAACAGCTGGACATGTTCTGCAGGCTCATAGTGAAGAAGCATAAACCCAGCACTAAATATAAGGCCTGTAAGGTAACAAGAACCTATGGTTCTTCAAAATTTTTCTTTTACTAGGCACCCGAAACAGTTAAAATATGTGGCCCGTATCTGTCCACACAGTCGCTCTTTAACTGTGTAGTCATCAGAAGCCAATACATTACTTTAGGAGCATAAACTTTGGAAGCAACCAATTTTAGAAGGAACCATCCATAAAGCTCCATATTCCTTCAAATTTCATAAAACCCCAACAAATTCATTAAAAGCCAACACCATAAAGATATATGCACGAGATTTGAATACACACCTTTGAGGCTTTTACATGGGCAAGACAAATTCCAACCAAACCAACACCTGAACCAACCTGTAAAAACAAAAATTTTGAAAAAGGAAAAAAAGCAAGAGAGAATCAGAAAACGAAACTTGAGTATATAGGAGGCCTACAGACATGATCAAATCAACAAGCGAGAAAGGAAAAAAACTCTTTATGAGGTACAAAATAAATAGTGAAGTAGAAAAGCCAGTCATTTCTTATTTATTCCCTGCCATCTTTTTAGAGTTGTACGATCAAATGATTGTCAAAAAAATTAGTAATTTGGTGTTTCAACTAGCTTAAGTTATTAATGGGTCAAGAAACCTTAGCAACAGTTAGTAATTTCAAATAGGGAATGTTATTTAACCAATAACTTACCTCAAAACAAGATTTATTTGAGAATATTTCCGGAAAAGAAAGTATAAATTCTGACAAAAGAAGGCTAGAGGGCCAAATTGAACACCTGTTAGTCAAGAACTAATTCATAATGTTAGAGAGATCACATGTAACTTTACAAGATGATGATTTGGAAAGAAATACAAAATAAGAATCAAATTGAAGCACACCCAGTATCTCCTTCAAGCATATTGAGGGAACATTGTAGTGGAACCATTAGTTTCTGAGACTTTGGACAACTTGGGAGATCAATACAACCTAGAATTACCAAATCATCAACTAAACTTATGTGCTGGTCAGAAATAGAATTACCGACATCATACAGATAATAGTTATTACCGTCAGGAAAAAGAAAAGTGATGGTTTTACGGACCCTCATGCTTTTTTCAACAAACTGATCGTCCTACAAAAGCAAAAACAAATATTGTCAAACAATATTTAAGCATGACAAGAAACACAAATATTAAATAAGATAAATCCATAAGCAATTTTACCTTCAAAGATGTTATGATATCAGCATATAATTCATATATTTCATCCAAAACTTCACCATGGATTGACTCAACTTCAACAATGAGTTTCTTTAGAAAATTCCTCAAATAAGGCGCATAAGCTTTGCCTACCTGCGTTAGACATACAACTGAAACAAGCTCTATATTAAGAAGTCAACAAATGAGATTGTGACTGCTTCTATAGAAAGCACTAAAACATATTCACAAAAGCAATTAAAGTACTTTTTGGAAAATATTTACTTGGTTTTCTCCAAAGTGAAAGCAAACTCTAAACAACGAAGACGAAAGCGCTTAAAGAACCATTTCATAAAAGTGATTCCAATTTCCATCAACAAAATGAAACCTCACTAGAATTACAAATCTAAATCCCTATTTTATCCAATTCCAATTCTGAGACCAAAACTCTATATACTGTCAAACAGTGTCTAAAAATATCATTTAAATTAAATGCAATAGAAAGCACACAATAAGTTGCATAAAAATTCAATCTTTGGAATTCATAAACTCATTGAAAGACAAAAAAATTAAATTATTAAATTGAGAAAAATAACAATGCTCACAGCTCTGCTTATACAATAATTCCAAATAAACCTCTGCACTCTCTCTGAAACTGATCCATCGCCGCATACTCTGCATTTAAAAATTAACAGAAATCAGAAAATTAAGACCTAATTTTATTAAGTAATACAATAATAATAATAATAATATTAGCACTGAAATTGGGTAACGTGCGCCGACAGATACCTGGCAAGGGAAACGACAGAATCAGAGGGTTCCATGGCGAGAAAGGCGGAGATGAGGTGGAGCCATGGCGGAGCCGCCGGGTCCGTCATGGCTTCTTTGGCGTCAAAGTCTGGGGCTTTGATAGGGTTTTAACCGATGCCCCTCTGGATCTGATGAATTCTTGTAAACGACGCCGTTTGCTTCTGAGGAAAATACTTCTATATTAAAATACTAGATCACTTTCTAAAGGACATGCATAGTATATCCTTTTTAGGCAGATCTTGCAGTATTTCTTAAAGCTTCTTCATTTTTTTGTAATAAAGATAATAATTTTTAAGTAATAGTAAATACACACACACACACACACACATATATATATATATATATATATATATTTCATACAAACATGTTTTTAAACTATGAGATTTAATAGGATCAAATTTTAATTTTATTATACCACACTAATTAAAAAAAAAAGTACCCATACTTGAGAATGATATATATATAGTGTTGTTTTGGTGTAATATCCTGAGCTTTATTAAAGTATGGAAAAACTATTAAAGTATCTCCAAAAGTCTCTATAAGTTTTACTCTTCAAATATCTTTTTGTTTACCTATGTGGTAAATAGAAAAGTAAAAAAATATAATATTCTCCAAAACACTCTTCAAATATATACCTGTGTCAAGAAAATGTGCCATGACAATAGCAATAGATCAAAAGACTACAAGCAATGAGTCTGTGATATGCATACAACAATAACTCTTATGCAAACTATTCTACAAAATGAGATAGCAATGAACAGCTGGACATGTTCTGCAGGCTCATAGTGAAGAAGCATAAACCCAGCACTAAATATAAGGCCTGTAAGGTAACAAGAACCTATGGTTCTTCAAAATTTTTCTTTTACTAGGCACCCGAAACAGTTAAAATATGTGGCCCGTATCTGTCCACACAGTCGCTCTTTAACTGTGTAGTCATCAGAAGCCAATACATTACTTTAGGAGCATAAACTTTGGAAGCAACCAATTTTAGAAGGAACCATCCATAAAGCTCCATATTCCTTCAAATTTCATAAAACCCCAACAAATTCATTAAAAGCCAACACCATAAAGATATATGCACGAGATTTGAATACACACCTTTGAGGCTTTTACATGGGCAAGACAAATTCCAACCAAACCAACACCTGAACCAACCTGTAAAAACAAAAATTTTGAAAAAGGAAAAAAAGCAAGAGAGAATCAGAAAACGAAACTTGAGTATATAGGAGGCCTACAGACATGATCAAATCAACAAGCGAGAAAGGAAAAAAACTCTTTATGAGGTACAAAATAAATAGTGAAGTAGAAAAGCCAGTCATTTCTTATTTATTCCCTGCCATCTTTTTAGAGTTGTACGATCAAATGATTGTCAAAAAAATTAGTAATTTGGTGTTTCAACTAGCTTAAGTTATTAATGGGTCAAGAAACCTTAGCAACAGTTAGTAATTTCAAATAGGGAATGTTATTTAACCAATAACTTACCTCAAAACAAGATTTATTTGAGAATATTTCCGGAAAAGAAAGTATAAATTCTGACAAAAGAAGGCTAGAGGGCCAAATTGAACACCTGTTAGTCAAGAACTAATTCATAATGTTAGAGAGATCACATGTAACTTTACAAGATGATGATTTGGAAAGAAATACAAAATAAGAATCAAATTGAAGCACACCCAGTATCTCCTTCAAGCATATTGAGGGAACATTGTAGTGGAACCATTAGTTTCTGAGACTTTGGACAACTTGGGAGATCAATACAACCTAGAATTACCAAATCATCAACTAAACTTATGTGCTGGTCAGAAATAGAATTACCGACATCATACAGATAATAGTTATTACCGTCAGGAAAAAGAAAAGTGATGGTTTTACGGACCCTCATGCTTTTTTCAACAAACTGATCGTCCTACAAAAGCAAAAACAAATATTGTCAAACAATATTTAAGCATGACAAGAAACACAAATATTAAATAAGATAAATCCATAAGCAATTTTACCTTCAAAGATGTTATGATATCAGCATATAATTCATATATTTCATCCAAAACTTCACCATGGATTGACTCAACTTCAACAATGAGTTTCTTTAGAAAATTCCTCAAATAAGGCGCATAAGCTTTGCCTACCTGCGTTAGACATACAACTGAAACAAGCTCTATATTAAGAAGTCAACAAATGAGATTGTGACTGCTTCTATAGAAAGCACTAAAACATATTCACAAAAGCAATTAAAGTACTTTTTGGAAAATATTTACTTGGTTTTCTCCAAAGTGAAAGCAAACTCTAAACAACGAAGACGAAAGCGCTTAAAGAACCATTTCATAAAAGTGATTCCAATTTCCATCAACAAAATGAAACCTCACTAGAATTACAAATCTAAATCCCTATTTTATCCAATTCCAATTCTGAGACCAAAACTCTATATACTGTCAAACAGTGTCTAAAAATATCATTTAAATTAAATGCAATAGAAAGCACACAATAAGTTGCATAAAAATTCAATCTTTGGAATTCATAAACTCATTGAAAGACAAAAAAATTAAATTATTAAATTGAGAAAAATAACAATGCTCACAGCTCTGCTTATACAATAATTCCAAATAAACCTCTGCACTCTCTCTGAAACTGATCCATCGCCGCATACTCTGCATTTAAAAATTAACAGAAATCAGAAAATTAAGACCTAATTTTATTAAGTAATACAATAATAATAATAATAATATTAGCACTGAAATTGGGTAACGTGCGCCGACAGATACCTGGCAAGGGAAACGACAGAATCAGAGGGTTCCATGGCGAGAAAGGCGGAGATGAGGTGGAGCCATGGCGGAGCCGCCGGGTCCGTCATGGCTTCTTTGGCGTCAAAGTCTGGGGCTTTGATAGGGTTTTAACCGATGCCCCTCTGGATCTGATGAATTCTTGTAAACGACGCCGTTTGCTTCTGAGGAAAATACTTCTATATTAAAATACTAGATCACTTTCTAAAGGACATGCATAGTATATCCTTTTTAGGCAGATCTTGCAGTATTTCTTAAAGCTTCTTCATTTTTTTGTAATAAAGATAATAATTTTTAAGTAATAGTAAATACACACACACACACACACACATATATATATATATATATATATATATTTCATACAAACATGTTTTTAAACTATGAGATTTAATAGGATCAAATTTTAATTTTATTATACCACACTAATTAAAAAAAAAAGTACCCATACTTGAGAATGATATATATATAGTGTTGTTTTGGTGTAATATCCTGAGCTTTATTAAAGTATGGAAAAACTATTAAAGTATCTCCAAAAGTCTCTATAAGTTTTACTCTTCAAATATCTTTTTGTTTACCTATGTGGTAAATAGAAAAGTAAAAAAATATAATATTCTCCAAAACACTCTTCAAATATAAATAAGTTAATATTATTTTAATCATATAATTAGTTTTTTAAAAGAAATGTCAATAGCAATTAAATCATTTTTCTCTCATTCTTTAATGAAAAGTAATAAAATATAAAGTGAAGGGGGAGAAATTAACTCTCCAAATTTAAAGAGAGAGAATCAATTCTAATTTAAAGAATCTTAATTGGAGTGTCTTTTGGAACTTTAAATATTGATGTGGCTTCAAATAAGTAATAAAATCTTATTTGAAGAGCCTTTTGGTGATGCTCTTAAACTATAAAGTTTATTAGTTCTCCTTAACTTTTAATAAATTCAGGCTCTTGGATTAGAATGTATAAATATATAGTCTTTCTCTAGTATAGTTCCCATGAGATTTAAGAGAGCAATTGAGAGTTATGTACTATTTTTTTTTTAGTATGTAGTCTGAATTTAACTTTTTTTCATGCATTTGCTTATTTTAGGTTTTTTTTAAAACTTATTACTTATTATCAGACAATTTTATCTGAATAGAAAAAATAGAAAAAGTCCACTTTTATCTAAAGTTTGAAGTCTAAATAGAAAATTTTATTTTCAAATCTCAAAAATACCCTTAACAATTCATGTATTTCCAATATTATCTATAAACCTAAATTTTTGTATTATTCTTGAATTTTTTTAATTGCTTTAAATTTTTATTCACATGATAACATTAACTAAATTGAAATATTGAACAAATCAAATTATGTCCATTATGATGAATAAAAAATAAAACAACAGTGTTGACTTTATAATAAAATTTAATGTTATAATTTCATCTTTTATTACAAAATTAAATTAAGATCAACAGTAATAGTATTTTTAATTTAATACTACCAAACTAATCAACTTATGAAAATTATTAATTGTGAAAAACAAATGTATGCACCACTTAAAAAAATATTTATGTCAAACTACCAACTTTTAATTTTTTTTCTTTAGACATCAAAAAAGAGAAAACAAACATGTCATTAAGATATTTTTATTCAGATCTATTCATATTTTAGCAAAATTCAGACCTATTTAAATTTCAGATAAAAAACAAATACAATCTTAATTTTTAATGTTATTAAACCGTACGCCTTTATAATTTATTAAAAAATAAGCCTTAAAAAATGAGGGTAGCATAGCATTCCGCACTAATTTTTTAACTCGTCGCTAGCTTAAAATTTAAATTTAAATAACCAATAAAATAATACTATTTGAAAATCATTAAGCCAGCCTCTAAAGACAAGTCTAATCAATTATAATTTGTCTATTAACTTAATTTGTTGTTTAAGTATTATTCTTACGACAAATAATGATTCCGTGCACGAACTGCATTGTTGATCTATATAATATCTAAAAAAGATATTTCTTTTAGGAAATTAATTTAAATTATTGCGGAGGCAATCAAGTTTTTACATAATGAAACAGCAATTTCTTTTAGATTATTATACAATTTCCTCTTTCAATACGTGCCACGTATATTATGGCATAAGTTTACAGGGTTATCTGAATGAATTCAAATTTATCTTCCCACTCCATATAACGGGGCTACAGCCTGAGGCTAGAGCGTGATTATTAATTGATTATAGTAGTGTTAGTAACACTTAGCATTAATCTTTTGTTAATATTATAGATTCAAGATTACAATTAATTAAGTGTTCACGTGCACATGAAAAATGGATGTATATATGGAGATTAGTGTTCACGCACACATGAAACAATAGAATATTAGATTGATTTTACTCGTGTAATTACTTTTAAATGATATTTTATTATCTTATTTGTTATTTTGGTGTAAAAGTATGAGGTATAATATTTATTATATTTTTGAGAAAAATTATATAATTATTTGTTATCAATACATTTTAGCCTTAAATTTTTATTATAAAAAATTATTACTTTTTAATTGTTGAGTTTTAGAATTCATGACAGATTTAGATTTTAATTTTTTTTCGAATTTGGAGCAGATATAGATATTTATTTCTTTTTTGGATATGGATATGGAGTGAAAAATATGAATTTATTACGGAAATACGGATCTTAATTTTTATTATGGATATGGATATGGAGCAGAGTAGATCCAACCCATATCTACCCCATTACCATCCCTAGACTGGCAAAACAAGCAGTCAGTTCCTCTCGTACTGACACACTTAAATTACAAGGACCGAAATTATCTTGGAGGACGATGTCATTGCTTCTAATATTGATATGGAGCAGAGTAGATCCAACCCATATCTACCCCATTACCATCCCTAAATTGGCAAAACAAGCAGTCAGTTCCCCTCGTACTGACATACTTAAATTACAAGGACCGAAATGATCTTGGAGGACGACGTCATTGCTTCTAATACACTTTTTATTGAAAAGGTCGGTTATTGAAAACTCAATAATCTTATTAATTCTTTAATTAATTATGACTTTTTTTTATAATTATTATGGAATAATTTAGATAACTTGAATGCTTGAAAATTATTTGCTGATCCAGCAGGTTGCGTTACCAAACTTGGAGACCTTGGAGCTGGAT
This sequence comes from Citrus medica, assembly GCA_002013955.2. NCBI lineage: Eukaryota > Viridiplantae > Streptophyta > Magnoliopsida > Sapindales > Rutaceae > Citrus > Citrus medica. The sequence continues at coordinate 64,243 of MKYO02023232.1, read as the reverse complement.
ACAATATTAAATATTGAAAGGATTTGGCAAAATCAATTTGCAGCCATGTCTTGTGGTATTCAGAATTTAACGCCCTTGATTATAAGAAGACTTAGGAATTTAAGATGTCTGTTTTCATCTTCTATAGTTATCAGCTTTGCTCGACTTCAATACCTTGAGATACTTTGGTGCCCTATCATGGAAGAGATAGTAAACGTGGACCATGAATACCGAGAAGAGGAGGAAGAAAACAGGAAGAATGTAATGTTCCCTCAGTTACAAGTTCTAAAGATGATATGTCTTGAAAAGCTCATAAGCTTTTGCGCAAGAAATGTGCATATTGAGTTTCCATCCTTGAAAGAGTTATCACTAGTGAATTGTCTTGAATTCACTCTGACTTTTCAAAACAGGTACATAAAAGACTTTTATTTAATTAGTTGTTCAATTCTCTGGGATTATAGAGCTTAATTATAGTTTCATTGTCAGTGCCTTCAACACTTGGTTTCTTTCTGACAAGAATTCATCATTGGAGCGCTTTCTATTTAATATGTGAAATTGTTAGAAGAAACATAACCTTCATTTTTATTTTCCTGATTGGACAGCACCAGATATTCCCCAATTTAGAAGAATTGAGCGTTGATGTAAAGCACATTACAACAAAACGTCATTTTCCAGAAGACTTTCTTTGCAACCTTAAATGTCTTGATCTCTTCTTCTTTGCTGAATCGACTAGTATGTTATCACTTGATGATTTCTTCCAGAGATTGCACACCATGAAAGTACTCAAAATAGAAGGAGGAGAATGTCATGGGCTATCAAATGAGAAAATTGAAAATGGGATGTCTGCAATCATAAGGCAAGCAAACAAGTGTCGTGATTTGAAGCACATTATAAAACAAGAGTCCTTCAATATGGACAACTTGGTTCATCTACAAGTAAGGTGGTGTCACAATTTGACTAGTCCAGTGCCATCCTTGACATCCTTGCAGAATCTAACAACTCTAAAAGTATGGAGTTCTAAAGGATTGGTGAACATATTTAACATCCTCAACAGCAAATAGTCTGGCACGACTGAGAACAATGGAGATAGGTGAATGCCAGATGATAACTGAAATAGAGCCAGACGATGATGATGCAGCAAAAGATGAAATTGTTTTCAAGGATTTGAAGGAGTTGGAGCTCAGTGATTTGGAGAGTCTGACAAGCTTCTGCTCTGGCGTTTGTTGCTTCAAATTCCCATCTTTGGAAAGATTAGCGATGGACAATTGCCCCAATATGAAGGTTATCTCTAGAGGAGAATTAAGCACACCCAAGTTACACAAACTGATGCTGTTCAGGTGGAATAGACAAGCTTGGACTTGGATGATTGAAGAGGATGGGACTCACAAGGCATTTGAAGTGTTTTGGAAGGGCAATGTTAATACAACCATACAACATCTATATCAGAAAAGGCTGGTGTGCATTCATGTGCTGCATGACTGTATTATTGGTATCAAATTTTATGCTAAATTCATTTTAAGTCTGATTAGTGTATACATATTACCATATTTTAGGAAAAGGAGAAAGAAGAGAATGACAGGTCCACCAAGGTGACCAATGCAGGAGGCGGCGGTAAGCTGACTAAATATATCTTATTTATGTTGAAATTTGTGCATTTGAAGGAATTATAATTCTCTCTTGACTAGAGCATTATTACTGCTCATGACAGAATCTAATTTGTGCAATTTATAAGAAAACTGTAACAAGTAGAATTATCCTAGATTCCTGCTTTTACCTCCAATATGTTCTGCTCTTTGTTTTCAGAAAATGAGATTTCTGAAGAAGATTTAGGCCAAAGTTTCTAAGCAGCATTTGGAAGATGAGTAATTTGTGAGACATTGTATGCATGCAGCAGCTCGTGTTCTTTGTATAAAGAGTCAGAAAGTGAGGTGATATTCTATCTTGATTGTTCTGCTACGTAAGTTTTTTATTGCAAAATCTGCTTTTAGATTGTTGCAGCGCTTATGTTTCTTTCACTTAATCATTTCGAGTTGTTGTCGCAGCTCAATGGATTTGTCTGCCATTTTCAATTTTGCAACAATGTTTGTTGTGGATCGTTAAGTCCAGTATACAAATGAATTCAATGCGGGAAGAATCACTGCATGTTGTATAATCCTGTTGGAGAAAATTCTGAGAACTTCATGTTTCTTGTGCTTGTTAGGGTAGTTGAAATACAAGAGAAACTTCGTTTTACTTTCTTAAGATTAATCAATTCTCAGAATAATTTTCATCAAACATCTAATTATCTATATTGTTTCTTCGAACCCCAATTCCCAGGGCCAACCAAACAAAGAACAGATCTTATATGTCATTACACAACCATGTGAACTGCCTAATTAATTTTCTTTGTTCTGGTGAGCATGATAAAGCAGTAATACTTAAAGCGAAAGAGTGCATCCTCCAATGGAATTGATGGTTGTCGAATCCAGCAAAAATAAATACCTACTCTAAATAAATTGTGTATAGTGATTGAGCATCGTCGTGTCCACAGAGATCGGTAATTATTTAAATCCTTTTAAAATGTAAAACGTAAAATGAGGGAATTGTTGACAATAATAAAAATCAAATTAAAATAATAAGAATGCAAATTAAAGTTGTAATTTAAATTGGAGAAAGCTCTGGTTGAAGGAATTAACTCAGCTTGATTCGACTATTGATTATTGATTTAAATATAAATTATTACTATTTATGAATAGACCGGTTATAACTATTGAGACTCTTTAATAGCCAATCTCTCCTTAACTAGTCGATAACCAATGTACGATCGTTGGTTATTTTCTTAATCAATAGACAACTCTAGATACGATCATATGATTTAATCAATTGACATCCTGAAAAACAAGAGAGACTCAAATCCTAATCAACAAACACATACGATGGTTCATTTAAATTAGATTGTTTATTCTCATAACACAACTCACTGTTATGTTATTTGTCACAAACATTAAAATCTTCGCACGATGAATCCTTTAATTGCCAATAGATTAAGTTGATAATTAAATAGTGGCCAATTACCTAATTAACAAATATAATCATGAAAATAATTCAGAGAATAAACAAATACCCAAAAAGCAATAAAACAATTAAAACATAAGAAAGATCTCACAGTAGTGATGAATCAAAGCTTCATTAACCTTCAACCATAATAATAGGTTTAGTTCTTCATAGAGAGAAGAGAAAAGTTTAGATCTAGGGTTTCTTTCTTTTCTCCAATAGTCCCTTTTTTTCACAATAGATTCCTCCCTTAAATACTATCTCTCTCTTCTCCTCTAGAATTCTATTTAAAATAAAATACTAATATCTGAAATATTAAATTCGTAATTACAAAAATAACCAAAAATACAAAACACGTTAAACTAAAAACTGCAGGTCCGTAGTTGACAACACGCGCCCACGCCTTATCAACAAAATTCTTTTGATGCTCTCTCCACGAGAATAATCGTCTTTAAACAACTTTTAGTAGCTCAATTTCATCACCAATCAATAGAATTGTACCTACAAAAGTAAAACACAAGTAAATCACTATTATTAAGTGCAAAACATCGATATTAAGGGAAGTAAACAATGCAAAACTAGTGCATAAATTGCACTCTAACAGGAATCAAGAAATTCCTTGTCAATCAAGAAAATTTTCTGTATCTTTTTTTGGGGGAAAAGATCTCATTACTTTTGGCTTCAATGACTATATTGTTGAAAAGTTCAAACCACAGGGCACAAGCAGCACATGATTCAGCTTTTAAACCTCGGTTTTAATATAAACCCAAAAGCCCAAGCCCAAGCTTAATATTCATAGTGCAACATGGTTCAGTTTGCAGAGTCTCCACAACATTGTAAAAAGAGTTATGCTATTTGCCCCGGGTCAAACCCGAAAACGATGAAACGACAACATAGGTCATCATTTTTGGCTTTTATTTTTTTTGCTTTGATTCGTTTCGAAACGACACCATTCTGCTTTTGTTTTTTTTCTTTGTTCTGATTTCTTCCTTCTCTTTATTTAACCCAACTACAGACCCATTGCTTCGTTCTCTTCATCGACCGACAGCCACGTTTGTTTGCAAATCCTTCAGAACCCAGCTGCCCCTTTGTTTGCCTCGTTCCATTTTCCTTCTTCGAACTGAAATACAAGATGCCTGCATAGTCTCCTCGATCTCTTCTCTTCTATAATAAATCCAGATTGGGTTGTCTTACAAAAAAAAAATGATATAGTTTTGGCAATTAGGGGGCTTAACCTAGCAAAAGAAGGTGATTATGCAGTTTTGCTTGATAACAAACTTGGGCAGACAAAGTTTGATGGCGAATATGTTCACAATGGGTCATTGAAGGCTGCAAGGTGGGTTTTCGATGTCGAGTGTGAATTTGTAAGGGGCTTGGTTGACAGGAACCCAAATTATACTTTGACATTTGCTGGGCATTCATTGGGGGCAGGGGTGGTGGCATTGTTGGTGTTGATTGTGGTTCAGAATCTGGACAAGTTGGGGAACATTGAGAGGAACAAAATCAGATGCTTTGCTATTGCACCTACTAAGTGTATGTCACTGAATTTGGCAGTGAGATATGAATGGATCGTGAATGGCTGTGAGAGGAAGGGGAAGACAGAAGAGAAAGAGAAAGCAATGGTTTTGCTTTAGCCAAAACGGCATCATTTAGGGAGAATGAAAGAGGAAAAAAAAAGATGAAATTGCGTTGTTTGGATGAGTTTCGGGGTTTGACCCAGGGAAAGTAACATTTTCCTTGTAAAAATTCAGGTTTTTGACAAGAAATTCTTAACTTTCTGGCAAGCAGGTCCAGTTTCAAATGGCAATCCTCAGATTCATTAAATTTCGGGGCTCACATTGGATTTTGCTGTCATAGGAACAAATCCCGTGAGGATAATTTTAGAATGTGACCAAGCTTGCCTCTCTATGTCCGGGGCAAAATCTCAATTATTTAATTTCTTGAATTGATATATGCAGAATAAAATTAAAGACAAATCTGATACTTTTAATCAGATTTCGAATAACTATATATTTTCGGTTTTTTAAATCTATAATATGTTGTAAGATGGAGTACTTTGTTAAAAGTAATTTTAGAAAAAAATTTATTAAACATTAAAATAAACTTTAATGTTCTCAATTTTGCATCTATTTATTTGGTTATCAATAAATTTATATTGATTGTGAAAGTTGGAAAGAATGCGACAACCAACTACATAAAATTTTGGCAATTACCTCAAAAACCACTGTCGTCCTTCATCGTTTTATTAAATAAGAATAAAATCCTTTCAAAAAAAGAAAGAATTATCACTAATAGATTATCAAATAATCATGATTGAACGAAGCTAGTAATGAAAGCTTTGGTGCCCTCTTTTAGTAAGAAATAGTCGAAGCTATTCAAACATTGGAGCTGAGTCTGAGTATACAACTGTTCGGAGAAATGCCTTGGAGACATCAAGGACCACAGTCTCTGCTATTGGTCTCTTGCTTTACCTTTTATTTTCATTTCTTTCTCAAACAATTTCTTCAGCTTATTTAATTTATACAATATGCATGGCGCTTTTTCACGATTCGGCCTCTACACTTAATCTGTATAGTTCATAATTTATAACAATGACATTTGAATATACAATAACTCTTTTTGTGCAACTGATTTTCAAACTTTCAGTGTGCGGCAAGTAAAAGCATAATACACACACGCACATACTTGTCAAGAAATTAGTTTCATGATCAGCATTATTGTTTTATAAAAATAAAAAATTCAGAAAAGTCACACATACTTGATTGTAGCTAGTCAATAGTCTAAGGATTCTTAGATGTTGTTCTAGTGTATGTTCTTGAAACTCTAACTTTTAAAAAGAGAAAAGATCGAATTACCGATAAAGATAAACTCAAAAAAAAAAATAATCTGAAAATTATTATGAAAAATTGAAGGTGTTACAATAAACCATAAATAACAAGCCTATATATACTAATAGCTAACTTAATCTTAATCTTTCTCAGATAGGAGAAATAATCTAAAATTATAAATAAACTATTATTTCAAATATGACTCAGATAAATTTAATAAAATAAGATAAATTCTATTAAAATACTAAATACTAACTTAAATATTATAATTCCTAATATAATTTATCCCTATATTCCTCATCCATAGGTCTCCTCATCTTCGAAAAAAACTCGTCCTCAAGTTTTGCTGATAACAAAATACAATTTAGAGGATGAAACTTGTAGAAAAAGAGTAATTGATTTTGTAATGCAAATATATAGCAATTTGCATCAACTTATCTTGAAACTTGAGAGTACCAAAGCTTTAATTTCTTTTTGTTTTTGAGTATGGCTCTTCTAAAAAATGCAGACTTGCAGGAACTTTTAACTTTCTCCTTGCTTTGTTCATGTACTTTTCATTCAATTTCTTCTTTTATGTTGAGTGTTCTTTGAGTCCAACTTTCTTGTCTTCAATGTGTATAAGCATAACCATATCAATTGTCTCAAAGTCTTAAAGATCAATTTGCTTAGCTTCATGAATAATTGGTAAAACTATATAACTTTATCATCTTCAAGAACAATTGATGTTTTTTCACCTTGAGTTTCTTGCACAATTTTAATGATATTATTAGATATAAAACTCAAATCAAGAATAGATTGTACCTACTTATTGGAAACTTTAGGCTCATTTGAAATATCCTTAAAAGAAGCTTTCGTGACATTCTTTTCTTCTGATGATGACATTGGTGGAACTTGCTCTTCCATGCTAAGATCTTCAACTTCAGAATCTTGGATAAACCCTTTGTCACTAGTGACTATATTAGTTGAATCATGAACAATCAACACTTCTTAAGTAACTCTAGAATCAAGCTCAACATTTTTTTTTTTTGTATTGAAGTTATTAACCTCAAGAGTGAAAGAAGGTTGCTCTTCGACAATAGAATCCCTTGGTGATGAGGTTTTCACTATAAGATCTTGTTTCGATAAAGAAATATTAGGCTTAGGTTTTGGTAAAATAAATCTATGAGACTCTTCATCTTTTCTTCTTTGACCCTCGTGATGCTCTTGTACTTGTTCAAATCTATTAAATGCCTGCTTTCTATCTCTCTTGATTTGCAATTCAACTTCTAAAGTAATTTTAATGACACCACAATATTCATTAGTAGCATCAAGTTGTAACAAAACTCATTCCTTAATATTAGCACGTAATCTTTTCACAAATCTTGAAATTGCATCTTCGTCATCTTTAGAAAGATTCACACGACAATGATAATTTTGAAGTTGAGATTTATAGATTCCAATAAAATTTGTACCTTGTTGAAACTTATCAAATTTTCGAAGGATTGTTTGAAAATACTCAGGAAGAATAAAATAAGCTTTTATTTTTCTTTTCATGCTATGCCAAGTTTGAATCTTATCTCTTCCATGTTGAATCCATGTTGCTTGTAAGTTGGTTCACCGTTGTGACGCATGTTCCATTAATTTAGAGGACATGTACTCAACATGTTTATCCTTTAAAATATCTTCAAGAGTATCTTCAAATTTAAAGATCCAATCGAAAATATCCTCAGGATTAGTAAATCCATCATAATAGAAAAGATCATCATCATCTCTTTTATATCTCATTGTACCTTTTCTTTTAATTTTGTTAGAGCCTTTATGAGAATGGAAAACTTAAAGGGAAAAAATATAATTAAAAGAAAGTATGGGTAAAATTTATAATTAAGTCAAAGATTGTGATATCAGTGATGGAGATTAGAAAATTAGACAAGAATAGATGGATCTGAAAGATTTGAGGTTGGAGAGTATGATGGTAGTGGTGGTTTTACTCAAATAATTAGGGATTGATCGGAATATTGAATTGAAGTGGTGGTTGGAGGTTTGTTTCGGTTTTTGGTGAATGGGATGGTGGATGATAGTGGGAATATGCCAAAAAGAAAAGGTTGATGATAGTAAACAGATTGTTACTGGTGGCGGTAAGCAAATCACGACAGATTCTAAAGAATCGACAGTAGAGATCACAACGATTTAGTGGCTGTTTTGGTGTGTTTTCGGTAGCTATGGTAGCGTATTGGTGGTGTTGATGATTGGGGTATGGTGGACGGTGTGTGGGTGTTCTGATGGTTATGGGGATCGACGGGAAGGAAGAAGAATGATAGTAGTGTTAGCCACGTGTGGTGGTTGTGAAGAAGGCTTCTTTTTTTTTTTTTTCAAACTTGGTGGAATTAATGGATGATGGAATAAGGATTTGTGTATGGAAGTTGGTTGATGGTTAGGAAAGCTTTGCTTGGCATAAAGAAAGACTTTGATACCATTTGACGTAGTGCAGAAGCGATATTAGATATCATTCTAGTTTTTGAAACTTATGAAAGAATAACTTTCAAAGAGAGAAAACATTGAATTAACGGAAAAGATAAACCCAAAAGGACATAATCTGAAATATTATTATGAAAGATTAAAAGTGTTATAAAAAAATATGAATAAATATCCACTAGTAGTTAACTAAATTCCAATCTTTCTCAAATAAGAAAAATAATCTAAAATTCTAAATAAACCACAATTACAAATATGACTCAAATAAGATTAATAAAATAAGATAAATCCTAATAAAATATTAAATACTAAATTAAATTAAATATTATAATTCCTAATATATTCTATCCTATATTCTTCCTATATCATAGTAGGTGCCCAATTTAACAAACCAAGCACCTAATTAATAATTAAGAACTTTATTGATTTTATTTCCATTTGATTTATTTCATAAACAATTTCATTTTGCATGATACAATCTTCCATGTAATTTCTCTAGCTATATGCTGCTTTTCAAATGGTTCTTTTGCTTTTTCCAATTGTTCTATTGATCTAGTGGTTTAAATATAGTTATCAATTCATGATTATGCATGCAACTTTCATTATTAAAATATACAAACTATTAGGAAATATGTCTCAGTTCTCAATGAAGATTTGTAGATCTTAAATTAGTAGATTTCCTAAATGTTGCTTATTCAATAGTTTTCTTATTCATGAGGATTCTAATTTAAGGAATAAATGATTTCCTCTTTGGTATTTAAATATTCAAAGAGGAGTACAACCTATATAAGGAAAGAAATAATTTTCCTGCAAAAAATATTAACTATATATAAGAAGGTTGGGTTCACTTGTTTGTATAATTCAACAATCAATTTCTCTGCAAGTAGATCATTTTTAATATTAGAGAAACAGTAGGTCCATTGAGAAATTGGGTATTATTGTAGTTGTAATTGTGACAAAAATACTAATGATTGAAATAATTTTTTAATAGTAGATTTTTTTCCTTGTCGTTTTTGGCAGTCACATGTTTTCTCCAAAATATGAGTTTTCCATGTAAATTCTTGCGTTGTGTAATCATTTTTATTCTTTATCTATTATTTGTTTCATATTTCTGCTTGCAAGATCTTGCGTGGGATTAGAATTTCCTAATAAATGGTATCAGAACTAAGGTTTCAACGCGAAGCAAGTATGACAACAATGAGGTTTTCAAAATCTATGAGGGCAAAAATGGAAAATTCTAATGAAAGAATCAATTTTGGCTTGTGACAATTTGAAATCAATGATATATTGATTCAATCTGGTTACACAAGGAAAGCAAGGGCGATATAAACCTTGTTGCCACTGTTGGAAACTACTAGAGGTGTGCAGGTAATCAGGGCACCTTAAAAAAGTTTGTTAAAATGGAGTAGGTTCAACAAGTAGCTCTAAATCAATAGATGGAAATACTGATAATGTCAGCTAGTTGTGTGTATTTTCTCTTTATGAGAGACCGTTTTATCCTTTTTGGCATGCCATGAAGGATATTTTACTATTAGTGGGTCTACAAGATTTATACACAAGGTATGGTTCGACATTTATGTAAGGTGTGTGGTGGACCTTTTATGTCGAACTCTCAAGAAAGCCAAACATGAGGGTGGATATTTTTAGTAAGATGATCAATATGTGTCGAATATATGTACTCTGAATAAAGTGAAGTATGATGATTCTCAGTGTAAAGAATTATAGTTGCTAGATCGATGACAAGATTTTACCTATGGTAGAGTGATTCTTATAAGACCTATGTGAGTGTGATTTTGGAAAAGTAAATAAGGTGAAGGCAACATGGTTGTGTGGATATATGATGGATCATTTTTTGTTACCTAATTGAAAAAGTCGCTAAGGTGGAGATTAGGAATTATGTCTCCTTTTTCAATGAGGATTTTGAAATCCTAAATTAGGATATTTCTTATATTTTTCTTATTTAGTAATTTTCTTACTCAGAAGGATTCATACTTAAGGAATAATTAATTTTCCCTTTGGGACTCTAATAGAAAATAATCATTATATATGGGGAAGTTGGATTCACTTGTTGTATAAGAAAAAAATCAATTAGATAGTTTGTAATGTCAAAAAAACAGTAGGTCTATTGAGAGATTTAACATTATTGGAGTTTTGGGTGTGAAGAAAATACTAGAGTGGTTTAGTTTTTCATGTAAATTCTTATGTTGTGTGATTAGTTTTATTCTCATTTATTTTCTATTTATTTTTTGTTTGACATTTTTACTTACAAGATCTTGCATGGGATTAAAATTCTCTAACAAAAGCAATCTTTAAAAAGTTCAATGGTAAGATTATCAAACCAAGCATCCGATACCATTTCAAAATTTTCAATGGCCATCAAAATAACCATTCGCATCACTTTAATATAATATTCTTGTCTACTGTGATTTTTTGGAGTTTTTTTATAAGAATAGAAAAATTAAAGGGAAAAATATAATTAAAAGAAAGTATGGGTAAAATGTATCATTAGTTCAAAGATTGTGTTGGCAGCGATAATGATCAGAAAATTGGAGAAGGATAGGTGGATATGAAAGATTTGAAGTTGGTGAGTGTGATGACAGTGGTGGTTTGACTCAAATCGTTGTGCATTGATCGGAATACTGAATTGAAATGGCAATTAGAGATTTGTCTTGGTTTCCGATGAATTGGATAACAAATGACAATGGGAATTAACTGGAAAGAAAGGGCTGATGACAGTGAATAGAATGGTATGGTGATGGCGAGCAAATCGTGGTAAATTCCAAAGAATCGAGCGGCAAAGATCACAACAATTTAATGGATGTTTTGGTGTATTTTGTGTGCCTAAGGCAGCATATTGGTGGTGTTGACGGTTGGAAGATGGTCAGCAACGTTTGGGGTGCTCTGATGGTGATGGAGATCGACGGGAAAGAAGAAGAAGAACGACAACAGCAGCAACCGCGTGTGGTGGTTGTGAAGATGGCTTCAGTTTTTTTTTAACTTATTGAAATTAATGGATGATGAAGGATTTTTACATATGGAGGGTGATTGATGGTCAAGAAAGCTCTGATTGGTGCATAAAAAGACTCTATACCACTTGACACAACGCAGAAGCGATAATTAATGCCGTTCTAGTTTAAGTTCTTGAAAATCAAGAAAGAATAACTCTTAAAGAGAAAAAATATCGAATTAACGATAAAGATAAACTCAAAAGGGAATAATCTAAAATATTATTTTGAAAGATTAAAGGTGTTATAATAAAGTGTAAACAACAAGCTTATATACAAGTAGCTAACTTAATTTTAATCTTTCTTAGATAAGAGAAATAATCTAAAACTTTAAATAAACTAAAATTACAAATACGACTCAAATAAGCTTAATGAAATAAGAGAAATCCTAATAAAACACTAAATACTAAAGTAACTCAAATATTATAATTCCTATTATACTCTATCCTATATTCTTGCTACATCATATTAGGTGCCACTAATTAATAATTAAGAACTTTATTGCTTTTATTTCCACTTGATTTGTTATGTAACCAATTTAATTTTGCATGATACAATCTTCCATGTAATTTTTCTAGCTATATGCTGCCTTTCAAAAGGTTCTTTTACTTTTTTCAATTGTTCTATTGATTTGTTGGTCTATATCCTACCAATGACTTTTTAGTTTTATTCTCCATTTATTTTTTATTTATTATTCATTTGATACCTTTACTTACAAGATTTTATATGGGATTAAAATTCTCTAACAAAAGCAATCTTCAAGAATTTCATTGGTAGGATTATCACATGAAGAATCAGATACCATTTCAAAATTTCAATGGCCATTAAAACATCATTCGCATCACTTTAATATAATATTCTTGTTTACTGTGATTTTATCAATAATTTGATTAATTATTCTCTCAACTATCATTGTCTAATCAAGCTATAGATTCCCCCATATATATATATATATTTGAGTAGTTTTCTAATCAGAGATTCCTGACTTTAAAAAAGTCAGAGATTAACTAAAAGACGAAATAAACACATGCTCCAATGCACTGTATTTTGTTATGTAGTGTATTAAAGTCAAGGATCTCTGATTGGAAAATTACTCTATATTCTTTTATCATAATTGATTCTATGTAACCTAAAAGAGACATATTCAAAATGTGGGGTTTTCTTTTTCTTTGTTTCTTTTTTTTAATAGAAAGTATGAAATTACAAATTATGACATACTAAAGAAGACTAATTAAAAAAATAAATAAAAAAGAATAAAATTGAGTATCTAGTTTGTAAAATGTGAAAGTAGAGAGAGAGATATATAATTGTAAGATAGAAAGAGAAAGAAACTAGTGAGAGCAATTTTGAGATTTTTAAATTTTAAATTTTAAATAACTAATTTATTTTTAAAATGAATGTAGAAAGGAATTTAGTGACTTCAAATAGCTAATTGTTTTTCTCACTAACTTTATGCCGTTAGGTACGGTTATTTACTTTATTGCCCATGCCTTTCTTTGCATTTGATTGTTTTATAATATATAGTAGATTTTTCTCTCGTCAATCTTGGCGGCCGTGGCGTTAATTTTTCATATAAATTCTTATGTTGTATGATTGATTTTATTTTATATTTATTTATTATTTATTATTTATTATTTATTTGATACTTTTACTTACAAGATCTTGCATGAGATTAAAATTCTCTAACAAAAGCAAGCATCCGATACCATTGGTAGGATTATCAAACCAAGCATCCGATACCATTTCAAAATTTCAATGGCCATCAAAACAACCATCTGCATCACTTTAATATATTATTCCTGTCCACTATGATCTTATCAATAATTTGCCTAATTATTCTCTCAACTAACGGTCTTTAATCAAGCTATGGATTCCCCATAGGTCATATATCTTTTAAAAATTTTTCTTTTATCGTAATGTAACCTAAACGAGACATATTCAAAAACTGGGTTTTCTTTTTCTTTGTTTCTTTCTTTATATAAAGAATGAAATATAAATTATGATGTACTAAGAAGACAAATTAAAAAAATAAATTTAAAAAAGAATAAAATTTCGTATCTAATTTGTAGAATGTGAAAATATAGAGAGAATATATAACTACAAAATAAAAAGAAAAAGAAATCAGTGAAGAATAATTTTCAGATTTTTAAATTTTTTAAATTTTAATAATTAATTTATTTTTTAAAATGAGTGAGAGAAAAATTTAGTGTTTTGAAATAGCGTAATTGTTTTTCTCACTTTCTTTATGTCACTAGGCATGGTTATTAACTTCATTGCCCATGCCTTTCTCTGCATTTGATTGGTATATATATATATGTATGTGTGTGTGTGTGTGTGTGGGGACACACGCACTTCAAAATGTGAGAAATTTTGCTATGCGATTTTGCCTACATTTGGTTAATGGCTAACAATGCAATTATATTATTTTATATAACATTTGTTTGAGTCAAATAATCATCATCAAATATTTAAGTACACGTGTTATCATCAAGCGTTTTGAATGAAGGACAAAGATACTCTCTTTACCTTTTTTTCTCTAATAATTGCCTTTTTTTATACATTTAATAAGTTTACTAAAATTAAATTTTGTATTTATTTTTTGCTTTATTTATAATCAACAACTTTGTTTATTAGATTACTGTCATTACTGAGAGGAGAGGAAAAAACAAATTGTGCTTGAAAATGACAATATGTATTATCATGGAACTTCTTATAACTAATATATATATTTTTTAAGTATCAAGTTATTGGACTATTATTGCTTGCCTTTTATCTTGTGTTTTTGGTTGAATGAGATGCTATAAAGCTGCTGATTCTGCATTGAAGCATTATAAATTATGAAGATACTAATTCCAAATGTTTCATTATCATCACCTATTCTCCTATCCTTTCACTCCACTTTGATTAAATTATTGTCTCGCTACCCGTGCTTATAGATGTTTCTGTAAGAGCAGTGAGGCTGCTTGAACGATTGAATAAAGAGTCGAAGATCCTGATAATCTTGGATGATATTTGGGGGAGTCTTGATTTGGAGGCCATTGGAATTCCATTGGCAGATGATAACGGCGGATGTAAAGTTCTGCTGACAGCAAGAAGTCCAGATGTGTTGTCTTGTAAGATGGGTTGTCAACAAAATTTTTTTGTTGATGTTCTGATGGAAAAAGAAGCTTGGAGTCTTTTCAAAAAGATGACAGGTGATTGCACAGAAAATGGTGAACTGAAATCTGTAGTGACAGAGGTAGCCAAGGAATGTGCTGGTTTGCCCATTGCCATTGTACCCGTAGCGAAGGCATTGAAAAATAAGCGTCTGTATGAATGGAGGAATGCTTTACGACAATTAAAAAGGCCTTATTTGAGAAGATTCTCTGAGACAGAAGCGGAGGCCGCCTATTCAACTATCGAGTTGAGTTATTATCAGCTAGAAGGTGAGGAACTCAGGAAAACGTTTTTGCTAATAGGGTACACGTTTATCTGTTCCGTTAACGACGTGCTTTATTATGGCATGGGTTTGGGTCTGTTTCAAAACATCAACACGTTTGAAGAGGCACGGGATAGAGCACATACATTGGTTGATAAACTCAAGAACTCTTGTTTGTTGCTTGATGGTTGTTTAAGTGAAAGGTTTTCAATGCATGATGTTGTTCGTGATGTAGCCATATCAATTGCATCAAGAGACCAACATGTGTTTGCGGTGGAAAATGAGGTTGTTCCGCTGACCAGCTGGCCAGATAAGGATACACTGGAGGTTTGCACCGCAATCTCCTTAAAGAATAGTAATATTAGTGAGCTTCCTCAAGGGTTCGAGTGTCCGCAACTTAAATACCTTCGTATTGGCAATGATCCATCTTTGATAATCCCAGATAAATTTTTTACCGGGATGAGAGAGCAGCTTAGAGTTTTAGATTTCTCTAAGATGCATTTGTCGGCATTGCCTTCATCGCTTGGTCTCTTACAAAACCTTCAAAC
Organism: Citrus medica; assembly: GCA_002013955.2. Lineage (NCBI taxonomy): Eukaryota > Viridiplantae > Streptophyta > Magnoliopsida > Sapindales > Rutaceae > Citrus > Citrus medica. The sequence goes on along the minus strand of MKYO02023232.1, from coordinate 48,981 downwards.
ATTGTCTCTGGATTATTGTGAACTAGGAGACATGGCTATTATTGGAGACCTAAAGAAATTAGTTATCCTTACACTTCGAGGTTCTGATATGGAGGAACTGGTTGGAGAGATAGGCCAGCTGACTCAATTGAGGTTGTTGAATTTGCGCCGATGTTACCGACTGCGAGTTATTCCCCCAAATGTCTTATCGAGCTTATCCCGATTAGAAGAACTATATGTTGGTGAGAGTCCCATTGAGTGGGGGAAGGTTGAAGGAGACGACGGTGAAAGAAGAAATGCCAGCCTTCATGAGTTGAATAATTTATCTAAATTGACCTCTTTAGAAATACTAATCCAAGATGAAAAGACTCTACCAACAGACTTGTCGTTCTTCAAAATGCTGCAAAGGTTCAGAATATTGATAGGAGAGCAGCGGTGGTCGGGTGGCCCATCTTATGGGACTTGTAGAATATTCCGACTGATGCTCGCCAGTAGTGCCAACATTTGCTTGAACGGGGGGCATATCATGCAATTGAAGGGTATTGAAGACCTACGTTTAGGCGGATCGCTGGACTTGAAGAGTGTTCTTTATGGATCAGACGGAGAAGGTTTTCCACAGCTGAAGCATCTCGAGGTCGTAGAAAATAGCAACCTTTTATGTGTTGTCGACACAGTGGATAAAGCAACAGATCCGACGACTGCATTCCCCCTCTTGGAGTCATTATTTCCGCAAGATTTGAGTAACCTTGAGAAAATATGTCGTGGTCCACTCTCGGCAGAGTCTTTTTGCAAATTAAAGAGCATAAGTGTGGGAAGGTGCGATAAATTGAAAAATGTATTTCCATTGGTCATTGACAGAGGCCTTCAGGCTTCAACAACTTCAGTCCATTGAAGTGACTGGATGCCAGAATTTGGAAGTGATTTTTGCTGCCGAGACAAGAGATGAATCCAGCAATAGTAACACGCAAGTGATTGAACTCTCTCAATTAAGGACACTCGAACTTCGTTTTCTTCCGCAGCTTACAAGCTTCTGCACGGGAGATCTGCATTTTGAATTTCCATCATTGGAACAATTAACAATAAGGGGATGTCCCCATGTGAAATTTAAAAGGACTATTCATGAGTCCACCAAAAAGGCACGTGCAGGACTTTTGTAATTATAGTTCAATTCTTACGTGCTTAAAAGTAATTATAGTTTCGGAGTTTAGAGTTTTATTGTCACCATCGTCCTCATCACTTCGTCTTTTAGTAACAAAAATGTTAGTTGTATAAATCAGTCTATTAATTTACACTTCATAATATCCTCATAAACATAAATCAGTTTAACAAAATGTTAGCAAACAAACTTTTTTTTTTTAATTCTAGTTGAATTGTTTTCTCTTAATTATCTGAGTTTTTCGTCTTCCTCTACTTTTTATTTTATGTCTATATGTTTACTTAATACACGAAAGAGACAGTGCATTTGATTACCCAAACAAAGAAAATACTCATAAGATCTAGAGTTTTTTCAAGCCGCAATTAGTTCCCAGATAATCTTTTAGGAGCTATTTTCAAATTAGCACGCTTTAACAATATTGTTACATACAAAATGATTAGCAATTTTGATGTTGAAGAAGAAATTGGTCATCTCGTGTTAACATAAATAATATTCATAAAAATACATAGAGAGAAATGAACAAAACTCAAATGAAGAAATCTCATCCTATTAAATTTTATGCCAATAAAATCCTTTCTTGTACACTAGTGAATATATTCCATTGGGTTGGATGAATATTAATAAAATACCAGCTTCTTACTATATTATTAAACTTTTTAAATTCAAGTTATTTATTCATTTTTGCTTTTGATGAAAAAAAGTTAAAAGATCCATTTTTTTTAAAAAAAGAAATTTTTAAGATTTTCAATTCAAACCAAATAAACGGATTGATTGGAAGTTTAAATGCAATTTTAGATTGCACGCAAATTTATTATAATTTGAAAATCTGTCTACTGGACAAGCGTTAGGAAGAGAGAATGAAAGAAAATACACATTACCGTATTAAAAAATGATAAATATTCATCATTGGAATGCTTTGTATTTACTTTAATATTCATCTTGCTTTTTTTGTGATTGTGATCACCCAGATGTTCCCCAATTTGGAATATTTGATTGTTGACGAAAAGCTCATAGGCCTATTTCCAGACGACTTGCTTTGCAAACTTAAATGTCTCGATGTCTGGCTTGATGAGTCAACTCCTATTTTGTCACTTGACGATTTCCTCCTGCGATTTCACACCGTCAAAATTCTTGTCCTTCTTGGAGGAGACGGTTATATTTGGGATGATTCATTCGAAGAGGTTGAAAACGGGATGACGGTGTTGTGCGCGGAATGTGGAATCAAGCGCACCAAATAATCACAGAAAAATAAAGGACACAAGAATTTACGTGTTTCGGTAATTAAACCTACATCCACGGAGGCAAGAAAGAATAATTGTTTATTTAACAATTAATAGAGTACAATATTTGAGTAACGAATCTTACTTCCCAGAAACCCAAATATACCCAGTACTCTCACACTCTGCAGGAAAGATAAATTCCCCAGACACACTTCTCTTACTTCTCTCAAAAGCTTAGAAACTTATAAGCTTAACAATTTTGGGATAATTTAGAATGGAAGAAGTGCCATCTATTTATAGGAAAAATAATGGCACTATTGCACCAACCCCTTTACTATTCCACCTAACCTAAGCCAATAGTCAATGGTGTCCATTT